>PVKB01002053.1:0-326143 GCA_004027205.1 Ctenodactylus gundi
GCATAAGGGACCCAGGACGGGAACAGTTTTAAGAGGCAGAACAACGCTTGCTTTCCTGCTTAATTAATTAATTGATCGATTTATTATGGTTTGATTTGAGAATTGGATTGACTGATTGTTGTGTGAATAAAAGAACATCTCCAAGGTAAATCCATCTGCCTCTGTCCCGTCTGTCTCCTCTTACGGAGTGCTCGCGACATAGTTGTGTTTTTAGATCTTTCTCCTACAGTTCATGGGCATGAACAGCTCAGTGTTCAAGCTAATTATTTGCCAATACTGAAATATGACTCTAATTTTCATTGGACCTAATGCTCATGATTACTGGGTTTTCCAGGCTGAAAGCTCTCTATTGGACACTAGTGGAACTCATCTGCTTTGTTTTCTACCTCGCAGTGGCCACTGTACTGTATTGTTTAATGCTCAAGTCTTAAAAAAATTGTTTCATGTGTATTGTAACTTTTCTTTCTTTCTTTCTTTCTTTCTTTCTTTCTTTCTTTCTTTGTTCCTTCCTTCCTTCCTTCCTTCCTTCCTTCCTTCCTTCCTTCCTTCCTTCCTTTCAGGAGGATATCTTAGTTACTTTCTCATTGCTGGGACAGAATATCTAACACCTACATCTTATGGCAGAAAAAAATTTATATTAGCTCATAGTTTCAGAAGGTCTCAGTCCATTATTGGGCAGCTGACAATGGCTGAAGCACATGGGAGAAGGCTCACCACAGACAGCTGTTAAGGGCATGGCAGACAAATGAGCAAGAGAGGGTGGAGGTAGCATATACCCATTCAGACCTTGTCCCAGTTTTTTGCCCCCTCTAGGTCAAGCCCTCACCAGGGCTCCTTCTCTTTCAACTGGGCCTCACCTACCAACTGCAGATGCAATCTATATATGGTCCATAAGATCCAATATATGAAGCTCTTAAGGAGGCATTTCATATGCAAATGATAACATTCTACCCTTGGCCCCCAAAAGACTCATGACCCCTTCCTTATGTAAAATGCAATTGGTCTTTCTCTGACAGTTTTCACAATCTTAGTAGTTTTAATACTACTAGAAAGCCTAAGTCCAAAGTTTCCTCTGAGATTCAAGGCAAATTCTTAGCTCTGATCTCTGTGAAAATCCAACAAATCAAAATAAGTAAAAATAAATAAACACATTCAGAATACAATGACAGAGGATAAACATTCTCTTTCCAGAGGGTGGAATAGGAGAATAGAAAGAAATCAAATCAATAATGAAACACATCAAAACAATGAACAAATCCTGCAGTTCCATTAAATCCTATAGTTCTATGACAAGCACCTGTGCCTCACTACGGTGAGAGGTGATCTCCAAAGGCCTATGGCATTTTCTCTGTAGGCCACCTCCATGGCTTTTCTTTTTGGGGGGTGAGGGGAGAGGCTGGCTCTACTCACAACCTGTGGCCTTCTCCAGCAGATGAGCCACCTTGTCTGCATCTCCAGATTTCTGGGCTCTCCACTTTACTTTTTGTTTCACCTCCACAGCTAGGCATTTTCTTTTCAGAGCCACAGTACCTGGCCTGAAACACCTTATGTCACATCTTGGAGGAAGCCTTCCTGACACTAAAACTCGTATTCTGTACGGCTGTGAAGCCAGGACCATGCGGATGACACCAAGGTCTGCATACTCACATATCCATATGCATGCTCCTACACATCCATACATAAATACCATTGTATCCACCTTGGAATTCCTTACAAGAGTGTAATAAGGCCTAACTGCACATAATAATTTCTTAGGCTTGCTAAAAAATTCTCATGTATAAGCAGGATTAATTTCTTGACTTCCATTGTCCCCTTACTAGGATAAATTCTTGATTTTGCATGGAAAAATAATTTAGGCCTTTAGTTTATACTAATGTCACTAGTCTACCAAAGCCAAAGGTCCTTCTGCCTACTGCTAGCCCCAAATCAAAGAAGGCCATTCATTGTGAGGAAATAAGAAGATGGTTTATTCAAAGCTAGCTTTGAAAGTGATGGTAAGAAACATTTCTCCAAAACTCCCCATCTCTCTGACTTGTGAACCAGGATCTTTTATAGGATGTGAGTGAGTGTGTGTGCCTGTGTGAGTTGGAAGGGGGTAGTATCACAGGCCTGTATTTTCAAAATAGAAACTTTGCTGTCCTTTGCAGGGAGTTTTACAATTGCTTAGCTAATAAGTTTTGTTGACTGTCTGGATTTGCATCTCCATATCCTGTTTTTTAGGAGAGGGAAAGTCTGTAATCTGAAAGGAAACTGTCTTTTCTTCTAGGGCTGGCACCTAGGCTTTTTTTTTTTTTTTCCGTTGCTGGACTGGGCAAGTTTGTGAATATCTGAGGTGGGGAGGAGGGGATGAGGTGTTTTGCGAAGCTTAAGTATAAAATGTTATCCTGTTGATAACACTGACATCCCACAGAAAATTAATATTTCTGTGAATAAAAGAATTCATAGCAGCATTTGCTGACAACCTGTAACTCTTCAATGGAAAAGATCACAAGAAGTCACAGTATGGATGTTGGGGGTGTCCCAAGCATTTACATCAACACTGCATTCAAATTTCAGTTATTAGGAGACCCTAGAATGTGTTACTTAGCATTTTATTAAAGAGTAACATGTATCACTATACCTACATTTAAAAAAGCATATTCTGAGAGGTTTTATATAATGAAAATACTTCATAATCTTAACAACTTTTTATCATGCTTTTCAAAACCACTACTCTGGGAAAAAAAAAAGAGGTTTTGGTGCTTCCCTGGTTTGCCAAGGAAGCCTATGGTTTAAACAGAAGTGTTTATTTAGGGACTACTGGTCCAGTAAGGCACTTTCAAGAGTGCTGATGCAGATCAACTTGGAGTCATTTTGAAATTAAATGAAAGCAGTGCTGATCTCCATTCGCAATTAAATGAGAAAGGGTTTCAGCAGCAGTAGGGAGGTACTGAGAGGGAAGTATATTTACATATCAATTGTTCTTCCACTATTAATTTCTCTAACAAAGCCATCATTCCTGTGTCTATCTTCACCCCCTAATTCACTGCTGAATCGCTGCCTCTTACCTAACTCTCCCTTTACAGGCCACAAATAATATAAAATACCAGTCTTTGCTTGCTAGTTCACTGCACTCAGACCAAGTGCAGCATGTGCGTTTTGGTACAAAAACATTTTTTTCCTCAAGCTGAAAATACATGACTTTTAAGGCTTTTGCAGTGCAAATGAAAGGATTCACTCAAAATTGATTTCTGTAAGCCTTAATTATACAGTATATTTCATAATAAGCTTTGCGAAATCTCAGCTTAGGAACAAAAACTCTTAATAATAAATTGTCACTACAATGATCAGTGTGCCAAATTTAATTCACATATAAACAAAAGGAAACCTTGAGAGCCACAAAGGTCTAGCATAAGTGTAGACATTGTCACAACTCTGTGATAGTTAAGAAACAACATTATGGCAAACGGTCTTGTTACCGTTATATCCAAGATGTTTTTTAGCTGTCCCCTCTGGTTTGTGGTCAACTGGTGTCTACCCCTTATCAAGACACTAGCTGCTAGTGTTAGCAGGCCTATATGCCCTCAGCACAATTTCTTTTTCAGAAAACTTAGTTAGCCCTTGCTTAGGAGCTGCCACAGTAGGTTGAATTATCCAATCCTTGTCATTAAAGGTGGCAGCCATGCACTTGAGAATGATGTGGGAAAACTCCAGAGGGAGTGATAATTAAAGTCGGAAAATGAAGGGTCACCTTCTTTCATTCAGCTCATTGGATTTGGCACCAGAATAATTCCAAAACAGTGGGAGATATTCTCCTCTCAGCATGACAATATCTAGGTGCACACACATTATTTCTGTAGGTTCAAATAGGAATGCCATTTTAATTGTATTTAAAACATTACCTTTGATTTGAGGAGTAAAAACATTAAAAATTAGCTCTAAGAATACAGCGAGAAAGACTAATGAGTATAATCTAAATGAAGAAGGAATTAGAAACAAGAAAAGCATGCATTGTTTTGTCAAGGGGAAAAAGAAGCTGCATAACAGAAGAAAATTGTTGCCGGGGAAATTGAAAAGAAGGTGTAGCGGTGTCTCTTCTTTCTACCTTACTGTGGAATTGCAGAGCAAGGGGTTTTGCCTCAGCTCTCTGTCCACTTACTGTCATTTATTTAGCGGCTATTATCATAACATCTTATTCTTGCCCAACAGAGGGCACAGGGTATCATGTAAGCTTAAGAAAAGGCATTCTTAGGGCTTATTTTCCAGGCAAATTAACAATCTTTCCAGATGCACTGGCTTATCTAATTATTATTGAAGCAAAATTTGGTAAATTATACTTTGTGATCTTCTTATCATGTTTTAAAAATACTGACATTTTAAGAGCCACATATGCAGGTACACTAGAGACCACTATTGTTAGAAATCATGATAATAAAAGCCAATTTCCAGTTCAAATTCTAGATTTACCATATATTAGGTATACAACCGTGGACATGTTACATGACCTCTGTGTGATTCAATTTCACCACCTGTGAAACAGGACAAATAACAGTACCTATCTTATCATGTTATTGAAAAAATCAAGTGAGTCTAACATTTATAGATACTTTATATCAGTACCTAGCATGAAGTAATCATTATGTATGTGTTCATTGTGTATTTATTAATATGTTAATATTAATATTTTGTATGCTCAGCAACATATAGTACAAGTTATATATGAATAAATTATAATGCAACATATAGTACAAATCATACATGAATCAATACTTTTATACTGCACTCTGTTTTGTCCTTGTCATTCTGGGCTAAGCTTGACAAAGAACATAGAGCCTTGAAAATATAAATAGTTCAGCATTATTGTTAGATAACGCTGGTTGTTCTGAAATTAACGATAGCTTCCCCATCAAGATGAGAAGGTAAAGGATTCTTAATGAGGGGCAGCTATGGTTTCAGAATTTCTTAGTTTCTTTCACATCAGAAGGATTATCTTCAGGAGCATGAATTATAGTTGTTCTATGTGATTATGTTTCATTTCAGAGTAAGAAAGAATGTTCAAACAATTACAGTTGTCTAAAAAAATTATTGTGCTAAGCAATACTGTGCTGTCTACATTCTTTTGTAAGATTTAACTATTTACCAGCTCTTTAGCAAACTTGTATAAATTTTGTTGGACTTAAATGGATTTATTGTTAGAATATGTGAAGAATCCTCCTTTGTTTTTGAAGGACACAGGAAGCAGAATTTTTCCACGACATAAACCTATGCATTGCCCCAAACCTTAGCCTCACACCTCCATTCACTACCAGCTCACTGAAAGAAAGAAAAGTGAGAAGGGAAGGAGGAGGGTGAACAAGTGACATTAGGAGTAGCTAACCAGGCGATCAAAGGCAACTACCTATTATATTTAAATAAGATTTTTACTGCAACATTTGTGCATGTTTTTTTTTTTAAAGAAAAGGTTGCATAAAATAGAGTTGGCTTATTTAGTGAAAGGGTCTTAAAATTATTTGTTAAATTTTCTCCCACCGAAAAAATATATAAAGCTACACACAATATTCTGCATCAGCTTAGGCTTATATTCAAAATGATTTATAGCCCGCAATTTCTTCCTAAGATAATCACCTTCATAAATACCAGCTACATACAGCGAAACCAACTCAATAAAATGAGTATTTCATTTGTCTTCACGCTGCCTATGTAGATCCTTCTTCCGTCTACACAGCAGCCACTTATAACAAAGCCTCACATTGTGAGGATTTTTATGAGTTCTTGAGCTTTCTTTCTTCTTTATCTTTCAGTACATCAGCAAAGCAACTGGCAGATTCTTTAATAAAATATATTATGCACATTAATATTTATAAGCCCACGAATTGGATGTTTAAATAAACATTCACCAGCTTACGCCAATTCTCTTGTTCTAGATGTTAAATCACACTTACGTTGTCTGGAAAGTCAGCCTTTAGCTCCATGACACTTTGACACCAATATGCAGCTGTTTTTTCACTGATGAGCTCAATATTCAGGAAGGAGCTTAGTCCAGGGCCATACACAGGGCCAGAGGTGGTCCCCCGAACGATCCTGGGTGAAACATTCGTCACAATATCCTAAGGAATAAGTAAAGATATTTAGTTTCCCTTCCACAAGGAAAATATATGATCTTTATTATTTGCTTATCTCCATAAGACAATATTTTTCCAAGTCCTTTCTCTGATTTTTAATAGAAGAATTTTTCACATATTTGAAGTTTCATTTGAACACATACTACTTCTCACTTGAAAGGTGAAGTACTTATTATTTTTAGCAGAATTACTCTCTAAAATTCTAGGTTTAGTGTAATGAAAAAAGACATTTAAACTCACTAATGCTGGCTTGGAGCATGCAATATTTTGCTTTCCATTTTAAAAAGAATGCTATAAAATATAAAAATATAATTTTAGCCTATTTATTCTAAGTATCTCCAGTTAAAGATTAACTCCAATAAGATTTAATGTTCATAAAGAAAAAAACACATGTTTTTCTTAAGAAGTAATTCCTGTGTAAAACAGCCAAGAAGTACATATTGGCAATACTGGCTCATCAAACACCAACAAATACTGTAACCAACAGGGTCAGATATTCCATAGGATTATAACCATAAATTCCCATTCAGTAAAAAGAAAGTTACTCTTTCTAAGAATGAAATGTGGATATAGAAAACTTACTGATAAGTATAAACAGTAAACATGAAAATTAACTTGCTTGTTAAGTGTAATTAACAATCCATAACCGCTTCTAAAGCTATATTAACAAAGAAGTGAAACACTCTTCTATTACTTAAAACTAAAAATGAAACAAAGAAGGAAAAATATTTCTTTTGCCAACTTCCAATTAAAATTAATTTTGAGTAAAGGTCATTTAGTTAAGGATTTATCAGAATTAGTCTTTTAAGTACCCCTCCTCACCATCTTGTCACTTTTAGTGAGATAACATGAACCCCCATTAGTATATAGCAATTAAGGTCAATTTACATATTTTAATTAAGAACCACCCCATATAAAACAATTAGCGTAATAGGCATACTAACTGGATTTCATAACATTTGGACGTTTTTCCAACTAGATAGACAGGAAACCTTAATTAGCATTAATTAGTGCTGATCTGCATATGTTTGATAAGGCATACCCTTGCCACAAAAGATTATTTATTCTTGAATCTGCCAAATGCTACAGTTGTGGAGGATAAAAGGACTTTTCTTCACATTGCATGTTAATTTCTGGGAATTTACATGCACTTTTACATTTGAATTAGTATATTATAAAATAAATGGTATAAATGTTACAATAAGCCTCCTTAAATATGTACATTTTAACTTATAGGAATCATGCCAGTTTTTTTTTTTTAACTAATTAAGCCATCCCATTTCTATTGTATTTGTGTGCAACCTTAACAGCCTTACTTTGATTTACTACTGAGAAACCATGTTCTACAATCTTTTAGTGGGTAAAATGACAAACGGAGTCACTTCAGGCAGCTCAAGCCTACCTAATCAAATTTTAGACTTGGCAAATGCTTAAATATATGCTCGGTAACCCTACAGGTGGCTCTGTACAGCTCACCAAGTGGGTGCTGTCCTGTAGCCGTGGTCTGGAAAGACAATTCTAGAAATGTTTTCCTCAAATAAGGCTATTTTTCTTCTGTCCTGATTTTTAAGAAGTGCATTTTGTCCTTTTACTCTTGTCTCCTTATTACTATTATCTTTATTTTAACCTTGATCAGTCTGATTTAGGCAAAGGAAATGAGCAGCCAGCCACATGTCCGAGTATTGAGTAGCTTTACAAATGATGCGATATCTGATTTAAATACTCATTCTGCAGTTCATTGTTAATTGGTCTATAAGCAACACTTTCTACTTAGTCAAAGCTGACTCATATGTTAGCAGCATCTCTATTTCTGCCAGTTCTTCAGATCATACTCAGACTTCAGTTTCTTCAAGAACTTTCTCAAGTCACCATCTCACCACCTCCTTCCAGAGTGTGAACTCTAACCAGTTCTACACATACCTTCCTCAGTTGGTACTTAACAGACCTTATTGTGCTTGTCTGTGCTCCTAAGTGTAACTTCCTCTAGTGTCAGTGTCAGATTTGCAAGGAAAGATACTATCTGTTTCCTATCACATGCCAACCTACCAGCCTACCCTGTAGTAGATAGACAAATTTCTTGAAGGAGCCTGCACTAAACCCCAGGCACTAGACTGGGCCTTGTCTTGAGGTATAAGACTCAAAAGAGTTTACTACCTGGCTCATTCTGTTGATGAGGAACATGATCTGCGGTTGTATTCAAATGCTAGGTTTAAGCAGTCCTTATTCCTTTATTAGTCATTCCTTCAAAGTCCAAGTCTTTCCTCATTTCCTCTGATCTCCTGCAGCTCAACAGAGTTCCCTGGGGTCCTCACCATGGTTAGGCGCCCCAGAGTGCTGTGCTATAGACAGCCCATTCCCACACCCCTCCCTATACCTGCCCGCTGAAGAGCCTGCATAAGAGGAAGTGTGCTCAAAGATCACCATACTACAATCTCTAAGATCGTCCTGAATGCTGGCACCAAACTGTTGGGTAGAGATGATCTCTAGGATTCCAGATACTGGCCCCGTTCAACCACAATCCTAGTCTTTTTTATTGCATGTGGAAGTCACTTCCTCACCTGGTCCATAGCCACTTGAGATATAGCCTCGCTGATGAACCTACTTAGGATTGTAACCAACTACAGGTTCCTCTTGGGTCTGTATCCTAAAGATATTAATATAGATTAGATAAATAGATAGATAGATGGGTGATAGATGATAGACAGAAAGACAGGTAGAATGAAAGTTTTCCCTATACCACATAAAGAAATAAAAGCCCTGGCTGAGTAACTCCAGGCCATATGCTATTTAGAGTAACTCTCTCCATTACAATTAGATTGGCAATAAACCAGTCTAATGGTCAATAAACTTAATATTTAGTTGGAAAACAGTCAAGAAAATGTTTCTTAAACTGTTCCACATCATTGATATCTTAAAACCTCTACATCCTACCATTAAGGATTTTTTCTTTGTGTAGAGTTACATTTACTGTGAAGGCTGAAGTTATTTTTATCTCTTCTCTGAGACTGCATTAAGATATAAGTATACCATGAGAAGGGTATCCATGATCTTCGCCAAAATAATGAACAGGAATTATAAAGCACATCAAAGGGAAATTTTATATACCAAATACTAAAGAATGTTTAGTCCTCTGTATTGTTTTAAGACAGGGAATGTTTCTTTAAGCAGGTCAGATTTTTTTCTTTCCTTAATTCAGGAAAAGTCAAAAGATTTTTTCTGTAATTGTCCAAATCATACATATCTACTGCATAGAATTTGTTAACATCACCATCAGCAGTCAGTCAAATGCTAACTGCAAGGTCATTTAAAAGTTCAGCATCTTCCAGATTCAACCAAAGGGGCAAAATTCCAATATGACTTCTCAGTAATAAATCAGTAACAGAAATTTTATTCTAGGTTTTCTTTCTCAAGTTGACTTACATTAGCTACAGTTTTCCCCAAAACTTCTACTGACGTCAGGCACTTTGGAAATTTTAAATTAAGTGAAAGATAAATGAAAATATAAGTACAACCAATTATCCTTGGTTACATGATTAGACTAGAGATTCAATAATTGGACAATAACTTACTAAAGCATTAGAATTGGGAATACTAGAATTTGAGCATATTTCATAAGAGAATATTTTATTTTAATATTTAATACCTAAGTCATATTAGTATTGCTTAAGGGAGTTAATGCAGCAAAATAAACATATTCAAGAATAGTTAGACTAGATGACTTCATTCTCTACAGTAAAGAACATAAAATTCCATAGTCCTAATCTTTGGTGCAGTAACAATGTTCAGATTTTTAAAAATAGATGTTTTTAGAGAAGTGAGTGTTAGGTGATAGCCTCGCTTTATGTGGTAGGGTAGCTACCATTATAAAGCCAAATGTTAGTGACCTCTTGACATTTGAACTTATGATAGTGATTTTTCAGCATTAGTAAAGAGATTTAAGCTGTAAGCAGACTGATCATATTTGTTTAACTTCTTTCACTTGACCTCTCATCTGAAAAAATCATGTTTCCATGGTTACTTTTGAGTTAAGATAGTTACAATGGTCATAATGAATCAAAAAAAAAATATCTGCAAGCATAACAAATCAAGAAACCTGGGAAAAAAAAAAACTGGGGCCCAACAAAGCGATTTGAACATGAAATTTAAACTTGCCCCAGGAATCATAGCTACATGTATCACAATGGGCACATTTTACAAATAAGATCTCAAATGAAAAGGGCACTTTATAAGCATTATTTAGAATGTAATGAGCAAACCAAACAATATAGTGTTTAGAGAAATATGCTACCTAAACCCACAAAGACAAGTAAGAAATTAATCCAAAATAACTCAGGATAGAGGTTCCTCTTGCAGTTAGTACATACTGCATGAGAAACTGGAAACGAAGATGTAATGAAGACTTTCTAGATGTTAATGGTAAAGAATTCCAAAGAAGTTTTATTCGTACCTTTCAGATGTGCACAGTAAAATATTTCCAGGTAGTAGAAGTTTCAATCCCCTTCCTCTATCCCCTTTCCTATTTTTTTTCAATAAAATGCTCTCATTACATGTGTGTGTGTGTGTGTGTGTGTGTGTGTGTGTGTGTGTATGTATTTCATTGAATTCAATGTATGTTGTGAAGCTACAGAAGTGGCTACATGCATTTACCTAAACTTGGAAATTAAATCTATGGGATATTTGCTCCTTTTTTTATTTCCAAGAATGTGTTGTGAAATTCTTCCTTTAAAATGTGGTAGCTCTTTAGATTTATAAATCAGGATTCCAAAATGAAGGACATTACAGGACACATTTTTCTAAAAATATCACTTTCTATGTAAGTAGATAGATCTAACATTATATTATTCAATAAAAGAGTAGAATCATTTTGTAACTGAATCCAAAAACAAATATCTTGCTACACAATATCCCATTATTGTAAACCATTCATACGGCTATCCTGGAAATAGCAAAAATAAAAGCCAACATTGACCCAGTTTCTACTAAAACTTCACTTATATGAAAGAAATTTCAAGTATATTATATCCCTCATAAACTAAAAATCTGATACATCTGATAGTTACTCAAAATAATAATCAGAATAATTTTATTCGCATTTTGATGGGAAACTTGGTAATATGGATATTTGCCACTCATAGAACACTTTTTGAATCCTAGTGTTCTTTTATAAGGATAATTCAAAACCTGAAATAGTCATGTTATTTACTCATTTCCATCAAGACTACTTACTGATGTGGAAAACCCAGTAACAAGAATATCAGTGTTACCCTAAAATACAAGATATCCAAAAAGTTGGCTACTGAAATTGCAGACAATAATAATTTAATGTTAGTAGCAGAAATCTTTCATATCCAGATAGATGATTTTCACTGCTCTAGTCTGATGCTGCTAATGAGAAAATAAATGTTTAGGAAAATTGAAGTGACTTTTTCACATCTTTTCAGAATCCACCTACTGATCATGATAGACATGACAGGTTCCAAATGTACCTGTTATATCTGTAGCCACTCCTCCAAACCTACTATCTTTTGGGTCAAACCTTAATATCTGGTGGCAGACACTCTGATGGACTTAACACACATTAGGTATTTACCACTTGCTTAATTAACTGTATTTAGTAAGATAGAATTAATTAGTGTTCACTTATATAAACAGATAGGGTAAAACTGAGAGTCAGCCAGGAAACGAAACAGAAATCTATTATAATAAGACTAATCTGTAAGTTCATAATAGAAATATTAGAAGTAAATATTATATAGAAACTGATAGAGCATAATTAGCTAGGGAAGAACCTGTAAAACAAATGAAATAACTCTTTAATAACATGAAAAAGTCTCGAATCAACCATAACACATTTCTTATTCCTTTGGCCCAATATCTACAAGATCAAAGAGTCTTTGAACTGTTCCTATGTTTTAGAGGACATTGGGAAATTGATAATTCGAATGCATTGGTATGCTGGAGACTGTTGAACCAAAGTGGCATGGTGGCATGGGGTATCGTCAGTCTCTGAGTTGGGTGAGACTGAACTCACTACTGACTTTCTGTGAAAGAAGGTAAAGTAGCAGAAGATGGAAAGAAAAGGACAGCAAAACATGATGGTTTTACTATAAAACATTTTTACTATTAAAATTATGACTTAATAATGCTTAAAGAAGAGAGTGACAAGTGAAACCTCATTCGATGCCAATAAGCTCCAGTGGACACTTTTAGCAAATGCCTTTCACCTTCTGAACAGTGTTTGTCTGATGCATTACACTAAAAAGAAGGAGATTAATTTTATGAATATTATTTATCCATGACTTGTAAAATACTTTGTCACAGGCTTGTGTCATTGTTTTTCTTTCCTTGTTGCTTTTTCTTCCCAAAGAGTTTGTGACATTAAAATGAGACACTAAAATTTGCTTGTTTTGCATCTTACTCTCATCTGTTAAGGTGGGAAGCCATCACTATGTTCAACAGTTGTAGGACATTAAGAAAAGTAACACAGCATCCACCTGACTTGCTTCCAAAACAGTCAACACAGATGTAAAATTTCAAGCTACTACATTTTAATTGTGTAGGTGACAACAGGGAAAAAATGGAAATAATGATTTTACAATTATATAGCATTAAATCAGATTGAAGCAAGTTTTAAGGAGGTCAAATTTTTCTGCAGGTTTTAAGAATCCATTGGCTGCTGTCTCTTATTCAAGACTTTAATACCAATAGTTCACAGTTGTGTATTCACAGACATTTTACAAGAAATGAATGAGCTTTCTCAGTATTGGTATGGGATGGACTGGAATGTGATTAATCGACAGACTGATTAAATTATTGGGTTCACTGTTCAGATAAGAGGCTTTGGATACACACTGCCAGACTGTAATTAACTTAGAAATCTCTGGCGTCCTTATAAGATGATCATGTGATATGTTTGAAGAAATCTTTTAAGATCCAGAATAACAGCTATGATGGTATAAGCATGGATCCTTCCTAATAGTCATTACTTCTATGCAAATATTAGACTGAAATTTTCATTAAAAATGATAAATACTATTTTAACCTCATTATCCTTTAGAAAATGTGTATAAAATTTCTGGATCTACCCTCAAAAAATGACTACTTTCCAAGGCAGTACCAAAAATAACAGATGAGAGTTCTCCATTTCTAAAACATAGCCAACAAGACATTGAGAAAACTTCCTTGCTTATTAGCAAATATAAACATACTGGACAAGTTTTATTTTTTAATAGTAGAATGTGCTAATGTCAAAATAAGAGTTTTTGAGAAGTCAGAAGTAAACCACAAAGTGGGGACCCATGCGCACAAACTACCTATGGGTTACTATTTATTCTTAAGGCTTTTGTCAATCCTCAGAGGCCTAAAGACTGAGTTCTTCTGATTTACAAACATTTGAAACAATAGGCAAGCTCAGGCTTTCCTATTAGAAAGCCCAATATAAAGACAAGATCTGCGAAAGAGTTATTTGTGAACTAGAGGAGGCAATGTTGGGGAATGTGTCTATTTTAGTTTTAATTATGGATGAAAAAGCAGTAAATCTTTCCTAGGAATTCAAACCTGCTGAGGCCTCAAAACTTGAAGCAAAATGCTTTTTAAAAAGTGGTTCCCGGTCATGGCATCTTCAGGTAACTAGCAGAAGTAATGTCAAACGCTCTCTGTAGCAAGTACTTATTCCAGGTGAACATGAGGCCACAAGAGAAGACAACCACCAATGGGAAGAGAAAAAAAAATAATATCAGAGGCTTGAATCAGTAGGAAGTGTAAGCTACGAAGTCAGCTGCACTCAAAAATGCATATATTAAGTAGATCAAATGTAAGATTTAAAATAAATGAATGCGATGGTTCAAAACAAAGCAATTAGTTTATAGCCAAATTTAAAACTTATGAATATTTAAAAGATAACTAAAGAAGTTTTAGAAATAAAATGTATGATCAAAATGAAAGAATCTCAATAGTTTGGGGAAAACAAGTAATTAGACATAATCTAATTAACTAAAAAGAATGAGAAAACTTGATTTTACATATTGTAAAGTTATGTAAGAGGCAATTCATATGAATGTGATGCAAAAGAGGTTAAGAAACATAGAGGAGAGATTTAGAAAGAAAAGGAGAACTCTAACTGGAATGCAGAAGAGGAAAGCAAGAACAGGGAGAGAAAATATTTCACTAGATATTGTCAGAGGTTTAATAGGACTGACGAAATCCAACAATTCTCAGATTCCAAACAACATGAAAGTGAGGGACAATTTTTCAACTGATATATGAATAACTTACAAGAAATGAAATACCCAAAAGAAAGAAAAGATGTAGAAGGAAGTAAGGAAAAATACCTACATATGAAAAAGGCACATTGATAGTCATCTCACTGAAGTGTACTGGAAGCCAGAAATAGAATCCTTTGAATACATTAGAAACATTCACTGAAAATTGCATGATTTGAACAATAATTATTCAAAAATAAGAATAATCATGCCTACCTTATGCAAGGCCCTGCATTCAATTTTCCAACACCACACAAGCTAAGTGTGTTGGCAAGTTCTAGTAATCTCAGCACTTGGAGGCTCTGGTAGGGGGATGCTGTGAGTTTGGGCCTGGCCTAGCCATAATGAGGGCAGCCGTAATGAGTTCAGGACCAGCCTGAATCACAGAGGGAGATCTGTCTTTTAAAAAAATACATTTCAAATAAAAACAATAGTGAACAAATAGTATTGAAGTTAAAATATCAAATCATAACCAGAACATAAAAGTGGCATATTAGTATAAAATATGCTTATATTTAGATGAGAATGGACAATACACTCTTTAGGAACACAAATGTATGAAAATCATGAACAAAAGCAAGAAAACAAGTAGCACAAAATCTAAAATAACGACCTGCTGAGAGAAGAGAAATTGTCATACATGAGGAGAAGGACACAGACAGCCAGCAGTCCAGGAACACCTAGGGATCTATATTTTATCTTGTGAAATGAGCTAAGTCGTGAATCTATCTTAGGTATATACGCTTCTAAACATGCTACAGCTAAGGCTGTTTTTTTAAAATAAAATCATAGAGCAGAAAATTGAAAGGGGGTAAAATGTAATCTGGAGGCCGGCAGGATTCTGAAGTCTGCAGTTGACACTTCCAAGACTGGTATATTCTGCCTTGACATCGGTGTCTCTATTGAAATATGATTCTGCACAGTGTTTTAGTCATCTCTTTAGCAAAATGACAGTACTCTATCACATGACTTTTAGCCACTATGGATTAAGATAACAAAAAATCATTTATCCATGCAACTATAAAACACACAGCATGGAAAGATTTCAGATTGGCGATGTCACTATCTCAGACACTTGATATAAAATTGTGATTCAAAGGTAATCTCAAATGCATATTATAATCAGCTTAGGCAACATCCAGTTACGTTTTTCTTTTTTTTTTTTTTTTTTCACCTGAGAAAAGTTTATTGAACAAAACAAAACAAAACAGAAAAGAAAGGCTCATGGCCCAGAAGCCAAGAGGGGACTCCAGCAGGTCTCACAGTCAAGTGTTGACTATTTTAGGGAATTCTCTCCACCATCTACTTAATAAAATCGATAGACACAGTATATGTGAAAGGGGAAAAGAAATCAATTCTGTGAAACCATTTAGTTAAAGAAAAATCCCTCATTTGAGCATATATACAAATTTCCCTGATTGTAAGTTGAGCAAATATGATACTTAATAATTAAAATAAAAACTTTAAAGTCATTGTTCTCATCATTGTAGCACCACTACTCGATAGCATTCTTTCAGAGATTAGGCCCTAAAGATGCTTGTATTATAATTACAAAACACTATTTTAAAAATGTATTACGTCCTACAGCACTTATCCTTGACAAACAATTACTGGGTCACATTCAACTGAGTGCAAAAAGCAATCTTTATCACAAGGTTAAAATTAGCTTTGGAACAATGAATGCTTTCAGAGCTATTCTAAACTCCAAACTGCTTTCCACCAGTCTCTTTTGAGGAAATGCAAACAAGCAAACTGAAGGATGTTTGAAAAACTTCCTATCTCTGTCTTTTAATTTTTTCAAGATTTATCATTACTGTAAGGAATAATTATGTTACTCCTGAAAGGTAATAAATGTGATGTCTTAGGAACAATTATATAAGTTAAAACAAAGACAAAACAAAAACAAATAAGTAAACAAAGAACCCCGTGGTCCTCAAATGCATTATTTGCAGTAGAACTCTTAATGATTAGTACCACATTTTAGGCGTTATTATAGAAAAAGTAAAATGATTAAGTACATTCTTCATAGAGGAATTATCAGGAAGCAAATATCCTCAAAAATATTGTTTCTTATCCATTTTCTGTCAAAACGCTGGACAATATGTAGTTTTGCCATTTAAGTTATATATCAAATTACTTTTAAAATGACAGTTACCATTTCTCAAGATAGTAGAATTAAAATCATGACAAAAAAAGGAGGTAAATAAGTGGAAAGACAGACCTAGGTGTAGCCAAGATACAAACGTTCCTATAGGTCAGTCTAAAAACAAACCGTTCTTGTTGTAGATTTTTACATCAAAGTCATTTTATCACTTGGTTGAAATGTCATCTTGGGACCCAATCACTAACTTTCCTAAGTCACTCAAGAGATCTTTGATAAAAAGAAGAAATACAACGGTGGTCAGGTTTCCTTGAGACTGTAATAACAGGAATTTTAAGTACAAATAGCAACCATAAAATTTAATATATCATAAGTAGCAAAGAATCCAATCACCAACAGGCCTCTAGATGTCAAGATTTATAAAAGCATTTCCAGATGATTGCTTGTATCCGGCAAAGCTCTACAGCTATTACCCGTTCTTTCACACACCCAACAAAATGTAACACTCACAAAAACCCTATGGAATGATGGAATGCTTTCCAAGGGTGTGAGCTGGTTGTTTGGAAATAGATGAAAAGTCATGTGACCAAAACAGATCTTGAGAAGAGATCAAAAAGGTTTCTCCCTGTGGTTACTCACAGGGCACTGAACATGTTAAAGGCCTTAAGCATGTTAAAGGCAATATTAAATCTACCAGTAAAACTTTCTATAATCTGCTATCTTACAAATTGTTAGATTCTGAATTTTTTCATATAGTATGCATTAAAATCTCATAAGATACTATATTCCATAGAAAACAAATTATGATATATTCATATCAATTAGTGGCCTTTAACATTTTTTGATTATCCCATATTGTACCTAAAAAAGCAAACACTTAGCTATGTATCTCTAATAAAAAATTATAAAAATAGAAATTAGTAAGAAGAAGGAAGAATAATATGGATACTTATATGATCTTTTGAAGCATATCTTAATATTCTAAGAAACTTTTGAATTCATAGGAGCCTTATTAAGAACAAAATGTAGTGTTGATATCGGTGATGTTTGATAGCACTACATATAATTATTTTCTAATTTAGGTGAGGGCTATATAAACATCATAGATCTCCAGAAGCCTTTTATCTGGTAAGTTTTAATGTAATAAACCTTCATGGTTCTGACTACAAAAGGCTAATAAATGAGTAATTTATACACTGCAGACCTATCAAAATATAACTTCTCTGCTAAAATAGTCCTACAATAAGTTAAAATTGAAAACTGAAAGGACAGATATTTAAAATGCCACTATTTCCTCAAAAATATTTTTTGGTTCTGGTAGACTTAAAACATAGTAGGATTATTAGTGACTTTCTAGCAACCAACATAAAATAATAGTTATTATAAAACTACTGTTCAATACTAGTTATAGAGAATAATAGAATTCATTCATTAGCATATTTATAAATATTTGTTTCTATAATAAAATTAAATTCTCCTAAAGACTTAGATTGTAGATAATAAGCAACCCTATTGCCATATTAAAACCTTATAATTTGGTTACAATGTTTTGGATCAATTTTTTAATGAGAGTAAATTCAAAGTAATCTTGTTTCTTCTTTGGGATTGTTACAAATCTAATACAGAGAGAAATGTGTAAGATCACAGGTAACTTAGCCATTGCAAGCAAGATATTCGTTTGTTTACTTAGGTAAAATAAATACAGCCCAGCAGATTAAAGGCGATTTATTCTCAGGGAATAAAGGGCTTATAATGCTACACAAAGCTTGCTGCCATTTGCCAAGTCACATTGCTTATTTTCATGATTTACTGATGGATGGCTACAGAGACTTAAATATACACACAAGAAGATCACATTGCTGAAAGCACTGATTAGAATCTGAGAGTACACAGAAGTATGTACTCCAATGGACAGAGAGTTCTGATTAAGAGTCATAGGTCAATGTCGGCAACTGCACACTTACTTCCTCCATTTCCACTGCATTTTTGAAGCCATTCTCTTTAATATGCATCAAGAAGCTGAATGGTACGAATGGTAGGAATGAAGGTAAATCATCTGGATTTACATACGGATTCTTTTTATCACACTGGTTGTGCCTCCCAGGGAAGTAACCAATTCTACTTCACCTTCCCCTGAGTGAAATGAATATTGTTAGACATAGTTCCTCAGAAAGCAATTGGTATAAGCACTAAATACATAAAAAGAAATAGTATACTGATGCTATATAAGGTAAAATAAAAGGTTATGTGAGATAATTGTTATGATTGTGTGGTCTTCTATGGTGCATTAGCAGTCTTTAAATTACAGCTATACCATGCACAATGCAATGCTGCTGTCCATTTTTGCTTTTGTGAATCTGTGCTGAGCTTAGGGAAGGCTGCGCTAAGCTCTGAGTAGCACATCTGCACAAAGATGATGAGAAAAAGCAGCTTAGAGGGTTTCCAAGTGTTAATGTGCTGAACCTGCACCCGGTATTAATACATTTGGACCCACACAAGGATTACAAGATTTCTGAAATACTTCTCCTGAAAGCACACCTTAGTGCTTGATCAAATAAAGGGAAAGGATATGAGCTGGAGCTTGTGAGCACCATATTGCAAAAAAAAGCCCTGTCTTTATATATTTGGAAACAATGTTAAGAATAGAACTCAGTAGAATGTATTTCACTGATGCAAGTGTGTACAATGAGATCAATAGAGTTTCCCCAAAAGTTGCCAATCATGTAGTCTTTCTGTTCAGCATGTTTTGAAAGCAGGTGTGTCTGGGCAGAGTCAAAGAAAAAAAAAAAAGCAGAGAAAGAAACCAAGTAGATTAGGTCCAGAATGAAGATCCAAAGAAATTCAGATGGGGAAATGGAGAAACAGCACAGTGGTTAGAGTGCTCGCCTAGCAAGCACAAGGCCCTGAGTTTGATCCCCAGAACCATTTAATCCAGGCATGGTGACACAGACATGTATTTCTAGCACTCAGGAGGCTGAGGCAGGGGAATTGCAGTGAGTTCAAGGCCAGCTTGGACCACACAGTGATTTCAGGATCAGCCAGACTAAGAAAGATCAAAACCCCACCTCAAATAAACGAACAAAACAAAACCAACAAAAAATCCGAAGAGATTTAGGTGCACCGAGGAATAGCCTTAGTATAACAATATAACATGCTATAAGTAATGACATTTTTGAGTCCAAAATCCCAAATGAACAAATACAAAATAGAGAACACCGAATCTATCAGCTAAATGCTTAATAGAACTGTGGAACTGTTAATACAGACCAAAAGGAGGAAAGCGAGGAACACAAAAACTCACAAACATATTAATGACAATTTAGTGTTAGGAAAAAGGATGTAATTTCAGAGCTTTCAGAATATGGCCCTCAATTGTGGATAAATTAGAATACCTTCAGTGGAAAAAGTTAAAAAAAATGATTTACAGACAAACATGCAGGATACTTAAAATACACATGTATATTGAGTTTAGATAAGATAAAAAGGGGCAGTATGAAACTATTATCATTCATCTAAAAGACAATCATAGGCTGGAGTTCAGAAATTTTCTGAATCTTCATAAGATGGAATAACCTTCAAAATAATTAGAAAATACTCAAAAGCTTTTCAAGCCTACCTTCTAACATCTGAAGCTATTTATATAGTCAATTGTTTGTCTCTGGAGTTTCCTTTAACCAAAGTGGAGGACAGAGCAGTAGACCCCTACTGAATCATCAAAAGTAGCTCCTTTCTAAGATCAGCTTTTGATTACAGCCCATCCACCCCCCCCCCCACCCCCCCCCCCCCCCCCCCCCCCCCCCCCCCCCCCCCCCCCCCACCGACCAAACTTTCCTGCAAACCTTTTAATTGGCTTGGGGAAATAACCTCAGAGAGTGCAGATTGGATGCTGATCTTTATTATGCTTTTATTAAAGTTGCTTTCTTGTCTTTAGGATCTGATGGGGCAGCCTTTTCATATTATTTAGTTATAATTTAAAATATTTCGAATGTTTAAATTTCTTAAAATTTCAGTAAAAGTCCCATTGCCATGAATCAACCTCAAAATAGTTCTTCCTCATTTCAAACACACTTATCCTATCACTGTAATATTCCTGGGCACAACCTCAGTTAGCACAATTCCTTCAAGATCAAGAAAAATGGTCAACATCACCTTGCTGCAGGATCTTGATTAATGGGGTTTTTGTCACACAAAAAGAACTTCGTGATTTCCATACAGGTCTCTGAAAGTTGGCGTTAGAATCATAATCCTAGATTCAAATTTCATCCCTCAGGGTGATATTTCTTTCTTTCTTTTTTTTTAAATGGAATCTGAAGGAGCACAGCCCCTGACCCCAAAAGAAATGGACAAACTTCGGTTATTTTTGATGACAGTCAAAATACATAGAAAAAAATTAGTTCTCACTCAGCACACATTCAAATCCATTCTAAAAGTGCATTGAAGCTGGGGCTAGAGCAATAACAGCTGTTAAAACATTTGCCTTGCAAGCATAAGGCCTTGAGTTGGATCCTCCAGTATCACATAAAACTTGGTGTGGTGGCAGATGAATGTAATCTCAACACTTGGGAGGCTGAGGCAGGCAGACTCTCCTGAGTCCAAGGCTAGCCTGGGTTACACCGGTGAGTTCAGGACCAGCTTGGGTTATGGAGCAAGACCCTGCATTGGGAAAAAAAGGGGGGGAGGGGGCAGTGCTGGGCCTTCTGGTGCTATAATAACTGCACTCAGAGACACAGAAGCAGGAGGATCACAAATTTAACCAACATAGTGACTCAGGGAAACTATGTCTCAAAATCCCATCCCCCTCAAAAAAAAGGGTGCATATGAGGGTTGAGTATGCAGATTAGTGCGAATACTTTTGGATTCCAATTCCCAGTACTGGCTTCCCCTCTCAGACCACACACACACACACCAGATATATGATAAATAAAATGCTTTAAACTGAGATGTTCAGATTCTCAGAAATTCCTCATGTAGTTGTTTGCCAAACTGACCCATGACTTTACTTCCTCTTTCAATATTTTGATGTTATAGGACATCTTGATTTCTCCTTATCTTTAACATAGTCAGAACTATTATGAAATCTCCCAAACTACTTATAAATCATCTTCACCAGCACTGCAGCATCACCATAAACTAATTTTAACCTGTTCTGTGGTTGTCTTTAGCGTTTTCTGCAGTTGGAAATAGAATTTCCTGTTAATACTTTGTCAGCCCCGACTTCCTGTACACTTTGAAACATACCTTCTCTCAATCACAGCTCACAACCCACAGACTGTTCAGAACATGTTGAAACTTGTCACACATTGTTACCACATTTCCACGTGCTGCTTGTCACATTGAGGATCCCAGCTTTTCAGTCTTTTATTTTTAATTCACACCTTGTAGAGTTCAGTTGTTAGAAAACAACCAGCCAACCAAGAATAACATACATATTGGTGGTGGCGCTAATTGGTTGCAAGATTTATGGGAGGAGTAAGGACACAATGGCCAATACTCTTGTAGGTCCTGCTATCTATTTTTAGCTATCATTTATCTTTAAGTTTAGAGATTTGGTCAAAAATCTCCAATCATTCCCCCAAATGCAATAGGCCAGAGTATAAGATAGAAAAAAAAAAATCATTTACCTTCTCATTGACTCTTGACAAATAAAAATTGAATATTTTAACTTTTGAAATTTGGTTAACAATTTGATTTATATATACAATGTAAAATAAGTACCACAACCAACCTAACATATACAGCCATCACTTCACATAGTTATCTTGTAGGTGTATATACATGTTGAGAAGACACAGAATCTACTCTCATGTCAAATTTCCAGTATACGAAGTAATACTGTTAATTTCAGTCACCATGCTCTGGGTTTATCTTAAGAAGGTATTCATCTTAAAACTTCTGAAAGTGTATTCTTATGACCAACATTTCCTCATAGGTCCCTTACCTTTACAGACCATGGAAACTACCATTTGAATTTTTCTACTATTATTTCAACTTTTGTGGATTTCACCTGCGAACAAGGTCATGGAGTTCTGCATTTATATTTCTGTGTCTGGTCTGATTATCTCAGCATAATGTTCCCCAGTTTCATCTATGGTGTTACAAACCTTAGGCCCTTCTTTTTGCCTATCATGCTAATATCTCTCTCTCTCTCTCTCTCTCTCTCTCTTTCTCTCTCTCTCTCTTCTCTCTCTCTCTCCATCTCTCTCTCTCTCTCTGTGTATGTGTGTGTATGAGAGAGATAGAGTGAGAGAGAAAGAGAGAGAGCAAGAGAGAGAGAGAGAGAGAGAGAGAGAGAGAGCAAGAGAGAGAGAAACATACACATACCAGAGTTCTTTCTCCCATTCACACATCCAACAGACACCTAATTTCTTTCCCTATCTTGGCTATTGGGAAGAAAGTCGCTTTGGCCATGGAAGGGCAAGTATCTGTTTAAAATGGGCAAAGGACTTCAACATACACTTTTTCAAAGAAGACACACAAATAGTCAGCAGGTGTATGAAAAGCTGCTGAATATCATCAATCATGGAAAAAGAATCAAGACCTTGATAAGACATCTCCCCCCTCAGAAGAAAAATTGTCTTCATAAAGACAAGAGCTAGTGTTAACAACAGGAGAAGAGAACACTGTACACTGTCAGTTGGAAGATCAACTGGCCCAGCCATTATGGAAAACAACGTGAAGAGTTTCTGAGAAATGAAACGTAGAAGCACCTTATAAGGCAAACATAATTCTGAGTATATATGTAAAGGAAATTAAATCATTGAATGAATATTAAGCAGATGTTAACCAATGATGAAAGGTCACCAAAACAACAGAGTCCAAGTCTATAATGAAATATTCTAATGATCAACAATGTAGTTCAGTGAGAAAGAACAGAAACACATGCTGTTTGTATTGTACGAGTAATATGGACATTAACACAATCGAATGCTATGGAAATGCAGTCTAGTTAAAAAAAAAAACACCTCTGTTTGCTTGACTAAAGACAGAACTGAGGGCTTCCCTGAGGATCCATTTCCAGTCATCCTTGTTATTACTGGCCACAGGAGTGGTTCACAGTGCTGACTGACAAGGGGTCTTGGGTGCTATACTGGAGTCACATTACTTCTATTTTGTCATCCCTGGACGTGCTGTACATCATACCTGCCTTGAGGCCTTCTTAAAGCAAGGCAAACTTGATGTAGGAATCTCTGAGCGTGACTATCTACCCAAACTGCCGCAAGGTAATTGCTGCAAGGAGGAGTGAAATATA
The DNA here is from genome assembly GCA_004027205.1 of Ctenodactylus gundi. NCBI lineage: Eukaryota > Metazoa > Chordata > Mammalia > Rodentia > Ctenodactylidae > Ctenodactylus > Ctenodactylus gundi. The sequence goes on from PVKB01002053.1 coordinate 23,713, forward strand.
CACATAATTACAAAAGCTACTTCAAATCAGCCAGGAAAAACGTTACTCTACTAGGAAATGGTAGAAAGGCATGAATGAATATTAGGCAAAATAGAAATTCATATATAAAATGAAAAAGAAGCAATGAAAATGTCCTTTACCTCCTTAGTAGTCAAATATTAATGTGACATCCCATTTCACACCTACCAAATGAGGACTTATTTCAATGATAAACTTTGTATTGGTGGAAGCTTTAGGAAATGAGGATCCTTCTAAGCTATTAATGGATTCAAAACTAGAAAACAAAGAACAACCACGCTATGAGAAATGCCACAAAAAAAGTTCCTCTTCAACTATGACTCCAGTTCTAAAGAATTGTTTCTCAAAAAGTCACAAAAACACAAAGACTCTGCAACTGGGTGTATATGTTTATCATTTGTAGCAGAAAAACACACTGTCTACACGTCAAATAGTAAGATATGAACACTCCACATGCTAGCACATTATAGGGCTTTTCAGCGACCTAACTGATTATTTGTGTCACCCATAGGCTTGTGACACTTCACCATCCTGGTGTAGCCAGCCTCTCACTTATGCCTCTGTAAGTAAGTTCTTACTCACTTCTGAAAGTGAACCCAGTGAACTCACTGGCACACCAAAATAGACTTTGGTGTAGTTGCTAATTTAGTCTGTCTTCTGCACCCTATCTGGGGTGAAAAGACATTGATGTTCAAGTCTTGAAGGAAAAGTTACTCATGTGGCACACACTGGGCTGAGGGATAGCTTAAAAGGCTATGGAAGCCAGGCCATCTCTGATTTGCTCAGTGCCACAGCCCAGTGCTCAGGACAACACAACACACAACATGCAGTCATTGCACAGCAAACATTTACTCAATAAATGAAAAAAAAAATGATGAAAACAAAGCAAAACAAAAAAAGCCTATGGGCAACTTGAAAGATAGTTGCATTACTGAAAAACCCCACCCTGGCATTTCATTCTACAGTGAGAAGTAATCCGAGAGTCTCTGGAAATGCAATCTTTCCTACCACAGATCTTGCAGTTATTCACGTTTCTTCTGTTCATTTTTTGCTTGATAATTGTATCTGTCAGCCATAATAATAAATGCTAGATAAACCAGGAACAAAGTGTTCATATATTAAAATAAAAATAATTTAATACTAGAAATTTTTACTCTACAAAGATTCTAAAAATTCATGCTCTATGCTCCCTTTCTGAGCAGGCTTTTAAAGGGCTGACTTTAGAAAACAAAAGATGATAAAAGAGAACCTGAAAAAAAAAAAAAACAGTAATTTGAAGGGTAAGAATGTACAGAATCTATTATGATCTAGAGAGGTTGGTCTCCCAGAGATAGGAGAAGACTGATAGAATTTTTGAAATTACACATGGAAAAATTATGTATGTACATGTAACAAAACAGGTAAACTACATAGGAAAGGTAGCTATGTAAAAAGTAAGGCCTTTTTTTAAAGGTACAATTGTTAAGTCCATGTAGAATAAATATTTATAATATGAAGGACATATAATACTTGTATACACATTACTAGGGTCAGCAATGAACACACTAAGGTAACTATTACAGAGAACCAAATCTACAGGAAAAATAACAAGATGTTAGTAAATGTCTAAATTTGAAAAGATTGTTGGCTAACGATGTTATTTAGAAACATAGTTTTAAGAACTCAAGACACGGTAAAAATTAAAAAGGCATTGTTTTGCAAGAGTAAGAAAGAGGAATCTGAAAAGACATTAGGTGGTAGCTGTATTTAAAAAAATACTTTTAGTATTATTTAGTATTATTTAGTATTAATACTTTTAGTATTATTATTATTTAGTATTATTATTTAGTATTATTTATTTAGTATTATTATTGTTTAGACTTGCTTTTAATATTATTCTGCCAGAAGCAAACTTTGGCTTTTGAAATGTTATAATAAATAGGTAAAAAGAAAAAGCAGCCCGTTAAAGACTAAAATCGCTTATGCGCAAAAGTAGTCCTCAAAATGGTAGAGGAAAATATGGCAAAATAAAAGTAATAAGAAGATTTGCACAGTCATTAGATAGATGAAGAAAGGCAAACATCAGTAACTGGATGAGACTGTGCTCAATCTTACTGATATTCATGAAGCCCGGGGAGGATGTTTTCCCCGTATGATTTCACCAACATGACAAAATTTTTAAGACTGATGACACCTAGTCCTGGAAGTTGGAGACAGGGAAGGAATGAATACAACTTTCATATTATCGAGCACATAAACTGTCAGGGTACTTGTAGAAATTAATCCTCAGTATTTCTTAAAATTAAAAATATACGCAGTTTTGAATTAAAAATCCTATTCTTAGAACTATATTCTAGAGAAATTATAGTGCAGGATACCAACTACATAAATATAGGAACAAAACTTTGTAAACACCCAAATATTATTGAAAGAAAATTGTTGAATGAATTAAGACTCTAAATAGTTCATGTTATAATCATTACATTGCTATTAAAATGAATAAATAATATCATAGTTATTTTTTCCAATATAGTACAAGGGACAATAAAGAGAAAAATTAAAAATGCATTTTTATAACTAGTTAAGTAGACTATTAAAAACATGAAGAATAAGAACTGCTTTTTAAATGACAAAAGTATTTTGTTTTATTCAATGAATCAGTATTGCATTGTTATTTATTTTTATTTAGTATAATATTTTATATTATCAGTTACTTGTTACAAATGCATGACCCCTTATCTTTCTGTATATGTGTGCTCATACACAGACACACAGACACACACACACACACACACACATACATTTCTAGAGAAGAATATAGAATGTTGATGGTGGATTATAAATCATCATTGCAATGAAAGTATTTTTAGATTGCTTTTACTACAGTAGATACAACGCCTTCTCCTAAGGGGGTGGGGAAGGAAAGGTCTATCACATTAAAAGTTATAAAAGGTGTATTACATGTCAGCTTGACAACAATTGAAGAAGCACAGTGCTGTTATTGAGAGAAGCGTCTAAGGGGTATATATAGAATCCGAGATAGAAAGAGTCACTGTCAATCAGAAAACTATACAGTTATTTAATATGTGGATGTATCCAGTTCTTCCCATTGCATTAAACTGTCTTATTCTTCCTTGAAAGTGGTGTTATCCATTTGAACACATATTCAATTACATTTTCCACTAAGGATAAGCTGCTAAAATCAATGCACACATCATAGACACCTGTATTTTTCTTTCTCCATTACAGTTAAGATTGCTACAATTCTATAAGTATTGATTGACATCATTAGATTATTTAGGATGAAGAACTTGAAGCACAGACACTGCTTCCATGTGAGTACTATAATCAAAAATATGTACCTAAATTCTGCATTTTCTTTCTCCAAGTAAGGACTGAAGTGAGACTCCGGTATGCATAGTGAAATAATTGGTTTGGCTAAGGATATGTCCAAGACAGTTCCATTAGTGACAAGTCAGTATTTTGATTAACACACTGAAGATTGCTAATTTAGTGCTCACAACATGAGTAGCCATTGACGTGAAAGCCAGTATTGCTCCATTACTTGGTGCTGAGAATAGTCCAGTGACATTTGTGCAAAGAAAGCTTCTCTGACACTTCTGCCTTGAACTTTCTATTGTGGAGGCTATTTCAGCTCTCAGCCTGATTTGTTTACAATCTTATTTGTTTACAATTTGCATACAACCTGTCATATAAGTTTATTCTTCACTGGGATCCTATCTTATTTGGGTACATTTTCAGTTACATCTACAATATTTAAGTTGGTAAATACACAATTTTTGATTATTATAGAACTGAAGAGCAGTCTGCAATCTTTGCTGTACTTGTGTTACTGTCCTCCCACTTCTACCACAAGGAAAACATTTTTTTTTTAAGTCCTGTCTTTCTGAAACATGAACTGAATCTTTCCCTCATGCTATCGTCACTCATCAGATGGCTCATATCCTGATATTCCCCAAGGACAAAGCTGCCTGGTAACCGTGCAGCTTCCTTTGTTTCAGGGAAAATTCCTGTTCACGTCTCCTGCTACCTGATTCCAGATCATTCTCAAGTTTTACTGCACACATGGTCTGGATGAGTCCACGTGGTAGGAGCAGGTCTCTAGCATGGTGATGTGAGAGATGGTGTTTTTGAAAAGTGAGCCTACTAGGGAAGAGAGAGGACACCGAGTGAGGAGGGGAATGGATAAGGAAGAGGGTAGGTACCAGGAGGTGGTCAACGTATGCTACGTGTAGGTATGGATACACCAAAATGGGAAGCACAGTCCTGTATAAGTACATTGTACTTACATTTTTAAAGGTGAAGTTGGTTTAAAGTTATTCGGTCATTGGAAGAGGTGCCCTCACACCCAATTCATGTTCTGGTGAGACTGTGGTTAGTTTTTCAGAGAGAGAGAGAGTTGTTAAACAATAACAAAGCTGGTCCTTCTCCACTTTTTGGCTTTCTGTCCCCATGTCAACTCTGTCACAAATACTCTACACAGGATGCCATCCAGAGGCTGTGTCCATACACATGAGGCCACGAAGCCATTGCTATTTCCAAATGCACATACAAGACATCTGTATTATTGCTCTTACACAGTTACTAAGCATCATTATTAAAAAAGGAAGCACTAATTAAAAAGTGGAAAAGAGAAATTATTTAAAAATTAAATGAAAATAAGGATATTTGGACATGAATTTTCTATGATTAATTTTATCAGTTCTCTTGGGCCCTATTCACCTAGTTTACAGACATGAAAAGCAACATCTATTAATTTTCTTTAACTTGGACACTTATTTGCTAAACTGCCTAAAATGAAAGATGACCAAGTTTCATTGTTTAATTATTTATGTTACATTTTTTACCACTATATCCACACTTGGAATATTCACTTTATGATGCTTCGATTGTCACCTGTGCATTTATCACTGGAAAATGTAAACTTATGTCCAAAAAACTGTCACATAAACACTAATAGTAGTTTCAATTATGATTGCAAAACCTAGAAATAACCCAAATAGCCTTCTATAGGTGAGTGGCTAAACAAATTGTAATACAACCATATCCTGATACATGACTCGGTGATAAAATAAGTATTAATATTTTATATAAAAATTAGATGCATCTCAAGAGAATGGCAGTGACTTTCTAAAGAAGCCATTTCTCAAAGTCTATGAATTGTAAAAACTCATTTATGTAGCACTTCTGATATGAGAGAACTTTAAGCACGGACAATCACGGGGTTTCCAGGGATGAAGGATGCAGAGACTCGAGACAGAGTACCTGTGATGACAAAGTTCACTGTGGTCAGAAAGTTGTGGTTAATTGGAACAGGAGTCCCCCACACTGACTCAAGGACTGTTACCTTTCCGTGGCCTTCTAATGCTACTGCTTCTGACAGAAGAGGGATCTTTGCTTACCACTCTCCTCCTGCTGCTGCTCCCTACTTCAAAGCTGTCCAACAACCTACTATATAACAAGTAACACCTTCCTCCCTCTCCCCACCTGGCACCCCATCTTTGTGAGAATTGACTTCAATTAATCCAGTCACAGGTGTCAAAAAGATTGGGGACCAGTGAATTAGAAACAAGTTCTGAGGTGTTACTGCCCGGTTCCTGAGCTCTAACTTCTGTGCTGGAAGTCTCAGCTATTCCCCAACACAGCATTTGGTTTTCTGTTACGATCTTGGCTTAGAGAGAGCTACCCCCTCGTTCTTTCCCTTCCGGAGTAACCCCCTCTAGCCTTAACAACTTTCCCTGGCCTCCAACACAACAACTTGGCTAGCCTCGGCAGTGCCACAACTGACGATGACAGCCGTAATCCTCAGTGAGGATCTGTCTGTATTAAGCCATAGCTTCCCCACCTAGTCGTCCAGCCTACCCAGCAACCCTGGTTTGACCTCTTCTCTACAAGCTATGACTTACACCCGGTGAATCAGCCTAATAATCTCCTAATTCATGCTGGCTAATCTACCAATAATAAATAAAACCTCGGTTTACTCCATGATGGGGGATTATGCCTGATGCTTGCTTTATGCCTGCATTACCTACCCACATACTAGGTCATGGGGCCTCACATCTGGATCTGCCACTCAGCTGTGGGTCATGGGACCTTAACACCTGGACTTGCTATCCATGGGTAGGGTCACAGAAGCTATAAATTTTCACTCTCAATTCTCTTGCTGCCCATCATATTTTTGGTTTCACCTGTGTCCTTTGGAACTAACGGGAACTACAGATAACAATTGTGTAGCATTCGTTTCAGAAAGGTAGAAGAAATGTTCTTGAATATTTTCACTCTAAAAACATAATGTTGAAAGTGGAAGGAGAAAAGACACTGAATATTCCTACTTCAAAGAAATGCTAAATGCTAGAGGAGACAGATATGTTTAACTGGATTAAATATGATGGAGTGTACACATGCATCAAAGTACCATCTGATACCCAATTAATGTATGCAAGATGATTTTGGTACTGAGAATTGAATCCAAGACCTTTTTTACTATGTCATACGCCCAGCTTTTTTGCTGTTTTTGTTTTTGTTGTTCTGTTGCTGTTGCTATTGTTGCTTCTGTTTCATTTTTAAGGCAAGGCCTCATTAAATCACGAAGTAGGCAAGCTGTGCTTGTACTTGATCTGACTGCCTCAGCTTCCCAGGCTATGTTTGGACTGCAATGATAAATACACAAACTTAACACATGTGAAAAAAATGACATTGAATTAAATATGCTTGTATCTCTACACACTGGAACAAAAACAGACTGGGAATTCTTCATAAATTTGGCAAATGGTATCAACACTAATATTTGTGCCTGTTGTAAGTTTAATCTCTGTTTTCTATGAACATATATGGAAAGTCTGAAAAACAGCAAATGTAAGTAGAAGAGAAAACTGTTGAACATATAAAACTTAGTCAAAAAACCCCACACCTTCATTCAAATAATTACGTGTTCTTATAATAGAAATCCCATTTTAACACAGTAATTGTTATGAGATTTTTAAAAAGCTAGGAGAAAAAATTTGGATATTTTCATCAAAAATGAATGACATGTGGTGATGGTATAAATTTGTTTAAGTTGATTTGAATATTACACAAAACATACATCTCAAAATGCCACTTGATACCCCATGAACAACTTTTACATTTTATTAATAATTAAAAATTAATTTATTTATTAAAAATAGGTACATGGTGACTGTTAGGAATAGCTGAGCACAGTTGAATCACCATGTACCTACCTTTGCTCAACAGCATTCATCCAGATTTTAAACCTAAGCTTTTGCCTTGTTTTCAAGTTAAGAGCACAAGCCCAATTCTATTTTCATATTAGACATATGTATGATAACACTGATGAGGATAAAACACACACACACAAAGGGAGGCGAGAAAGTGAGATGCAGACCCCCAAATATTCATAACATTGGTAAATTGCATCAACACGTGATAGGAACTTATGTGTCCGACTTACTCCAGGACACACCACAGGCTTGACCTGAGATCACTGCTCTGCTAGGTTGTTCCTATTAATATGATGAGGACAGAATACATTGTGATAATTAACCACTGCTGGGAACTTTCTGTGCTCTAAGCATTTGCTAAGGTTTTGTTTTGTTATATGGTAGAAGAGTACTTGACATATGCCTGAACTCAGTAATTACAATTATTAATATTTCATCATACCAATTTTACAAATAAGGAAACTGAAGCTTAAAGTTCAAATAATCGGTGCAAAGTTCCACAGCTAGGGAAGTGCCTAGCAGGCCTTTGTTCATTAGCTCGAAAAAAGTTGATTCTTGTTCTAACAATGCTCCTTTAATAATAATAACTATAATAATTTTCACATTTAGTAGATGCCAAGAAATGTATTTAGTACATTCTTATGCCAAATCAACGGTTGTGTGGCAATGCACCAAACTTTCTGTGACTTAGCTTCCTTTCTATTAAGTGTTGATAATTATAGTATCCTTATTCTATGGAGATATTGTTAAAAAGACTGCATAAACTATTATATAAAAACCAGTTAGAATACCACCTGCCACATGATAAGAGATTTCCAGGCTGTCATGCCGACATCATCTTCTCACTCAGTGTTCACTACTCCTTATAGTTTATATTAATGTATCCATGCTACCAGTTAGTAATTTTAAAGTCTCCTGTTATTTACACTGCCCAGGCTGTTGTAGAGATTCTGTGCACTAGTTTTCGATTGGTGCCTGAGATATCACACTAGAATAACTTTAATGAGGAAGGCTGGAGGCAGGGAGCAGGTCTAACTGGAGCTCCAGTACCTGAATGCATTACCTACAGAGGCTGTGGTTGTTTTTGATTGAGCTGCTTTGGTTGCGGAGTTTAGAGTCACATATTCATGAATAACAAGAGAGAAGGTGAAACATTAGCTCTGAAATTAGATATGTGCCTCTTAAATCTCTGGGCCTCCTTTTCCTTAACCACCATCCTGTGAAACCATATGAAAATATTAAATACTTCCAACTCTAAAAGCTGCCAAAAATTCAATCAGATAATCTACATCATGAGGTTTTGGTCAGCTAGTAGGGTAATAAAATAGCAGCATTATTAGAGGAAGCACAACAAAAATAAAAAGGATTTGATCCTACAGTGTTTATCCTGTTATTGAATATCCTTCCCACCAAGCAGCAACACGAATAGATTCTCCAACCAACTTTCATGGCTGCCCTGCCATTGGGAAAGCATTTTTAAGTTGATTTAAGTGTTAACAGGGCTTATTGTGGATATATCTCATGTATTAAGTGGCAGGTTTCCCATCCATGTCCCAATATCTCAAAAAGATCTCCTCTGATACTGTACTTTTAATTCATTTCCACTTGTCAAGGGGGACTATAAGGTTTACTCCACATTTGTGTCATCACTTTGATGTGTGATACTTGACATTACAAAATATGAAGCAACTCCACATATTAAGCTGGATATAGTCATAAATTTTCACTCTAAGCCCTCATTGACTTCAATGGGGCTTCAACTTGTAGAATGATTGCAGATCAAGCCATTTTGAAATAATGTAATTTTTAAGTAGCTTTTCCCATAAGTAGAAACATGCTGTGAATAGCAAACTACCTGCGTAGTACACACACAGCAGTCAGCAGTACTCCTGCTCCTTGTCAAAACATATTCTGTTATCTGCGAGCATCGACTGAAGCAAGGGACTTACAGACTCTCAAGGCAATATCTGCAGTCACTCTCTGCCCTATTAAAACACGAAAATGGAAGGAACTTCATCACAGCACTAAAGCCGTCTTGATACAACCACACCTTGCCATCAACAAACTACCTATCAGTTGGACTGTTAACTTCTTATGCATGAAAATCAGAATATATTTTCCTTCATTGAAAAATCAGCTTTTGTTTCCAAATGAAGATTTATTTCTCCAGTTGATCAAAGTCTGAGCATACACCATAAATCATGAAGAGCAGAGTGTATAAATATGTTTCAAGTTCAAGCAGCAGTGATGTGCTACTTATAATCCTGAAGACAATAAGCATTTTTATCCAATCATTCAGAGCCTAAAGGAATGCAAAAATGGAAACTCTTTGAAATATACAGGCTTTTGGATATCAAATTACCTTTGAAACCCCCCACCCAGAAGTATCTCTAACAAAATCCATTTGAAATACTGCTTCAATATTCTTAAAAATCAATAATTTAAACCACAGGTTGAAAATTTTTACTGCTTCCAGTGCAGACTGTCATTTTTCGAAATGAAAATGCTAATGACACCAAAGGGGAAGGCTTAAGCAGAAGGGATGTACTCAGAAGCTTGGATTGGCTAGACTTGGGCTGATCTCCTCCCTCACTCATCTGTGACAAAACATCTTTTAAGATCAACAACTTTCATTTCAGTGTTTCTAAAAAACACTCTTCCCTGTTGAATATTACACCCTTCTCTATAGGAAGTTAAGGAATCTGCTGCAATGAGTCATTTCACAGTAAATGTGAATCCAGAAGGAAACAGCAAGCAGACTGTATTATTTCAGTGTGATCTATAATGTTGGGACACCTTTAAAATATTGCACAGTGCACCGAGGGGAGGATAATCCCATAGTACTAACGGTTTTCTTATTCTTGCCGTTGCTCTCCAACACAAGCAGTGAGGAAAGCCATGGAAATCCAGAGCTCAGGGGAGTTCAGTTCAGAAGAAATTCCATTGCCTCTGAAATTTATTTGTAGTGTTTAAAGACTTAAGGCATGAAGGGGTGGGTCCAGGATCATTACGTCCCCCAGAGGAGTCCTGGCCCTCAAACTACTCTGCCTAACAGATAACCAAGCCACAAAACCTGATGAATGTTGACAACAGAGTCATTTTTGTCCAAGAGTTGGAAATTGTGATTAGTAGAAAGTAAAACACCTTACCAGAAAAAAAGGACAATAGAGATAAATCTAACCAAACAATACATACCACTGAGGAGACAAACAGTCCCATGACCTGGGGTGTTGATAAGGAAGAACGGAGGGCTCATAAAACAAGGACATTAAAAAGTAGACCCATCATAAATCTTTTAGTGAGTTTCTCATTTCTTCCCTAAAAATCTTACAGCAACCTAAGTTCTCTCTGTAGCAAAATGATGCCACAAAAATGTTACTGATGATACTCTATCAAATCATATTATGTTGCTATTTGGACAAAGAAAACACCTTAACATGAGGCAGAAGAAGGCAATGGGCCTTTGTTGAACATCTTCTGTGTTCAAGGCCCCATTCTGTGACTATGAGGAACACACAGTATGAGGACTCAGAAATCACTAAGGTTCAGTTCATCTATGTAGAGGAGATTCTGACATATGCTGCAGTGGGTTGTAAAGTGTCTCACACATAACATACATACTGTAAATACACACTTTTAATTTCTCGAAAAGAGGTAAACCTACTACACAGGAAGCTCTAAAGAAAAGTTTACACATTGTTTGAATTAAAATGTGGCACAAGGGAAACAGAAAGGAGCTGCCTGGTTCTGGGTTCACTACTTCGTGTTGTAAGCCTATACATGCGGCAGTGGCGGATTGGCAGAGCTACTGCAGTATCCTACCTCTTCCTATTAAAGCAAGAAGTTTTAGAATGCCAAAGGTCACATGAAAACTACCAAGAAGAAAGGGTTTCCAGAGAGGGTCAGTTCCAAGGCGTCTCCCAAGGGTACATTCAATCCGTAATAGGCAGGATCCTGGGAAGGGCTCTTCAGATGGCAGCATACCACAAGCATCTGGAACTGTGGGGTGTGCCACAGGTGAGTTTGGCTGGGGTAGTGAGTGCTTGACCTATCCCTGTGCACAAGCACAGGCAGTAGACTGAATAATGATAAAAAAAGAGATAGCGTCTGAGAAATATTATATGGCAACTTAGAGTTTAAAACTCACAGGGCTTGTGCTTTTTGAACCTTCTATCTGTAAAGAAGTGAAGAGAAAAGGTTAAAAGAAACATTCTCTGTGATATGTATGAGATGTTAAGAAATCTCAACTTTCTACTCTAGGTAAATAGAGGTGGGAGATGTCCACATATATTTTAGGGAGTATTTGCTTGAAAATAGCACATTGATTTCTATTGGGAGATCAGGTATTTGTCATGTGAGGGTTAGAAACCCGGGGTCTCTTGAATGCTAAGCAAGTATTGTATCACTGATCCACAGCCTTAGATGGTTAATCAAACGTTCTGTTTTGTTTTGTTTTTAAAGAGGGCAATGCAGTACATGGCTTTGATCAGTGCTGATGTTGGGGGGTGAAAGACACATACTTGCATAATGTTTGAATTTTATCGCTGATTCTGTGGAAATGATAAGTGTTGCCTTCAAGAGAAAGGAAAAGAGGATGAAAGACTGGAATAGGTAGGTGGAGAGAGAGAGAAAGATTTTTACTGACTTTCTCTATTTTTCCTTATTGAAAATTAAAAGGTGAAATGTAAGTCAAATGTAACTATTATGTATTGCAAATATATATTAATAAAAAGAATAATCTGGGGATAAAACTAAAGTGTAAATGAAAATATGAACATAAAAGAATGAGTAATTCTGTTCTGATACTTTATTCGTATGTGAACTCAATGTTTAAGTGAATTTCCCCTTCCAAGCTATATTTGAATGATTTTTCCACTGTTGAGTTTATTATTATTGATTATATTATTATTACATTAGCTTTTGAATCCGTGAAGTGCTATAAGACAGTTTGTTAACAATTTGTCATGACACCTCGGCTAGGTGGGAGGGTGACACATCCTTATCATTATTATGAAGATTTTCTTTTACAGCTGGCACCATGATTAATGATTTACAGATAAACAGAGCAAAACCCAAGTTATTTATATCAAGTTAATTAATCATATTGATTTAACATTCTGTTCTGTTATTTAACTTCTTCCCCCTTAGATGTTAGCTTTAGATCTAATTTTAGAATAATTAAATTAAGTTTAAATTTTAGAAGTCTACTTCAGTCCTTATATTTCATCTGAAAAATTAATAACACTTTCAGTTCAATTTTAATAACTGCAGTTCCTCTATTAGAGTGACCTTTTCCTTCCAAATTTTCAAAGTAATTATAGTTGGGGAATAAAAGTATCTATTGACATTTTTTTGATACAGAAAATTGCCCCTTTAGTCAGTGCCTGCATATAACACAGTTCCCATGTGTTTCTTATCTAATTTTCACGTTCTTTGCAAAACAATGCAAACAGCTGCCCAACCAGAGACATTAGCTCATTCTTACTTTCTCTCCTGTGCAACCAATAACGAAGACTGTTATTACTATTACTACAGTCTCCTTCATACAGTACAAACTTTGCTAACTTTGCTCCCTTGGACAATACGATTTTATTGCCTACTGCATTTTACCCATAAGCTCCATGAGGTGAGAATGTTGCTACATTTGTTCTGTCTTTTATCCTCAGCATACAAGAATAGTACTTGGAAGCAGGGTAGCTTGTCATCATTTTCTTGTTCAGTGAACCTGCAGATCCTCTCCCACTCCTGTGGACATTTTCTAAACCTGTTCTACACTGCTATCAGAGATAGCTTTCTGCATCTGATTCTGATGTGTCCTCTTTTGCATAGAGTTCACTTACTCTCCTCAAAAGCAAACTCTCTTCAAGGGACAAGCAAGCCCCTTTGTGACGTGGTTCCATCTAACATCCCCTATGTTGACATCCTCACCTTTCCAGTGAAATTAAATCCCACTTCTCCCAGTCTTTCTTCCTCTTTCTGACTTTGCTTGTGCTACACATCCATAGATCCGTACTCTGTTCACGCAACAGATACCAACTAGGGCAACTCTTGGGCACCCTCTTTTCTCCAGTGACTTAGGTTGCTTCCAACTTGGTCTAGTGCTTCCTCTGTATTTTCACAGCTTTTTGTTTCTACTTCTCTTGGATCATTTTTACACAATATGCAAATTGATTGCACATGCCTATCCCCTCTATCTTTTACGTTTTCTGACACTAAACCTGTGTCTTATGGTTCTATCATGCTCGATCTTTAAAACTGAGCCTCGGAGAGAATAAAATACTTCCAGTATTACTAAGAGTGTTGTGTGTGGTTGGGGGCACTCTATCATGATCCATGTGAACCTGTACTAGTCTATTAGTTAATTTCCAATTAACTTCCATCATCTGTAAATAGGAGTCCTTAGACTAGATCTGGACCTCAGGTGAATCTTTTAAATTCTTACCAACTGTGCCATTGGATCTGGAACAATATCAGTCAGTGGAGTGATAGGAAACACATACCAAGTGCCCTAGACTTCCAGGGCCACATTCTTTATCCTGGCTATCTAGGGTCTATTAAACGTTTCTCTTCACACTTTTAATTCAGTATGTTCTGCTCAAAATTTAACTTGGAATGTGTATTTCTTTCCTTCAAATATGTAAATCACTGAGCAGTAGAGACTATGAATAGGTGCCTCTCTGTAATGCTTTCTCCCCAAAGTGAGAAAGCCTTATAAACTGGCTCGACTTCAAAGGTTGCCTCTGCCCAAAATTGTTATTTTTGGGCTTGCTATTATGACATTCCTCAAGAGTAACTGGGTCAAATTGTCCCAGAACAAGAAAGCCAAAAAAAAAAAAAAAGGCAGTGACTTTAACTGCCAGTTATATTAACTAGTTGTCATGGTGACATGTTATCGAGAACATTAAGGCAATTAACAGGTCTTAATATTTTCACTATTCCAGTTAATGCTTGAAGCAAGTATCGCAAGGCAAAGTTACTTCACACCCATTAAAAAGGCCATAATAAAAAAAATAAATAAAGTTGGTGAGTATGGGAAGAATTGGGAAACGTCACCCATAGCTGGTGAGAATATTAATTGCCATGGCTTCCATGGAAAACAGTTTCACCATTCTTCAACATGTCAAAAATAGAGTTACTATATCACCCAGAATTTCTGGTCTTCCTGTATTCAGATGAGAACTGCACCTAAGTATCAACTCAGTAGCTTACAGATGAATGTTCAGGATGTATTTTAGCAGGAAAAAGTAAGAAAAAAATGGGCTAATACATGAATAAATAAAATGAGTATATCTAGAGGAAGCAACTAAGTTTCAATATACACTTCAACACAGGTGATGCCCAGAAAATTATTGTCAGGAAATTTTGAAAATAGACACAAAAGGACCTGAACAACATAATTCTATTAATATCAAATCTACATAATAGGAAAATATATAGAGACTGAAAATATAGTAATGAATTCCAAGAATTACAGGAGGTGGTGTAGCAAGTGTTCATTTTGAGATGAAGAAAATATTTAAAAATTGATTAGATAATGGTGACTAATGCATATTTATGATGATGTATTTCTCCTTCGGCACAAGGAATGTATTTCAAGTGGACCTGAAGTTATGGATAGTACTAAAGCCTTTATTTAGAATATTTTTCTTTAATAAAGTTTAATTCATAAGCTAGGCACAATAGATACCTAACCATAATAATATTAACTTAGTTTATAATATATTATCATAAAAGTATGTGATAATGTTTTTTTCCTCAATAGCTCATTATACTATGCTTCACCTTTTAATGGTGGTAACGATGATGATGTCAGATAATGATGAAACAAAGCTACATGAATGATGTAAGCATTGAAAAGTAAGTTTAGACTATTCTATAAAGCTTACTTAAATGTAAATACTGAGATGTCACAGCAGTGGATTTGATAAAAAGATGATAATAAAATGATTAACATAGAGATAGTGGATACAGCATAAATCAGTTGAATGGGTTGGAAGAATGGACGATTCACATCCTGAGTGGGATGGAGAAGAATGTCAAGAGATTTCATCATGCTACCGAGAGAAAAATGCATGATTTTAACATATGAATTCTTTTTTCCTGGAATTTTCCACTTAGTATTTCAGACTAGGTGTATAAGACAGCTTTTCCATTGCTGAGCACTGACACACAAAATGGAAGGGAGGGGAGGTTTAATGTGGCTCACTGTTTCAAAGGGTTCAGTCTATGGCTTGACAGGTCCGAGGCTGAGTCATCCTGGCAAAAGGGTGTATGGAAGCAAAGCTGCTTAGTTCGTGGAGGGCCAGAAAGCAGAAAAGGAAGACAGTGCCAGAGAGGAAGTGGCAGGGGCCAGACATAGATCCCCAGGTCATGCCTCCATTAGACACATCCATTAGTTTGCTTCACTAATACCCCAGCATGTTCTCAATCCATTCACAATGACAATGCAGCCTGCCATACTCTGACCCCGAGTAAGTGAAACCATACAAAGAAAAATTCTAGATGAGAGGATCATTGGATACGAAAAACATAAAAGTAGGCACATTAGGAGAGAAAACAAAGAATATTAAAGTGATGTGCATGGCTGATTTTGCTAAATATTTTATTTCTTTCTAAACCTGTGGATTTAAAGAAGCAAAGCTGTGTACTGTACACACACACACACACACACACACACACACACACACACACACACACGTTCACACACTTTATTTATGGCTTTTAAATGTGTACAGATGTAGTTAAAGACAAAGTACCATCAGAAGTTTTCAAAAGATACTGTCATCAATTTAACATATACAGAATGTACTCTTATGCTAAGTATATATAGTGAACATCTTTTATATTGTGATTTTTATAGAAAGCAACACTAAAATGTATTTATAAACAAAAAATTTCTTGAAAGTTGGGTTCTAAAAGTTCTTTTAAACTTTAATTGCAATGGTGCACATAACTCCTCGATATTTTCCCTTATGCAAACCTTTGTCATTTATAATAAAGTTTTTATATTATTTCTATGAGGAATAAATTGAAAAGTTGAGCATATGAAAATACAGAAAGGCTGGAGTTGCAACACTGACCTCTATTTGATTTTTCTCCCTCAGGAGATGTATCTTTAAATAAGCAATTTCAATGTTTAGATCTGTATTCCTTTGGTAAATTTACTTTTCTGTTATCTTGCATAGTTCTTCATAAGATCTTCCAATATTCTGTAACCTTACCGCAAAATGAATGCTATCATTTGCAGTATTGTTGAAATAAACATTTATTTTTTTATTTATATCTACGCTTTTATATTTTAAAACTTTTCTCTAAAGGTTGAGAAATATCTTTTTAATTAAAATAGTAAATACATGCATTTATCATTTTTAAAATTATACTAACTCAAGGAGATTTTAGTAAGTATATAATATGTCTTAAAAACACATATAGCATATAGAGAACTTCTAATTCTCCTTGGTAACAATGGAAATAAAAACATATATCCATCCAATCATAAGCAGTCACATTTTGCTTGATAAATAATCAGCAAAATTTTTGATGCTATAAATCAGGCTTTCTTATCTTTCAGCAATCTAGCTTTGTAATGTTTAAAAGTTCTTCATGTTTTATTAATACAGAAGTGTAAATCAATCCAAGATTCAGTATGCACTTGTGACCCTTTGTTTCAGCTGCAACCTAATGTTCTATGCAGTCTTATTTTGAAATCTGCAAAACTTAGTGCAGCCTGAATGGGAAATGGAAAGAGAGGTAATCATCTGCATTCCAGCCTTTTTTGGAAAAGGAGATGTGTATGTTTAACATCATCTTTTAAGACCTACGTTTTTCAATGGATTCCTTTAATGTATTTTACAGAAGAAATTCTATATTCCAATCATTAAGTGATCTTTTAAAATTAAAAGTTAAATTTCCTCAGCTCTAAAAACAACGAAATTAACTTCCCCATCTTTTATTTTTGAAGCATTCTAATTCTTCAGGTAGTTCACCAAGCACTGAGCACATCCATTTAGAAATGAAATCCACTTAATTAGATATTGAAAGAGTCTATTCTTACATTTTCAGTTGCTTGGTAAAATTGTAAAAGAGGGTAAAATTAAAAATCTCCCATTTCATATATGATTTTTATTTATTTCAAAAAATTTTCCAAACTTGTATCTGTATGATGAAGTCTATTTTCTTATTTCCAATGTCTTCTAAGAGATCACATTATTTTCCTAAAAGGGGCATGCTTTAAATTTGATGCACAGGATTATCCCACCTTTTTATCACATACCACCCAAGAACATATGCCACAAAGGAGGAACTGTAAAAACACACAATATGCAGATTAACACAACGCGAGCGAGTGCATCAGAGGCAGTATGAGGCAAGCGGGAGAGCATGTCACACGCTCCGATGCATGTTTCGAGCCTCTTCCTCATGTAATTTAGGCTTCAGATGTATTTCTCAATTGCTCACTGCAGAAGAGCTGCAGCACTGAAACAAAACCTTCGGAAGAAAATGACAACCCTTTTGTTTCCACTAAATCCTTGTTCTGTCATCCACTGGCAGGGAGCTTTCCAGTCATGTTCTCTGCCAGTCCTCACCAGTTTGCCAATTATACAAGCTGCTTCCCAGACATCAGACGCAAATTCCACAAGACTGCTGTGCAAGCGTACCCTAATTAACCATCAGCTTAATTAGACAATTTACTGTGTAATTAGCAGGCAATTAGTCAACACCTCTCAGATCTTATTGACTGCTGTGACAGCCTTTCCGTCTTTGCACATTCCAACATTCCAATACACAGCAGCCACCACATTTCTAGCACTCTTAAACCTTGTACGACATGACTCTGGATGGGGAAGTGGGTAATATTATATAACAAAAGAAAAAATCAATATGGAGCTTGTCCAAATATTGAACTATTTACAAACATGTCATTTATTTCATACCGAAAGTCCAATACCATAGCCACTTCCGTATCTGCTTCAAAAATAGAGCTAACTTCTTGATATCTTCTATTCAATGTTTTAATGTAGAACATTTTAAAGTACATTTGCTATGGCATATTCCCCGGGATTGGCTATGCTTATAGTCATTCGAGTACATGTTCTGATCTGTGTGTAGGAGATCTACTTGATTAAATTTCATTAGTGGTAACAGAAGTAACGCGCTCCTTACAAACTGACGGCAGGTGCACTTGTGTAGGGAAGTAGTCCCTAGTTTTCTTTCAATCAACTATGAAGAAGCTCAGAAACCAGAAATCACACTCGACATTTGAACACTTACTAATTTTTCATGAAAATAAAGCATGTAAAAAATGTTCTCTGAGCCCATGAGTATGCCATGTAACACTTCCTGCTCACTGAGATACATTTCTTGATTCTATAAAATACTTCCCATCTTCAGGGAATTTCATGATTGGTGACTAATGAAATCTCAACAGCTATATGGAAAAACAATCTTTTATTATTTTTTTTTCAAAAGTAGTAACAAGAGGACGAATTTTGCTGAATTTAAAAGAATATACTGATTTAAAAGACAAAAATAAATCTTTCCTTAGTGTATAAAGAGACCCGGGGCACTCACCAGTAATCTCAACCCTCTGAGAGGCTGAGGCAGGAGAATCACAAACTCAAGCCCAGCCTAGATAACTGCTTGAGACTCTGTCTCAAAAAATATTAAGATGCAATTAAAGTGCTAGAGATACAGCTCAGTGCAAAGCCACTGACTGCAACCCTTAATACAAAAAGCAAACTAGTAAAAACCCTTGTGTTAAAGAAAAAGAAAGCATGTGTGGCAGCTCCTTCAGTGCAGTTGGCTCACCGTCACCTACACCTTCCACTATCTGGTAAGTTTCAATAACCATTTACCACTATTGCCAAAGACTTAATCCAAGATGGCTAAAACTGTCCCATTAGTAACAATTTATTCTTTCTTCTCTTAAGATGTACAGATCTGAAATCTCCAGGAAAGTTAAGCCATCAGTGACAGTTTACAAGTCAGAAACTTAGAAGAGGCCACTGTGACTATAGCTTGAAGGGAATATGAGGTAAGGTAACATACGTTGATGCTTTAGAGAAGGGCAGGGGCTGCCTGGTGAAACTATTTGTGCAAAGATTTTGGATTCCTGACAGTTACAGGAAGCCATAAGTTCCTTGTTTTAACAAAGAAGAAAAATGATGTGATTTAAGTCATCTAACCCCTTGTAGCTAGCAGAAGAGCCTGAGATGAGCAACAAAAGGCAGCAACGGGATTGGGAGAGGAGGGGAGGGCTTGGATGGGAGTGGAGTAGTGAAAAGCAGTTGTGGTTTTCTATGTTTCTAATATAGAACTATTCTCAGGTTAATCTAGCACACAAACCACGGTAACAAGATTTAAAACTTTTACTGAAATGGTTATTTACATATTTTAAATTATTTTGACATACTTTATTAAAAAACTCAACTTGTGCACTCTGAATTTTGGGAAAAAAGGAAAAAAATGAACGTTATGATCTTATTTATAAATGGATATGATGAAGTCTAGGGAAGTTTTGGAGAGTCATATTACTTAGAAAACAGAAACCCTCAATAATTATTTTCAAATCATAAATATTATTGCAGCACAATTCATAATAGCCCAATCCTGGAAACAACCCACCTGTCCATCTATAGAGGAATGCCTGAAGAAGATGTGGTACCTATACACAATGGAATACTATACAGCCATAAAGAAAGATAGATAGGAAGTTTTTGAATGAAAATGAGGCCACCTAGAGTCAATAATGCTCCGTGAAATGTACCAAACACAAAAGACTGCCTGTAGTCTCTCTTATAAAATGTACAAAAATAATGGCATAAAAAGGCCGAAGCATGAATGACAGCATAGAAAGAGAGGCAATGGCCAGCTAGGAAAGGTGTGAACCCCTGAAAAAGGCGTGGCAGAGACGCTCACTAATTCCGCAAACCCAATGTTTCTAATGTGTTATAGAATTTGGAATTCATGCACTTACAAAATAAATAATATTCTAAACATAAAAATGATTAAAAATGACATTTTAATAACTATAAAATTTACTGCTAGGACAAGAATTTGAAATGTGCATATCAGCTTTCCTTTCTCTTTTCATTGCATGAAGTTT
Organism: Ctenodactylus gundi; assembly: GCA_004027205.1. Lineage (NCBI taxonomy): Eukaryota > Metazoa > Chordata > Mammalia > Rodentia > Ctenodactylidae > Ctenodactylus > Ctenodactylus gundi. Next base: position 44,056 of record PVKB01002053.1, read on the forward strand.
CTCAAGAAAATGTTTGGAAATTTCATTTGTTTCTGATTCCCTGCTGTCTACGCAATTACATTTCTCTCTGTCCTGACCAATGGAAGATTTCACAGCACCATGCCAATATTTTCTTATCATCTCATCTGAAAGCCACGAATGAGGTTGCTGCCCCTTTTAGATCAAGTGCTGCAGATGATCCAGACACAGTAGCCCAGGGGGGTGTAGCTCAGAGTTAGAGCCTTCGACTACAGATACAGTAGCTCCTTCTTATCCACTTCTAGTTTCAGAGAGTTTAGTTACCATTTATCCATCATTGGAAAAAAATACATGGGAAATTCCAGAAACAAATAGTTTATAAGTTTCCAATCTTACATCAGTCTGAGCTGAGTAATGGGATTTCTTAGCCATCGGCTTTCATCTCACTATAGATAGAAGTCTTCTTTTGTCCAGCATATTCCCTCTGCCTATGCTGCTACTCTTCCACTAGGGGCGTGCTTATTAGATATCGTGACAGTTCAGTGCTGGTACTCAGCCCCTTCAGGGCATCCTAGCCCTTCATCACTGCGCTTATGCCATGTGCTTCACTTTAATCCCATCATGTGTGCTTGTATCTTTCATTGTCACCAAAACAAGAAAATAAATAAAGTACAATAACATATGTTGAGAGGATGAGATAGCACATTCAGCTAACTTACATAGTACATTAATGGTTCTGTTATAGTTATTGTTGTAAATCTGTTTCTGTGCCTAACGTATAAAATAATGGGCATGAGTAAGAGATCTCAGATTACAATGAGTCTAGTCCATATACATAAAAAGGCATCATTCAATGACATTTTCAGGCAGATTTTAATTTCAGTAGGAGGCAAATAGGAGAGAGGAGAAGTGAGCAAGTGTTCCACATCTGAGAGACGCTGAGGGAAACATGAAATTCTAATAAGAAGAGCTTGACACAAGGGCAGTGAGCTCAGATGTACAGAGAAAGACAGGTGAAAGACTCAGCATAAAAAAAATGTATTGGTGGGCATGATATTTTTGTTTAAAAAATCAGTAACTTTCTGGAGTTAATGACAGTTATTTCCTGTAGTCTGAACATGAAGCATGTGTGAAGTCTTCAACTTATAAGATCATAGAGAGAGCTATGGTTGAATGAAATTTTAACTGCAGAGCCAAGTATATTCTTAGTAAAAAACTGAAAATAAGGTAAATCATCATTTAATACTTTGCATTTACTTATTAAAGAAAAACAAAGACTACCCTCCCCCCAGTAATGACTAGAATCTTGTCAAAATTCAAAAAAAAGCAAAGGGAAGAAAAGTATTATGAAATTCAATATATAGTAATTTCAAACATGGAGTGTCCTATTTCATACTAAGAACATGAAGACACTAACCAGTTAAATTTAAAACCTACACAAAAGAATTACAAGGTAAGGGCAAAAAAATAAGTTTCTTCAGTAGCAGAACTCTACTTTCAGGAAATTTCCATTAACCTTAACACCAGATCCAGCAAGAGAAAGACAGAGAGATTGGGGAGGAAGTGAGAAACAATATGATTAAAAAGTATTTTCCACCGCACGGTAGTTCCATCTACCAACTGCCCCACATGAACATCACACACGTCAATTTATATTATTAGAAGGTTTACTTGAGTCTCACCTTGCCCACTCTACCAAAATGATTAACTAATTAACAAGTGTGAAATCACAGCCTGAAAAGGAAAATAGGTGAAGATGCAATTATATTGGAAAATTGATTAGTCTGTTTCATAGTCAACGGGCTCAAATTTGAAATAAGATGTGAAAACATGATTTGAAGTAATTTAAGATCTTTTAATAATGTTCATCATTAAAATTGTCACATTGGCTATAATTAAAAGATACTGATTTTATATCAGAAATATATTCATTAACCTGTGTTCGTGAACAAGCTAATTTACATATTCAATTTAACAAATGAAGTCTGGAAAACATGGCAGGACAGTCAACAGAATAAAACTTTGAGGAAAGGCAATAATGTACTCATTAGAACGTAACACTCAAGAGCTAGCTGCAATGTCAAACATGTATACACAAGTGACTGAGATATGCAGTGCACACACGTGCACTCACCCACAATCTTTTGTTGAGGAGAAGAGGGCCACTGTACAGAAAAAGCCTGATAAATGATCATGTACGGTTGGAAAAAATCTCCCATGGTACTAATGCATAATAACCGCAGTTATTTAACAAACTTACTCTTTATGATTTGAAAATGAGTTAAATTTAGGTATGTCAACAAAAGTACCTAGCTAGGTTACAATGAAGCTTTTAGTACAGAGATACCATTTTAATTTTAGCATGATAAGAGCCTCCAAGATTAATTCACATTTAATTACAACTCTGTAATTAATGTACAAGTACCTGTCAGGATGACAATATTACACATTAAATATATATTCATTATTCTGTAAAAACTTTGAAGCCACTGAAAATAACACACTGCTTTCCATACCTGCTTTCCATGTATTGTGCTAAAGATGTACATAATGAGGTAATACAGAATATCTCAATAATCCTAAAATAAATTTGATCCCATGTTTTATAAATACAGATCTTTGTTTCTATTAAGACCTTCCAAAATAAGTTACATAAGTAAATGTGCTGCTCTGCGTTGTAATCCAAAAACATTGGCCAGGTATAAAAATATTACATAACATATGAATGAGATCGTCAGCTTTATTATTTTTTGCCTTTGTAGTGCTAAAATGTTACTCTTCAATTCTTATCTGGCAGATCAGTATTAGCAATTTATGCAAACACAGGCACAGCGTCTTCTCAATTTAAAAAATGTGGATTGAAACAAGATTCTTAAACTATATGTGGGAGAACAGACAACTTATGTGGTAAAAAGTCTGCAACCTTAATACAGGAAGGCAAACAGAACTAAGAAAGAGAAAGAAAGAAAGAAAGAAAGAAAGAAGGAAAGAAAGAAAGAAAGAAAGAAAGAAAGAAAGAAAACTATATGGATAGGGTAGGAGAGCTGTTTGTAAGTAATGGAAGAGCTGTCATAAAGAACTGTGGTTCAAATTAGAATCCAACAATAATTCATTCTCCTAACAAGTATGTATTGAGTTCATCCTCTTAGCTGCCAGCCATTTTTTCTTTGGTACTGGGCACACTACGCTAGTGAGAATAAAAATAACCCTCTTCTTAGGAAGCTGGCTTTAAGTGGCTAAACAGAAAATAAATGAGTAAACAAATGAATGGTCAAGGATATAGTAATTTTAAATAGTGTTACCTGTAGTGTAGAAAACAAAACAAAACAAAACAAAACAAAAAGTGACCAGAGTAATGTAGTACAGAGAAACTGAGTTTAAAAAAAAATGGTAATTGCTTCTCTAAAGACAGAGAAGCAACAGACAGTCATGCAATAATCTGAAGGCTAAACACTAGGCAAAGCAAACATCAGGCAAAACATCTCTATATGAAATGAGTGGGAGGGGTTATGTCACGTGACTAGAAAGGAGGCCAGTGTGGTCCAAAAAAAAAAATAAATGGTGTAGGAAAATTGACTTTGAAGGACCGGATTCTTAGAAGGTTGTAAATCAAAATGGTCAGTCTCTGATGATGCTTCCTCTCTCTCTCGCTCTCTGTCTCTCTGTCTCTGTCTCTCTGTCTCTCTGTCTCTCTCTCTCTCTCTCTCTCTCTCCCTCTCTCCCTCTCCCTCTCTCTACCTCTCAGGTTTCTGTGGTCTTTATGTTTCGACAGAAATACAAACACACACAAATGACACCGTTCTATCAAGAAGAAAACCTTCTGTGTACCTCTTCAATTTGAGCTCTAGATCCCCACAGACCACACTGATAGACTGTCTCAATATAAGACTTAAATTGATGAGGTTCCAAAAGAATAAATTATGAAAATTTGATTTAGTTTACTTATTTATTTCTTGAGACCAGTCTGGTCCTGAACTCATTATGGATCCCAGACTGGCCTTGGATTCACAGCAATCCTCCTGTCTCAGCCTCCCAAGTGCTGGGATTATAGGCGTGCACCACCATACCTGGTTTATGTGGTGCTGGGGAATCGAACTCAGGCTCTTAGCTCTTGACTTAGCACTTGCTATGCAAGTGCTTTAACCATTGAGCCATTTCTCCAGTCCCTGGGTTTAGTTTAAATCTTGACAGATTTCATTCAAATCCTGACACGATGGCTTTATGCCTTCTGATGGGAAGAGCCACTTTTTCATTCTGAAATGGCCTTGTGACTCATCCTACCTATGGAATACAAAATCTCACACCATAAAACTTTTGAGCCTCATAACTTATGAAATTTGCAATTTCTCCTCCTGCCTTATTGGACTCAGTGCTGCTAGCTAGAGGACGAGCACAAGCCATAGCATCTTTGAAGAGGAAACTACATGGAGAAAAAGACCCTGTCATGACAGTTGAGAATGCAAGCAAGAGAATGAAACTGCCAAGTGCTAGCCACTATGCAAATGACCAGCACTCTGTCACAGACTGCGGATGCATGAGTGACAACAACTAAAACCAGTCGCACAAAGGCAAACCTCCCACATGGGCCCGGGCCACACTGCCAAATTCTAGAAACAAGAGCAGATAACTTATTGTCTTTCTGAAACATGAAACTGTTGGGTGGCTTGATACTCAACAAGAGACAAATTGTATGGAAATCAGATATATGTGCTAGAGCAACAAAATCGAAAACAAGTAACATTGGCTTTGAGATCATGCAAGGCAGAGGCTTGAAAACACAGGAGTAGAAAGATTACTAAAGATTGAAAGAATGCAGAGTAAATATCTAGTTTTGTGAGGAAAATGCTATTGGAGGTTGTACTGTGTAGTGACAAACAGGCTGGAAAGAAGGTTTGCTACAGATAACCCAGAAAACAGACAGTGCATTGATCCATTTGTGATCTAAGAAAATCTCCACATAGTATCCTGGAAAGTATCTTCAGAGTGCTTCTGTTCAAGTACAATAGAGTACTCTAAGAGAGAACAGAGCTTACCAAGCATGTATTTAAATTGCCAAATTAAACTTTAAGCAAATTCAAAAGAGTCTAGAAGTTAGAAAACAATACTATTTTTTAATCATCAGTTCCTCCTTTGTAGAAAAAAAAATCCTACAGTTCTTCAGGTTAAAGACTACATCAAGAGTGTTGCTGTAAGACAGTCCATTGAGGTTTACAAAGATGGAAGGCGGGTCTCAGTAGGTAGACCACAGGGATTCTGAGATTCTTACAGACATGGCGTCACAACAGGATGTACCCAACATTGAAAGAAGCCTCTTTCATGAAAAATTAGAAATGAAGCATGGAGTCATCCCTTAACAGATTTCTACAAAAATTAAGCTTTATGATGATACCAGCTGGAACAGGGAGACAAAACATATAATTTAATGTTAAGAGAGAAGTGAGGGGTTGTAACCGTCTGTAGGGAGGAGCATCCTGAGAAGGCCACACAGCTGCCCATGTGGACCACCATTGGCCACTCAGAGGGGGTGGAGAGAGAAGAACTCAAGACTAAAAGCCCAGGGGCTATTGGTAGATAGGAACAATGAATGAAAGTACCACTGCCAAGGAGAATTGACAGAAACAGCCCCTGTCCCTAGAGTTAGAGAGTCTGAAAACATGTGCCAAACTCAATTTTAAAATTGCTATGGACTAGTGATTGCTGCATGTCCTCTGTTCCCCATTTCTAGAAGAGAATATCTAGCATGGTTCTCTTCTTCATCTCATTTTCTATTGACTGTCTAGGAAATGTATCATTTATCTTTCTATTTCAAGAATTTCCAGAGAGAGAAAAGCTGAATCCCAGCAACCTCAGATGCATTTGGACATAATATTTAAATCACAAAGTCATGTGTTGAGCCTAATACCAAAACTCAATGGCATTGCAGGTGTGCTGGGAAGAGGTAAAGTGCTTTGCATCTGGTGGGGATGTAACTTATTGCTACCAGACCCCAGGTTAGGACTGTTTGCAAACATGGCTGTAATCATATTCATGTATGTACTTTTATGATATAATTTGTGATTATTCTCATCAATATCTGAATGGCATTAACCTATTTCTTGAATATGAACCAATGTTGTGATTTGCTTTGATCAGAAGAATATAGTGGAAGTGACAGAGACAGCTTCAGTGTATGTTTTGAAAGGTTGCCAGCTTCCACTCTTGTCCCCTGGGAACACTGCCACCTTCAGCACACAGTAGGCTCCTTGACGGACTAGACACTAAGAGAGCTGAAGAAAAGACAGAAAGAATGGCTCAGCCACCTCAGCAGTCACAATAATGATCCCTGAGGCTCTAGACTGATTGTAGGGGCTTCTCACCAGTTCCCAGGCATCCACCACCCTGCAACCCATGAACGAGCCCCGCGGCCACGCTAGGAAGCAGAAGAGCCGTCCGTAAAAGCTCAGCTCCAACTGCCAATGTGCACATATGGGAGCAAACAAATAATTATAGTGTTAATTCCCAGGCAAATTATTTAATTGTCTCAGAATATTACCTCATCAGATAAAAAAACATATTGTGTATCTTATTAGGATAGTATGAGAATTAAGTCATAAAACTTATGAAAACCATTTAACAGGAACATTCTAACCACTCAATAAATGACAGTGAACAATGAATGTACATAGTGATGATTGAAAAGGCAATGAAACAACCTAGAATATTCAACAACATGGCCTAGACAAAGACCTAGAAACGGCTTAGTGGGGAAGGGATGGCAGGGCCAAAAGGAAGGAGGGAAAGGGATCATAATGTTGAGGCAATACACACGTGTACAAAATACTCAAGTTTAATGTAGCCATTGTGTGACACATTTATGGAGCAAAAAAAGAAAAAAATATTACTCTCCTCTCCATATCTATTAGCCCTTTTCTAGGTATTCTTTTTTTAACTTGAGTGAGGTTAACTTCAGTGTACCTTAAAGTCAATAAAGTTTATTTAGATAAACAAATTGCACTAATTTGTTCAGCAATTTCTTAGAGAGTAAAACTCTGTATAAAATTTAAGAGAATGCTGATTTACAGTTAAATGTATACATTCCTAAAATAGATCTTCCATAGATGAAGCAGGATGCATGAGTTAAAAATCTAACATATTGTTCCTTTTTACTCAGACCACTCAAGGAGAAGTTTCATTTCTTCTGACAGGATTACACATACATGAACTTAAATTGTTGGGTCAGATAATTTTATGTTCTTGCTTAATATTACAAGAATTCTTTTTCTATTTTCTCAATATCCCCCTGAATTATAAGGATTATTCAATAATCTAGACTGTAAGATATAATCCATACATGCATAAGTCACAATGACACATTCATTTTTAGACAGATATAGATGTACTACACAAAGCAACGCAGGATGCAGAAAATTTTAAAGTGGACTTCTCTTCTTTAATTGAGATCAATGGTCACAAAAATCAATTGTTTTATGTATTGACTATCTTCTTATATGGCTGGAAAAAGAACTCAATAACTGGTACTAAAATCTATTCATTTATTAATTCATTTATTCAATGAATATTTATGGAGCATTTATCATGCTCCTCCTTAAAACTAATTATCATGCTAAGTGGTATAAGGTTGTAATTCACAAAAGGAGCTCTAATCAATACTTTGAATCAAAAGAAATAAGAACCTTACATCTTTTCCAGTTTTGATTGTAAGTATGTTATGTTGAGGGAGACCCATTACACAAAAATCTACTTTCTAATCACCTGATACTTATAAAAACAAAGTCTATTTACTCCAGACACCTTTTCTACTAAATAGCCAGCACAAGTTTTAAATATATAATATAAAATTAGTCACAAATTATGTGTGTGTGTGTGTGTGTGTGTGTGTGTGTGTGTGTGTGTGTAGTATGTAATATGTCACTCTCTCTGGCAAAGCAAAGCTCACAGAAATGACCAATCAAGGCAAAATGTTTTTATCTATTTTCTATCAATATAATATGAACACAGGTCAAGGGGTTATTTTAAATAAAGTCTAAACCACCTCTAGCCTTTCCCACTAAACAGGATATTTCTCTGTTTTGTCATGAAAATTTAGCTTTAATCAAGCCTGACATGTTGATTCCACATTTCATATTGAAACATAAACCCAATGTATATTTATAAAGAAAAATAGCTTTATAACTTTAAATATCATTTTACTGTTCTTATAAAATACAAATAAAATTTCAAGAAGAGCCATCTAGCTATTTCAGGGCATTCTTAGACTGATTTGGGAAGGGAGAATATAGTTAATAAAAGTCATCTTTGATGTTATTTAACACAAAGGCAAACACAGATCTTTTTATATTTGACATTAAAAATCTGATCATTTGCCTCCCTAAAGAAAGCACATACAGCTATTATGCAGACTGTACAGTAAAGAATAATAATATTTCTGTTTACAGAGATATCAACTGGCATTTCACTGTGAGTCAATGGTCTATCGTTGCTACAGCGTATTAGACCTCAATCTGGCATCTACAAATGTCAAGAGTATAAAAAAAAAAAGGATGAAAATCAAAAGCATGTTCCAAACTCCCCTAAAAAAAAAGTGAAACAAAGTTCATCTAAATGAATTTGCTGCAGAAATCACTGCAATATTCAGCTGTCAATCTAGAAAAACAAGAGAGCCCCACTGTCATCAGGATAGGATAATAAAATTTCCAGCAGATGTTCAGACAGGGCTCTAATTTTTACTGAACTCCCTTGGTAAGCATTTAATTTCTTTATCATATGCAGGCTCGGCAAATTGTACTTCATCAAAACTGTACTGTGAAATATTAATATTTCATATGATAACAAAACTCCATAGACTAACCTTTGTCATATTAAAAATCATCCAAATTTCAAATGTCAAGATCCTGAATCTTAATACATTTTAAATAGATTCTTGAATTGGCATAATAAATTATAATAAGGCTAATCTCAGTTGGTATGTTATAATGTCACAAAATGGATAGTACATATAATATTTTAATAGATGTCTTTGGTAAAATGCTGTATGGAAAACATGCATCAAAATGTTGCATACCACATTTCATTAATAAGGAAGCACACAAGCTCATAAGGTGTAATTTTAGATTCACAACAGGTTTAATCACTAATTAGAAAAGAAAATAGAGCTCTTCTTGAGGCAAACGGACTATTCTGCAAGCTCATGTATGAGAAATAATCCTTTTTGAAAATGGTTTTAAAATACAAGGCAGTGTGTTTTTGTCATTATAATCACCACCGATGTGTTCAAAATTATCTTTACATACTGTTTTTTTATTTTTGTATCCGCTATCAAATAAGTAATGGAGAGCTTCAGGAAAGACCCTATCATGTTTCATGTGAACATTTAATTTGCATTTGTTCATAACTCCCCTTTTGAACCAGCATTGAAGACTTCTGAATTGACAGATTAAATTCAGACTTGAGGTTAAGAAAGAATTTAGCGTCCCCGTTTAGTTTTGCTTGTGATCCTATTAAGGAAACTGCTCCTAGGTTGCTGAAAGACACAACATCACAAATCGATGGATGCCCCCAACAGGGGAAAGATGCCTTTCTGATTAATTAGAATTCAATTTCTGTAAGCAAAGAAAACAGTAAACTTAAAAAAAAACCTTTTTTCCTTGCCATAATTCTCCACTTATACCTGATTAAACAACTATTTCTGTTTACTTACATGTATTTTAAAGTAGCATAACCGGTACAATCATTAAATGCTATTTGAGACTGTTTTCCCAGCAGATTAGACATTTGATTACAAATTCCCAGTAACTCTTAAAATACGAATTAGAACAAAGACAAATGTATCATGAATAGTCTACAAGTTTGTAAACAATCAATTCATGATTTTCTAAAACTGAATCTGTCTATTCTCTTCATTTTTACTCTTTGCTAAATGAACCTGATGCTAAATATTCAATTTATTTGGGAGAACAAAAGGGATTTCACTTCTGATATTTACATATATACATCTTTGAGAAGCATTTTTTTTTTCCTGAACTGATTTTCCTAACTTCTGAGGGACTCTGTAGGATTTCTTGACCATACTTACAGGTAGCATCTTGGAAAACAGGAGAACTACAATATTTTAGCCCTAGTAACCCCAGCTATTGATCCCGGTAGCAGAACAAAGGGAGAGAAAGGGCTTAATGAAGCATGAGTGTTCTCTATTATTTTCTTTGCCTAAGGATAAGGCTGATTTAAATAATGATCCTCTTCTTTTAGTCACTTTATTCACACGTTCTTATACATTAATTATTACTAACTACCAGCCAATATTAAGTACATTGAGAGGTTACATCTACAATTATATCAATACATGGTCTAAAAAATGGTTAAATTCTATTGTTCTCTCCTAGCTCAAAAAAAAAAAAATAAGAATACCACTTTCTGTTGAGGAAATCATCCTCCTTTGAAGCGTGCCTTTATATGCTTTGTGTACTTTCCAAAATCAAACTGGACGTGGTGGCTCAGGCCTAAAATTGCAGAAATCTGAAAGGCTGAGACAGGAGGATACAGACTTTGTACCCAACCTGGCAACTCAGAAGCTTAGAAAGACTGTCTGAAAATAAAAGATGAAAATGGGCTAGGGAGGTAGCTCAGAGTGAAGGCCCTGGGCTCAATCCCAAGTGTCACAAAACAAATAAATAAATAAATAAATAAATAAATAAACAAACAAACCATACAATGTATTTCTTTCCTTGATAAATATGCCTGTTTCTGTTCTGAGTTCAAATTCATAATGCCAAATAAAATTCAGGGTATATGTTTTTTAGGCAAAGTTTTTATATACAAAAATTTATGAAGAATCATATTACTAAGGCAAACAAATCACAACGAGAATTTATTTTTGACATGAATAACTGATCCCAGGATGTTTAGCAAGTCAAATTCCTTGTTTTTATATTATTGAGTTGAAGCATATGACCTCTACTACACACTCATAAAAATCATAAAATAATTAGTAATATTAAAACAAAACATTAACAATAGATACAAGATACAGTCCAGCAAGCCACATAAGGGTATACAACCAAAAGAAATGAAAACAGTATGTTAAAAAATCTAAGAAACAAAACATCCTGAGTGTCCATCAACTGCTAGACAAAGGTGACTACGTGTGTGTGTGTGTGCTTGTGTGTGTGTGTGTGTGTGTGTGTGTGTGTGAACATTCATCAGTCATTATAAAGTATAAAAAAACCTTGTCACCTTGACAAGATACGTATGTGCACAAAATGCTCAACTTCATTGTAAACCTTAAATTTTGCACTTATACATATCAATAAAATGGGGAAAAAACTACCATTTTTGACAACAGTGATATAACTAGAGGTCACTAAATTTAAGTGATATAAGTCTAGCATAGAAGTAAAATGACTAGATGATCTCACTCCAATGTGAAAGATAAGAAAATTGATGTCACAGAAGTTGAGAATAGAATGTTAGTTACCAGAGACTGAGGAGAATATGGAAGATACAGGGACAGGGAAGGCTGGCTAATCAGTATGCACTAAGGCTCAATTAGCCAGATGTAAGATTAGATGTGCTATTGTACAATATGATGAATTTAATAATATACTATATATTATAAGAAAAAGCTAGAAAAGGGTTTTGAAGGTTTTTTTACCATAAAGAAACAATATATACTTGAGGAAATAGATGTGTTCAACCTGACTGTAAACATTATCCAATGTGTATGCATGTATCAGATACTTACTATCCTATTAATATGCATAATTTTCATATATCACTTGAAATACATTTAATTAAATAGCCAAGAGTCTAGGTGATTAAACACAATGTTTCATGCACATTTATATCATAAATATTTTCTAGACAGCACAAAAGGAGAGTTATAAGCCACACCCTCCCTTGCAGGGCCCAGAGACAATGAAAGAAACTAATGGCTAATGATATGTTCTATCAAATAGCTTAAAATCCCTTATATCTTGGTCAAAATGGTTTCATCATATACTGTGTCTGTCATAATTAAAATGCATTCTTTTCATTTAAATACGACTTCAAAAATGTTTTTACCTTATCAAGAGAGAAAGTTTTGGTCAGGGCGAAACCCCATCCAGCTTCAAAAGCTCTGCGAATCATTGCTGTGCTGGTAGCTGGAGTCGCGCTAGCAAGACCAAAAGGATTTATGAATTTCAATCCAGCCATTTCCACACTGATGTCCACCAGATCGATAGGAGTATAAAAGAGAGGTAGCTCAGGCTTGGCAGGAACTGAAGCTCCGTATTGTGACTGTAAAAGATCAACGGCCAATAATTGTTCTTACATGACATCTGAATTATCCATGGCATCGTTTACAAAAATCACTTCAATACAGCATTTGAAATAATACAGAGTACATAGGTCTGTTTAACAACGATGAGAAGTAGCCAAAAGTCAGCAGTGAACCAAATTCAGATGTAATTATCATCCTTTTCTAATTTAAGAGGCGGTATTTCTATATTAACAGAAATAAAATCAATTAAACAAACAAACAACTCTATTTAAAACACACTGAGATTCAAACACAAAATGGAATAATTTTAGAATTTATCTCCCCAGTTCCATTAACACAGCCTCTTTGAACTTAATTTATGAAAATGTCTTAGAGCTCAGAGATACGGGCAGCAGCAAAGGAGGCCTAAATTCAATTTCCATAATCTCACTGCTGTTTATGTGATTTTGGGAAGGCCACCTAACATGCCCCTGTCTTTTCTCCTCCATAGTTTTCAGTTTAGCAGTAGGAATTCTGGTTGACTAATTTCCCACCTCACAGGGAAATTGGAAAATGCAGGAAATCATATGCCACCGGGAGACATCTAATTTGGAAAGTGGGTAATGTACTCATCATACTCATTATTAGAGATGTCTCTCCCCCTGACAAACAGGTATCAAAGAAGTTAGGTTGAAATCTTCAATTGGCACTCAATACTATGCATTTGCTTTTCTTTATAATCTCTGTAGTAACACTCCTTTGCAGGATCCCTGAGATATATGACAATGACAATACCTATGCGTAGTCTGTAGCACACTGAAGCACATAGGCAGTTGCCAAATGACATTACATTTCTTCCCTTCCTTTATCCCTCTCTTCTTTCTCTGTCTCTCTCCCTATCTCTCATTTCTGAAAGACAAGTAACACTATAAGCTATAAAAAGAATGAATTTCTCAGCCACAGGACTTCCTGAATGGGCAGGACTAGTTAATTCAAAAGTAGAACTCCTTTCTCTTGTGAATCATTACTCTAAAAGAAAAATTATTTGAGCAGAACTTTAATTTTATGAGTGTGTCTGGTATAGATAAAGATTTCCATGACTTGCATAGAAATTATTTCTAACCCTTCACTATTTATAATGCAAAGCAAATCCACTTAATAAGTAAGAAGGCATCAAACTTGCTAATTGAAAGACCATTGTGTTTCTGATCTTGTAAAAAGAAGCGGACGGTATCCAGGCTTCAGCGATGGCATGCACTCTGTGCTGGGCGTCTCCCCCTGGTACCCCCCTCCCCACAACCCTCTGTTCTCTCGTTCTCTCTCTCTCTCTCTCTCTCTCTCTCTCTCTCTCTCTCTCTCTCTCTCTCTCTCTCTCTCTTATTAAATTTCTGAGCTGAATCCTCAGCTCTGCAAGGCACATTCTGAGTACTGTGTGATTGTGAACATATTTACTTCCGTTCTTTTCTGAAGTTGCAATATTATTAACAAGACTAAATGAAGATAGGAGCTGGAATACACACCATAGAAAAGGGGAGGGATAATTTGAGTTGCATGTGTGTGCATCTGTGTGTGTGTTGTGCCGCTGTGAGAATATGCGGTGGATGTGGTATAGTACCTCTGATGGTGTTTTCTTAAATCTGTTTAATCCTAATTCAAACAGTTTTTGGTAGTTTTAGGTTAGATTAATAGATTTCCTGACAGTAGAGGTTAGTTAATAATAGAAAAAAATGTAGAAGTACCTTCCCAAACAGAAAATCTTAGAAACAACTTTGGACACCCTAACACCTGATATCAATAGCAGAAATGCCCATGGCCCTGGACCCTCTGTGAGTGAAATAAATGACATAGAAGTCCCCTTCTCTTTTTATAGCTAAGCACTAAAATACATTTTCAGTTTCACCGATGAATTTTAGTTTGGTATTAATGGTAGCTAAATATGGCAATAGGCAATAGCCAAGAAGGCTGATACGTATGTGTAGCTCACTTTGCACTGCTTAATTTATATAGCTTTAGATAAATAAAGCATTGTCCTAAAATTTTTAAGAAGTTTCCTGCCTCAGTACTGAGCAAAGACATGATTTGGATAAATTTCACAAGATTCCCTTTGATCTTCAGAACACAAACAAGAGGAAAACACACAAGAGCAAGAAACAAATAAAATGTTAACATACATAAACACACAACACAAATGAGAAGTACAGTTTCTCATAAAATATAAGTTTAATTTCATTTACAAAATTAGAATCTCAAATTTCATGTCTCACTACAGGGCTAATTTATCCCAAATCCTAATTTTAATCTTCAAATAGATACTTCCAAGATATTTAAAGATCTTTGGATACGGAAGTTTTCCCTCTACTTTAAACTGCACTTTAAAATTTGCTTAAAATTTATCTTATTGTATTTTCTTATTAAAAGAAAAAAAGTTACACATACTTTCAATTTCAGACCATGCTATTTTTTTTCTATTTTTTTTCACCCAACAAAGTTAGTAAATAACAAAGGTAAAGAAAAACTAAGCGTTCAACTTGAGAGATCCAGTACGTTAAGAGTTGTACTCAAGAAAAGAATGGTACCATCAGAAACAGAATGGAAGAAAAAGATAAAACAGGTTAATGATATCCTAAGTGAAAGATGTGAGGTAACATTGTATATAAATGCAGTTATATATATATATATATATATATATATATATATATATATATATATATATATATGTGTGTGTGTGTGTGTGTGTGTGTGTGTTTATATGTAAATCTAGCTATGATATCCCTTTTTAAAAATCCTTCTCTCATAGAAGTTACACACTAATATACTAACCAGAATAATCTCACACAACAGGAGTTTCAGATGACAATGAATTTACAATTTTTTGCTTATCATTTTTCAAATCATCAATAATGAGTACCATTTGTCTTTGGATAATATCCATTTAGCAGGTATGAGATGATACCTCACTGTGGTTTTAATTTGCATTTCACTAATGATTATCAACGTTTAACATTTTTAAATATATTTTCTGGCCATTGACATATCTTTTTGTGAGAAATGTCTAATCAGGTCCCCTGAGTATTGCGTCTTTTTATTTTCTTGGTATTGAATTATTTGGGATATTTCCGACATTAGTCTTTTATTAGGTACGTGAGTTACAAATACTTTCCCCAGCCCCTGGGTTGTCTCTGTACATTGCTAATTGTTTCTTTTGCTCTTCAGAAGTATTTTGCTGTGGTATAACCTCACTTGTCAGTGGCTTTTTTGTTTGTTTGTTTGTTTGATTTTGCAGCCTGCGGTTTGGGGATCAAATCCAAAATATCACTACTCATATTGATGTCACATAGTTTCCACCTATGCTGGCTTCTAGTAGTGTCACATTATTTGGTATTACACTTAACTCTTTAATTCTTTTAGAATTTTGATGTGACTATTCAGTTTCTCCAACACTATTGATCTATTGACTCTCATTTTTTCCATTACATATTTTTGTCATTCTTCTTAAAAATTAGGATGTGGCTACATATGTATGGTTTCATTGGGTTTGGCATGCCTTTTCTTTTTGCCAGTAGCATGAATAAAACAAGTCTTGAAAAAAAGTTCCAATAACCTCAAGTCCGTCAAGTGAAGACCAAAGAATACAAAGGCCAAAGAATATTAAGTGGATATCTAGAAGTTACTCAGTGGCAAAGTCACTGAAAGCACTGGTTAATGTTCTTAAACCAGTCCTCAGAAATAAAATATTTCAATGATTCCTCAACCAAGTCTGATGGCTCATGATACTTAAATTAGAAAACAAAAAGAACATTTAATAGAAAAGAAGGCTAATGTTATGAAGAATTTAGACAAAGATGTTAGGAATAGAAGTTAAGAAAAAACTCGGTAAAGACAACACAGATAAGCACTAACACTGGCCTTTTAGAATACGTAAGACATTGAAAATTAGTGGGATGTTCTTTTTTTCAGTTTAATTCTCTTTAGGATTATTTTTGGTGAGATTGAGTAAAGATTTATGTCACTTAAAATACAATCTCCAAAATGTCTCAGATTTGTATGAGTTTCCACTTCAATCTTTTTATGTCTATCTAAAAATTGTTCTCAGCTGCTTCAATACCTAGAGATTCAGGTGCAAATTCTGTGGGGTTATGGAATCTCAAGCGTGTTCTGAGCTCTTCCTTGTCCTTAGATTTAGTGATTACACTTCCTACCACTCCCTCAACATTTCATGTTTTATTGAACTTCCTGAGACTTCTATGCGTTTAAAGTATTTTTTATGGGAGAGGCCATGAAATGCTATTTTCTGTCTGGTTATAATGCTTTGAAAATTCCAATGAAGCCTTCAGGAATCGGTCCAGCTGTCATCTCCATGAGGAAAGTTCTTTTGCTCCCACAAGCAAAGCTGTTCCCTTATCATTCTCTTGCCTTTTTTTTCCTTACATAAATGCAACTTTTGCTTAATTTAAATTTAGCATAAGACTTGGCAGAAATATGCTCTAAATATTACTGCATGTGTTAGGCTAGAGACTTTGGGTGCTTAGCCTATTTTTTTAACATCAGTTTTCAGTAAAATGATAATCAATGTAGATGAAATCATCCTTAACTTTATTTCAAATATGCAAAAGTTCATTATTTCATAGTTCTAATATAAACACTCTCCAAAGGGCCATCTAGTGGGAATGGTCAGTTACTGCTTGCGTTATTAAACTAGAGTGATATATCAACATATACAATCAATCTCTAATTCAGTCATATGTCATGACGTAAGATTTGCCAGTTTCATGATTTTGCTATAATTCTTGCTTACGGAATTATTTTTCTATAATCTTTTGGCTTTAGACTTCCAGTTTATAGCAGACTTCTTTGAAGGTAAGTAACAAGAACTGACCTTTGATGATTATTTTAAGAGTAAAGAAATCCCAGTAGTAATGCAACTGGACCTCCCCCAAGTGCTAGAAATTCTCAAGGGACATCCTAAGAGTTCTCTCTCTTTACTGTTCTCTGTCCATTTACATTAATCTCTTTTTTGCCAGGTGCCTTCCTCTACTGTTATAACTGGAAGGCTGATATTTCACTGAACCATTCCATTCATTTTCTATGATAGATATGACAGATACATGAAGAGTTTCAAAAATTCTGATGTGAACTGACATAGCCTTGACATTAATTACAAGAGAATTTCTTGGTGTCAGACTTAAACATTTCCTTTAAAAACAATAAAGCTTCAAGGGACTGGATTGTGCTATCCAGTGATCTGGTCACACAAATGCTCTTCTCAATTCTTAATTCTTAAGGTAAAAAAGCAGATTTGGTCAAACTGTATTAGATGTCTACCTTAGTTAACTAAGCGGTAACAAAGGACAAAGTTGTGCTTAATCTGGGCAGATAGTCCAAGATTTGCTCTCATAGGGCCCTCCTCTCTTTATCAAGAACTGTCTTTAACAACTATCAATAGACTGAGTAAATGTCAAGTCCTATTGTAAAAACAAGACATTTAATTGATTCCCAAAATCTACAAAAGCCTTCCCATAAGCAAATAGCTCTTATATCAGACCCAGTGACATATAGAATGTATTTATTCTCGCTAACTCCATCTTACATAATAATTTTTGAATAAGTAATATTCTCAAATCAGAAAATAATATTAAGGTTCTTCGTATAGATTTATTAAGACACACACAACACAACACAAAGAGCATACATTGAAAAATCTTAATACTGATATAAAGTGTGCACTATCCAAACATTAAGATAATGACAATTCCTTTAATTTGAGAACAACAGCAGAACTTGAAACTGCAATAACTTTGTACTTTATCATTATGTGATTACTCTTTCCATTGGTTTCTTCTAGTTTACCTGGCTGGGTCATGAAACATTAGCAGAGACATTTGCATGCATAATGGTGATGTTGATGGGCAGAGTAATTCACATCATTATTATGTATCCCAATTACATCCCCTCCCCCAATTTGTTTTAAAGGAAAGCATTTAAAAAAAAAAATGGAAGCACTACTAAAAGCAAGACTCCTGTTAAGTGTTATTCTGACCAAAGAAAAAAATCATCATCACTATATTCCACACCATTTAAAATGATCTAACAGCAGTCACTTCCTCGTTTTCTTTATATTTTATTGTGATTTAACTACAATGGACTCAATCATGGGGCTCGTCTTTCTGCAAGCATACATTACTGAGATTATTTTAAGGCAAATGACAAATAACATTGTTGACTTCTTGCAGCTACATTAATTCTTAAGCTCGGTTAATGCACTGGTTAACTGCAGCTTAGTTACTCTGCCTCTGAAGAAATATCTATTGAGAGGAGAAAACTTACAAAGTATAAATTAATTTTGATTAGCTGCCTCCCTGATGGAAAAGCCTGAGTCCAGTGGATATAATTATAAGATAAAATCAGATTTCTCCATTTTAACAAGTAATGATTTGTAATTTCAATTTTAGGAAAGATACAGGGCTACAGAAAAATTTGTACAAAATAATAATCTCATTTGTCCACTTCTTTAAAGAATTATATTCTCATGGCTCTTAAAAAAAGATGCTTATAATCTAATTACATATTTAGGTTAGAAAATTAAATATTAATTTATGGACATGTGACCTTTCTCCATCTAAATTCTATCTGTATCTCCAACTAGGAGCTATTTAGCAACATAAATTATAGGATAAATTCTTCACCTTTCAAAAAGAAAAAAAATGGTCCTTTTTCAGCTTTCCTTATTTACTTCAAGCTAAACATCTGTGTATTATAGTTCGTATCTCTTTTTTCTCATTTGCCACTCTTGTTCAGTCAGAAATTTAGTGAGTTCTGCCTCTATGGTCATCACAAACCCCTGTTTTGCTAGAACTATTTCTTATTAATTTCCCTACTTCTCTTGCCTCCTACTTAAATTCACTCTTTGCTTTGTACTAGAGTATCCAGTTCAAAACACAAATCTGACGTATTATGTCCCTGGTCAAAATTTTCCATCTTTTTCTCACTGGAATTTCATAGTGTTTGCACTCCACATTCCTTGTTATAGTCTACATGGTTCTTCATGATCGTGTACTATTAAGCTACTCAAATTTACATTTTTCCATACACACACACACACACACACACACACACACACACACACACACACACATATATATATATATATATATATATATATATATATATATATATATATGCTTCACAATTCGTTTGATTTCCCCCAAATTGTCTTTTCCTGGATATGTGAGCTTATTATTCTGTCTTCCTAGCATAATCCTTTATTATTCTTCTATATTCACATAAATTTCTCCCCTATAGCCAAATAGCATCATTTCAGAACCTAAGGTTTTATTACCAAAGAGTCCAGTGACCTTGTGAAATATGCATTCTAAATCTTATGTGTCCCTTGATCTAAAATGTTATTTTGGCATTAATATAACCAATTTGATTAATATAACCAACTTGTTAATATAACATCAAGTGTCTACTATGTGACAGGCATCGTGTCCTGGTGTTAGGAGCACAGCAGTAAGAAAAGTACACCTTCTTTCATTTAAAAAAAAACCGTTTTGTTTATTTAAAAGATCAAAATTTTCTCTATAACATTATTTTTTATATAATAATATATTGAGAGTAATGTTATTACACATGCCATTTTCCTATAACTTCATTGATGTATAACTGATATGTAAAACCATAATTGATATATATATATACATATATATATATATGTATATATATATATAATTTTGTGATAAGTATGTCTTCTCATCAGCATTCATGCTGAACAATGATTCCTGGAAGAAGTTGAGCTGTCAGGTGGGCCTGGTTTGACGTGGATGGGCATACAGGTGAATCTTTCAATAGACTAATAGTGTCATATTAGAGTGAGTTCTCATTCTCCCAAAATAGAATTAGTTATCACAGAGTGGGTTATTCTAAAGCAAGGTTATTGCTTATATTTTTCTTCTTTTGCACACATATATACACTCTTCTGCTTTTTCATCAAGCATGAAGCAGTATAGTGTCTTAACCAGAAGTGAGTAGTTTTGATGCCTGAATGTTAAACTTCCAGCCTTCACAACAGTGATCTATATACACCTCTTTCTTTATGAATTACCTACTGTAATGTATTCTGTTTTATCAATAGATTAAGACTGAAACAGTAGGATATTAAGATAGAAATAATACACATCCGTGTGTGTGTGTGTGTGTGTGTGTACCCACACTGTCACTCCCTCACTTTCTCTTCTCTCTCCTTCCTTCCCTCCCCTTCTTCCTTCCTTTTGGATCAGAGCACTTTACAAGAGATCTACTCTTCTAACAATATTTTTAGTATACAATGCCTTGTTAGTAACTCTATGTTACACAGCTACAGAAATCAGTCATATTTTACAACTTCAGTATTATACCCAATATTGCCTCAAAATCCCTCACTCTTACTGCTGGTTGGATTTCATGAAATTGAGCATTTATTTACCTCTTCAAATTCGGAATGATTTGAGCTATTATTTTTTTCAAACGCATTTTCTGCATGTTTCTCTTTCTTTTTCATAAACCCATTATTAATAGAATATTTTTAATGGTTAGCATATTTTAAATCCTGAGGCTTTCTTCATCCTTATTATTACTTTTCTTTTGGAAATCTGAGAGGATGTTTTTAAATACTTGTCTTTAATTAAGGCTACTCTTAAATCCCTTTACTGTATTTTTAACATTAATCATTGTATTCTTCATTCCTAGTAGTAACTCAGTGGTTTTGTTTAATGGCTTATATTTCTTCACTGAATTTTCCTTTTGGTTTAGTGATTTTTTCTAATATTAGTTCGATATTTTTCTAATATTGGTTGGATATCATATCAGCGTGTTCTTATAATTCAACATTTTTTATTAAAAACACATTTTCTAATTTTATCAGCAGTTCGTAGATTTCCTTTTAGTTGAGGTTCACCATTAGTTTCCTTTGGTGGTGTCATTTCTCTGGTTCTGCTTCTTGCTTGTTTTCACATCTGAACATTTGAACAGTCACCTCTCTCTGTCTCTATCAGTTGGCTATCACAGGGAAGGACCTTTGCCAGTCAACTGGCCTGGAATTGTAGTTAGACTAACTTGAAGCACCTGCTGGGGCAGCTACCACGGGCAATTCAATGGCAATTCAGTGCTGATCAGTGAGGCTCCATGGGGGAGATTGAGAACAGCTGGCGGGGTAGGTTGATCTGTGTAAGCCAGAGCTGCTTGCTAAACTCGGTGGTTGAGTGGAGCTACTAGATAGACTCTGGATGGACAAAAGCCTTGTTTGTGTTCCACAGTTAGGGACAGCCAATTAGAGAGGGTTCTTCCTTCTGATGAGTGTGATGTCTGGAAAGGACTTCTGGCATGGACACAGGACTAACAGAAATATCTGTAATGTCATCTCTGAGAGCTCCTGCCCCTTTTTTTTTTCTTTTTGTTTATTGCTATCTTCAGGAGTTTGTCAATTTGTCAATGAGATGAGGTAGAAGCAGTCTTCTCAAGAAGTGTTCCAAAGTGCAGAATGTTGGACACCTGCCTTGGACACTTTGTCCCCACTGGAGAATTTGTAGCCTGTGATAATCTCTCTTGGTGTGCTGTCATGCCATCTTGAAGAGAGAATGATGTGGAAATGCTGCTCTTCTTACCCTTTTCCAATGCCGGTGTTCTTGAGCTCTGTTCTCTACTATGATGCTATAACCCTGATGTTCCAGGATTTTAATATGGGCATTTTTGTCTGAGAAAATGGCTAAATCTTTGTGCCTGTGAGTGGACTAAGACTATAGTTTCTCTAATCCACTTCCACTATTCTTCATCTTGCTTAAGTCAATCATACAGTGAACCCCCCCCATGACTTTCAGAGACACCCCAAAATATACGATGCTGATGCTAACCTTCTTGTCTCTTAAACTGTCTGTTACGGTACAAGGTCAAAGAAAAAAATGACAAGGAGGTAGATAAATGTGTATCTGTGCATGCTTTTACATGAAAAAAAATGTTTATGTAGCTTCTCCTCAGAAATAAACAGCAGAATATATAAGTGAAGAAGTATGGCTGGGAGCAGAAGGCTTGAAACTTGTGGCCAAGGAAGGCTGGTCCAAAAAAGTAGCTCAACAGAAGGAAGTTAGCAGAGGAGTAATACGCACTTCAACACAATTTTACTGTCTTTGAGTTAGAGTCCAAAAGAAGGAGGGGTTAAATTTGTTTATCAAATTAACTACAATAATGTTCACTTCAATTATATACTACTAATTATATAATCATTTGTTAAAACAATGGATATAGATTAATAATGGTCAATATTTCATACAACCCATAAGATCTGTTCAAAGAACAAAATATTGAGAATCTTAACTTTAAGGAATGGCTTTAAGTTAGAGATCCTCCCGAAGTAATAAAAACATGTTGACAAATTTTCAAAGTTGTCAATCAAGAAGGTAACAATTGCCATATTCAGAGCCTCAGGAGCAAAGGTGGTGGCACTGTTGACAAGATGTCAATGAGTAGAGTCAAAAAGTCAGGTGGCCGTCACAGGGCGATGCCAGACCGCAGATCCATGTAACACAAAGAAGTCAGTATGATCAAGACGAGAGTGATGAAGGTAAATAAAGGAAGCTGACATTTAAGGAAGGTGGCAGCAGTGCTGTTAAATAGTAAGACTTGAAATAAAAAGCTCAAAACTGCAAGTCAAAAACCAAGCGCTGATGTAGTCCCGGGTGACACCACAAGGACAACACAACAGAACAATCTGAACTACATCCCGCCAGGAGACATTGTTTGGAAAATGGTGATTATAGTACAAAGGAAGTGACTTTAGTGAAACAAGGTGGAAATCAAGAACCCACAGTTGCATGAATCACCAAATGACAAATGCTTATCCCCACCGGGAGCCAAATGCTCAGCTTATTAATAACAGACTCACTATGTGTTGTATCTTCTGCTTGCCCAACTGAACCTTATGCAAGAGAAAGAAGCAAGATGGTTTTGAAAAGAACATTAATGTGAAAATTGGAAGAAAACTGAATTTTAATTCAGCTCCTGCATTATTTAATTATTATTATTAATTATTTATGATTTCTCTTCCTGTAGTTGTTTCCTTCTCCTCTCCTTCCTCTCCCCACCCCTTCCTCTTGCTCCTCTTCTTCCTCCTCCTCTCCCCCTCCTCTTCCTCTTCCTCTTCCTCTTCTTTCTTTTCTTCTTGAAGGGAAGTATTTCCCTGTTTTTCTCTTGTTTAGTATACTTCAAAACTTTTTTAGCCATTTCAGGTAATTCCACTGCTGTTCTGCTTTCCTAAATCATCTTTCTCACTACTTTACTCATTTCATCTATAACTCAGCTCCCAAAACAGGATACTAATTGGTTAATTCAAATTCTATTCTTGCACATACACATCTCATCCAAATTCAGGCATCATAACATTGTAAATTTGGCATGGGATCCATACATGTACAACTCTTTTGGAACTGATGGCATGGATGAAGCTAACTTTTTCATATTGCTCCAACATATTCAAAGTTTAGGTTCCCTATGGCACAGATGAGTTTTTTCAGAGCTGATTTATTTGTCTGTCCATTCTAATCTTAAGTTATCTCTGCCTGAAGTAGCAATCTACAGCTACACTGGTAAGGAACTATTCTAGTTTTACAGAGACAATTTCATTTTAAATTATTTTTCAGGTCAAATGCTGCCATTTAATAAAAGTCTGAAACTCTATACAAAGTCAATAAAAGGTATTAGAAATACTTATTAGCCATGGTACCTTCTTCTCCAACCACTAAGCAGATAGTTTTGTTTTGATAGCTGCATTAGCTTTGGGATTGTTCCTCATTTTTTTCCTTGACTTCCTTTTATAACATATAGATGTTATTTTAAAAATCTCCTTCACGTATGAAAACCTGCACACTATCACAAATAGAATTTTTAGTAGAAAACATGTCAAGTGGTTGATGCCTATTAATTATATTTAAATATTAGCTAGTGAACATATAACAAATTACCCTGAATTTGTCATGAAAGAGCTAAATTCCATTTCCAACACTAAGGAATTTATTGTATGCCTATTTATAAGGAGCTGAAATAGACCTCATTTGTCAATGGCTGTAAGCAAATGTGACTGTGGTACTTGTCACCGCAAGAAAAAGGAGATCACAGGATTTCTAATACTAGTTCAGTCTAAATTCTCAATTTCCAATAAGACTGGGCTCAAGTCATCTTAACACCGTGACCCTGACGAAGTGGAAAACTTGGTATGGAAGCAGCATTTAGCCATGACATACTTCAATATTATGGTTTCGTGGCTATTGCTCCCTCAAACGGAATCCATTATGATTTTCAACTGTCCTTTTATTGATATTCATTGTTTTTCAACCTGGCAGTGGCCAATGAGTTATATCAATCTTCTCTTAACATAAGAATTAAAGAGTTTGCAATATATCTTAAAGTGAAGGACATTTTTTCAATAAGTCTCAAGATTTTAATACAGCTGTCATTTCACAAGCTTACCTCTTCTCAGTTGGAAAGGGCTTAGAGAAGAAGGCAGCTCCGTGGGTAAGATCGTTTTTATCTGAAGCAGGGGAAGACTCAAAAATTAGTATGACATATTGATGATGCCCTTTTAAGGCATTTTATTATTATTATTATTTCAGTGCACAACACTGCAGCCAGCTGTCAATCATTAAACTACAAAATGAAGTCCTTTGCCCGGCCAAGAGATTTGCAACTAGACCATTGCTGGTAAACTAACCACCAAATTATAGCCTTTCCTCCTGCCTCACCCAGATTTCACAGGGGCTGCACACCCAAATAAATGCCTCTTGGCTACCCATTCATCTAACAGCTGGAAAGATGGCACTTGACATTTGGGAACTTTCCCGTGAAGATGGCTGCAAGGCTTTCCCATTAGCTTCCTGGTGAGACTGTAAGGTCGAATAAGCTGCCTCACAACCTGCAAAGGGTAACGGAAATACTCGATATTAAGCCACTGCAATTTAAATTTCTAATTCTCAAATCATCGTTCTTCAGATATTGTGGAAACCCCTGGTATAAGTCAGGGGGAAAGAATGTCTTTGAAGATGTGGAATTAAAGTGATATTTTGAGCCATGATAATGTAACACATGTCTTGTATTTCAAGTTGGGACAGAAGGTCTTTTAAGTGACAGAGACTTGGGCAGAGATAAGTTCTGGAAAGTTTGTTTCCTAAAATCCCTTTGTAGTAATTGTTCATTTTTGCGCACAGAAGACACCTTTAAAGTGAACCACAGTGACACTATTTGTAATTTTTTTTATTTATAAATATTGATAGATTTAAAACTCTAATACTATAGAACCATGGGCTCATCTTCAAACTTAATGTAGCATGTAAATCTTAGTTTAAAAAAAACACTGAAACCTAATTCTTTCAGATATGAACACATATAGGAAGTTTTAATAATTTCTCTGCTCATTTTGGATGTTTAAAAGACAACTATCCTAACAGAATGTCAAACTGGAAACATGGCAAAGAAGAGGAAGATTTCATTTATTGATATGGATACACATAATTAATTATATTTCATAGAAATGGTATTTTTGAGTTGTCCTTAAGTTTGAATTTTCTGTCTTCACTGTTTTTTGCAGTAATCTGCTCTCATTTGTTTAAAATGAATTTGTCAAGTGGAAGAATCCCTAAATGTTCTTATTAGCTAAGTATTTCGCAAGGGCTGGACTCCAGAAACATTCAGTCATATTTGCAAATATAAACGAAATTAATAATACGATTAAAAAAGAAAATGAAACACACTATCTCCAGAAGGTAAGTAAAGACATGGTAGATGAATATCAATCTCAGTTTCGAATCAATTATCATCATGTACAAAATCTGTGTTTAATTTTGGTAATGTGGAATTTGACCTCATTAGCAACAATGACAGATAAGGAAACTATGGCCACACGTATCATGGCTTCACACCACACAACAACACATACACAAATTTAGTTTTGCTATGCCACTTCATCAACCAATCCACCAAAAGGAGAACCAGAAAGAAGATGGGATCCTTGAAAATGACTGGAGTTCTCTCTCTTCAGCCATATCACAACGACGATTTTATCCTCATTCCACAATACATCTGCGGCAGGAATCTGTCTCTGCCAGGTACCAAAATCACAGATTCTTTTCACATAGCTCATTGAACTGCCATCACATGGTAATGACTTTCTGTCACTCTTGACCTGGGGCAGATCTGAACTAGTGACCAAGAGGTGAAAGGCTCTGCATCTCATTACCAATCCCCTGGGATCTCTAGTTCCCCTCAACAACTAGCCACTCTTTTTGTGTCTCAATTGAACCAGAAGAAAATACACAAAAAATTCCAGCAATAAAAAAGTGGGTCAACACAAGAAATTTATGACAGATGTGAAAAAAATTAAAACCCTATCTCAAAATGTACCCATATACTATAAACAATCACAGTAACTGCTAAATAATTTGTCAGTGACTTGTCAACTAAGCTTTACAGTTGGACTGAAAAAAATATAGAAAGCTCAAATCGAAGATTTCTGCACATCGTGAGCTTATAGCGCTAAGAAAATATTTTAGATCTAACACAGTGTTGGACTGTTTATGTATCTTGTGTGTCTGTTTTAAGGTAATTCTGCCATAGAAACTAGTTTGCTGTCAAAGAGGAAAGAATGATATAGACTCATAAATCAAATATTCCTGCAATATCAGGGACTCCTACTTGCTCATTTACTATACAAATACAGCATATTTTAGTAGATGATAAAGTTTGCAGAAAAGCAATTAGGAATGCGCATATACATAGTGGAAATGTTTAACCTAAACAACAGTGAAAACATCAACTTTTTGTTGTTGAAAGTTCATGTCAAATGCTGCCTGCCAACGAACGATATTCTGTAACTATTCAATGTTTACATGATGCAGTATTCAATCTGAAGTGACTTAAATATATCATTTAACAAAACAGTTTTAATATTCAATGCCCCTATGACTTATTGCTTATTTTTCACACTTCCCCTGAAGTGTTTGATTTATGAAATAAATGCCACCTGGAAGAAAATATGCCTTACCTTCCCTTTTCTTTCTTACCACTATTTAAAACAAGCTGTACTCATGCTTTTTCTGTATTTGGACTTCTACTTTTACTATTGGCTCATTCTATATTCTTCCACAAATAACTCACTTTCTTTATTTCTCTCTGTTCATATTTCTACCACTACTACTGCTTTCATCTCAGCATGCAAATTCAGCTGATCCCTTTGGTATTGGTAGTAAATACTGTTGTTTTAGAAAAACACCACCGCCTCTAAAAGAGAATTCTTAAATGACACATGATCAAAGAATCATGCTCCTGATATAATCATATTAGTAGGCTTTGAGATTATAATTTTTATGTTGATAAAATTTACTTGACAACATTATTCCATGTTTATAGGAACTGCTTCTCAGAACTAGCAAGGAAAGATAAGCTGCTCATCTGGGATTAGAATTGGCTTGTACTTTATCCCCGAATTTGTTCTCCTTAGAAGGATATACTACATCATATCACTTTTGCTCTCTACTTCTTTTTTCTTTGCATATAAATCTTTTCAGACCTTAATATCTGAACAAAGTAAGCGTTCAGATTAGCTAGTCATGTTATATACATAGTGTTAGATAGACTTAAGTCTTCCTTTTGATGGTTTTGTTAAGAAGGAATTGAGGTCTTTTATAAGGTGCTTGACCAAGTTGGTTACTCCTATCTCATAAAATGAACTAATCCCTTCCCTCCTTTCCATCCAAGACACAACAGAGGACATCCAGGGAACGTTGAATCTTCATAACCACAAAGGTGTCCCAAGTACTTGTGAACTTTCTGTTCTCACCAGTTGAGTTGTGTGTCCATCAACATTCAGTTTTATGTACCATACCCTGGTTTTGTTGGTTATTAACACAAATAAATTTTGTATGAAATAGTTATATTAATATGAAAAGAGAGTGTTAATTCTGTGAAAGCTAAGTTGAAATGTTTTCAAATATGATAAAGTTTAGTTATCCAAAAAAAAAGCTATCAAAATAGTTGTGGGTTAAATAACTGAAATGACTGCAGGGTAATCACATAGAACCCCAAAATGATTCATATGTGTTTTAAAGTTATTGATCCATTTTTCAAAATTAAAGTAGAAATTGTAGACATTATATTATAGCTAAGTTTAGACAAGATACATAACAAAATGCCAACTACTTTGAAAGGTCTTGGCTAAGACCTTCATTTTTTTTAAAGAGAAAATATCTACATGCTGTAAATTAAAATGATGAGCCTAACGTATATGTAGATTATTTTTAAATACCTGTTTTCAACTTTTTATAACTAATCAACTAATTCAGTTTTGGTTTCAGCCTATAGTATAAGCAAACTTTCTGTACTTTAGTGTTTTTAAATGAATGCTCTAGATTTGCCCAATTTATATTATTAATGAACATTTTAGATTTACCTATATAATTAAAGTTCCTTATTTTTACCCTCAATTAACAATTAGATTTAGGTCTTTAATCATCCACCTAATTTCTCCTCTTTTTGCTTACTGTGGAAGTGAAGAGAGATGGCATGTTCCAATTCTTAGAATTTCTTTGCCCAGTTTATCATTCTGGCTAAGGTGTATTTTTTCTAACCAGAATTAATTTATACACAGAATATCCCCTCAAAACACGATCTTCTAATTTCTCCAGAGGAAATTTCAAGCTGAGTTTCAGTGCATTATTAGATTCCAAAACTTTAATCCGCACACACTACGGAGGACAGTGTCAAGGACAGCTGCTGATTGGCAAGAAGAAGAAGAACGCAGCATTGAAAAGTAAGATGGAAACAGTTCAGAAAAGGAGGCAGTAACAGATGGGTGTGGCTGCAGAGCCTGGCTTGGAGATACTGACCTTGGACAGGGTTTAATTATTTTAGCCCTTAGTTTAAAAATCTTTGCAATAAGGCAAATGCTATATAATCCAAGAGCCATTGCAAATAACATATAGCACAATGGATGGCGAATGTTACAAAAATTGTGGCTGTTATTACAATAAGTGAAAAATGAATATGCAAGGTTATGTTCTGAGAAAGAGAAGAAACAAGGACCACTTCCTTCACAAGCCTTCCTCACTAACTGCAGTCAGCATCGATTTCTCATCTTGAAGAAATCAAGCATTTTAATTTATTTTATGCTATATATTTCTAATTTTTTCAAAAGGATAATCCTTGAATTCACACAACATTATAATATTTTTAAAAGAAAAAAATGACTGATGGATTGATGTGCCATTCTTTTCCCTAGTACGGAACTTTTACCAGTCCATCCATCCATACACATACACATACCACACACACACACACACCACACACATGCATGCCAATAAAAAGTACGAATGGATTTTAGCAGATAAATGTTATTTTTTATTTAGTTATGTTATAATTTGGATCTGGAATGTCCCTCAAAAGCCACATGTAACTTGGAAGGCAAGTCTATTGTAAGAGGTAGTTGGATGTTATGAATATTTGTGCAATTTGAGTGCTGTTAAGAGTGGCCACCCAGGGTGCGGAGGCTCACTGAAGGTGTGGTAGATCACTGAGGCGTGGCTTGGGAGAAAATACCCCTGCCTTGGTTTCTCCCCAGTTTCCTTCCCCTTCTTCGCGGGATGTGAGTACCTGTTCTCCACTAGATCCTTCATCAACGTCCCCCCTGCCAAGCAAGTAAGAGTGAACTGCAGCCACTGAAACGCAAGCTAAAACAAAATGCCCCACCCTCACGTTTTGTGTGCCAGGCATTGTTCTGGCAATGAGAACAACATTGAGACAGCACCAGATAACCTCTCAGTTAGATACTTCTACTTTGGCTACACTATTAAATTTATCCTTAATACTCACACATTCTTATTCAAGTGGTAGAAGAAAACCCAAATATGCCTAGGCTCCACTAATATACTCTTATAAATAATTAAAGTCAAGTTATATTGGATCACTTATCAGTACAAGTAATTAAAGGGAAGTGACTATGTTTATTTTTAATAATATATTTTATTATCTTGAAACGTTTCGCACATTGAAAAGGAAAGACAGAGAATGTTAAATGCCTCTAACCATTATGACCATTAATAGATTTTAACATGTGGTATATTAACTTTGATATTTTTAAAGAAAAGAAAAGTAAGGTTAATATTATACAATAATAACTCATAGAGGGAAAAATTGACAAATTGGAAAATATTTTTCTTCACGTTTATACCAGATCTGACACTATTTCTTCTACATGCAAACAATTTCTGCCATAGTATACACCTCAAATTAAAAGTATAAGCTGGGCATTGTCTTCTTGTTGCAGCCTCAGTATAATTATAGATCTTTTCTCTCATTTTTCCTGTACTTTTCTATGTTTGGGCCTCTGCTAGCACACATTGTATCTTCTGGTGAATTTAAAAGAAACTGCCAGAGAAGTGCAAGATTACACGTTGAGCAAACTGAGAGCACCAGCACTTCTGTGGCAATCCAAGGATCACACTTTCCTCTCACAGAAGCTGCAAAACCAAAGACTCTGTGGTCTCCGATGGAGCCTGGGCTGATACCAGCTGATGGCATTCTCCTCTGGACATTTGTTGGGCAGTAAGCAACCTATATAATCATACTTAGCAGCTATTTTATTTTTAATTTCTAGCATTTCTAATTACTCAAACTTTTAAAACATTTTATCTCACTTCTACCCTGGTTTTGGTAAAGCCAAGGTTTATTCTACATTTTCTCATTCCACAGAATCTCTATTCCATGATACCATTGTATTTTTACATTTGACATTGTTGTTTTAGACTTATATTTATATGACTTATTTCCTTACTAGACTGTGATGTTTTGTTGGCAAGTCGATATTTTACTTTCTACCTACAAACTCTATGACTGGTACTTTCGCATACTAAGAGAGCACTTCAAAGAGCTTATATTGAATGAAAACAAGAAAGAAAGAATGAACAAATCTATGTGTAGATGACTTCACAAGCAGATAGATGTATATCTGTGGGTGAATAAGTGAATAGCCAGGTAAAATGCTTTTGTAATTTTCATGAAATGGCTTTATTTCAGTCTTTTCATATTCTAAATTAAAGCATTTTATTTTATAATTTAAAAAATTATCCTACTTTATAATATTTAACTCAACTTCATAATCCAAAAAGCATGGTCTCTAATAACCTACAACCTTAAATCAAGCAGGCTCTGGACTAAAAGCTTTCCATAAATTGTCTCATATAGTCTCCCCTATAACCCAATATGATAGTAACTCTTGTTATCATTGTTTCTTTCTTTAAAAATTACTTATTTAGCCCTGATAAGACCATGCCCTGGTGAGATGAAGTAACTGCTCAAGATCATACCATTTGACAGTATGGGTCTGAAATCTGCTCTGTTTAACTTAACGTCAAAATTTCCAGCCACTATACTATACCTCTGCTCATTTACTCATTCTGGGACCCTCTCAATGTCAAGTGTTGGACCCAGCAGCTGGCACTCAATAAGTTATAATTGAGCAAATTAACTAATGAAATTTAAGCGAAGCTCTCTTCAGACAACTATGGGAATTACTGATATCTAAACACAGATATCTTTAAATAATCATGTTTATTCTTAATATACTGCAAAGAAATTCTAAATACTTAATTGCAGTGATTGTATTATTCCATATAATAAAATTTTTATTAAATTATTTAAAATATAGAATCTGGTACTATATTTTCCTTCAAACATACTAATGTGAAATATAATGGTGTTATAAACATTCGTTTATGAATATAGTTTATATATGACAGAAATTTTTCTTGATAAGTAGATTTGTAAGAAAATACTAAAAGCTAGAAGCTAATTAGATTATTATGGAACAAGTTTGTGTTTTTCAATTCTCCTTAAATTTATTTGAAATTAGTTATCAAAATGTATACACTCTTACTGTTCAAATACCTAGATACACTCTTTTTTTGAGAGTGGAAGAATAAGCAGTCACAGTCACTAGTTCATGTACACACTAGTAAGCAGGCATCAGCCACGCAGTACACAGGATGGTGATGTCAGAGCCTTTTTGAAAGAGGGTATGAGGACAAATGTTTTACAACCAGAAGAAATGGGGAGAGCAAGAGAAAGTCCTAGATTCAGGAGAAACCTTGGGTCGCTGATATGAACTGAAATTGGTATCACAACCCTTATGACTGATATCATAAGGACCTTTGTCTTGAGTGGCAAGGGAAAGAGGGAGTAATGAAAGGAGTTAGCGGAGAAATTCGGATCAATCTTGGATTCTGGAAAGGTGATTCAAACTGCAGTGGGGTGTGAACATTGGACTTAGCAGAAGATAAAACAGAGGAATTTTTAAGAGAAAATAATAGAGGCCAGAACCAACTAATGATAGTATGGAAAAAATCCCAAAAACAGCTCTGGTAGGAAGGTACAAATGTTGATCCTATTTGTTACGATTTGTACTTACCTTCCATTTTAAATTAAGTTTAACACTTAATTGACAAACTTATTCTGTCAAATTCAAAAATCATATGGGACATAATTCTGACACATACTTTAAATACTATCCTTGCTACTAATGTGTACTTTTAAAGCATGTTTGTTTGTTTTCCTCCATCTTACAAATGGTCTATTGTTTTTCTTTCAGTATTAAGGGGAAGTTAAATAAAATATATTTTTCTTTTTTCACTATGTAGTGATCAGATCCAGGGAATTTAAATGATAACAATAAAATAAAAAGGAAAGGTAGCATTATGAATCATTTAGTGTTTAGAAATTCAAACATTCAACAGGATGTGTAATAAGTACTAAAGACTGGGAAAAGTATGGGGTGGAGTGGGAATGATTAGGTAAGATAAACGGTGTCAAAACACAGAATAAATAGTTCCAGTAGCACACTGGAGGGACTAGAGTTCAACACAATCTGCTATATATTTTGTAAAGAACTAGAAGATGGGGGTTTGAAGGCTCTACACACAAGTGACAAGAAGGTAAAAAGATTTGTTATCTTGATCAATGCAGATTGTATAACGTATTGAGGAATGACAGTCTACCCCCAAATATATATGAGAAATGTGATTGCTCATATGGTCAATGTTTACATTAAAAATCATAATAAAAGACACATTGCCTTCCACCCTCCTCGAAATCCTCCTTGTTGCTTCAGACACACTTCCATCACCATTACTGCCACTGTTACTGTTACTGAAGTAGCTCTGGAAGTCCTATTTTGTAAGCTTCATTATTAGTGCTGTCACAGCTGCCTCAAAAGTTTTGAAATGATTCATTTCATTTACATTTCATGGTCATTTTGATTTGGGGAAAAGCATGCAGTTGGACATTGCTTGATCCACTGAAAAAGGTAAATGAGTCTACACCCCAACATCTTCATGAGCATGCACTTTATGACAACATGCACCATATTCTTCATCATCCTTTCAAAGACACTCATGAACGAGGACTTTCAAAATTGACGCATGAAGTGACAAGTAATAC
Source organism: Ctenodactylus gundi (assembly GCA_004027205.1). NCBI lineage: Eukaryota > Metazoa > Chordata > Mammalia > Rodentia > Ctenodactylidae > Ctenodactylus > Ctenodactylus gundi. Next base: position 77,750 of record PVKB01002053.1, read on the forward strand.
AAGTGACTGAAGTGACGTGGGCATGGTGAAGGGGAATAGTGACAATGCATATTCTACTGTATTACTTTTTTGAAATTTAAACACAGCATTTTTATTATGCTGTGTATATACTTCTAAATGTTATGATTGTGTTTGTTTAATATTGCTCCCCAGTAAAATAAGAAGTCACCCGTTTTCTGTTGATTCCATGATTGATTTTTGACAGCTTTATAAGTCAATAATCTAAAGTCTGAGGGGCACATGCTTTGTGGGTTTGAACCTAAGAGTCAGAAATATTAGGAACTGGAGAAAGGATTATTTTGGGGAGGCATTTTCAGTTCAAAAGTAGTGGATCTGAAGGATATTAAAATATCTCATGGTTTTGATGTCTGGGAGACGCCTGGTTTATGCAAGAGGGATCGCTGTCAGAGGTGCAGGCTAGGAAGTAAAGAAGCTAAGACAGGGAATCTTGAAAATGTTCTGAAAATGAGAGTATAGTTTAGAATAATAGTTTCAAGACAGAAATAAAACAAAACAAAAGAAGACTATGCTTGGTAGCTGCCCTAAGCCATTTCCTTCTTGTGTCTCAAAGGATATGAGACTTGTACAAGTATTAGAATGGTAACTTTCCATCACAATAGAGACAACAGACAAGAAGAACCGAAACGGGGAAGCAAGAAGCCATGTCATGAGCAGACTCTTTACTGAATAGAAAAGAAAGAGTAAGAGTCTGGTTAACAAGAGCTAACTTTTCCAGAAACACTCTACGCAAATGAAAAATTGAATCTAGCCTTAATTACTTTATTGATAAAGAACAAATTAAAACATTTAGTCCAACCATAAAATTAAGATCTAGTAACTTTGTTTAGTTTTAATTCCAGGAACACACACAAACTGTACGAGAGTTATGCCCAACTTACCTTTGACCATTTTTACCTTTTACATTTTCTCATAAAATTAAATAGCTAAATTAAATCACAATGGTAACTCCGAAATTATTTGTTTTCATTCTATTTTAGTGCACAAAATTTAGAAAATAGGTAAGACTTCATCTGGTCCAACGGGACAAACAAAAGCTTTCTGGACTGTAAAAACAATTATGAATACAGATTGAATCTCTACTCATACTGTGGATGATCTAATTTGATAAATGTGATATTTGTCATTGAAAAACTCTTTGAACTCAGTAAGACTAATGCCATCATAGCATTCTGCTAGTAGAAATATATGTTTTAAATTAATTAAGTAGTTCTAATAACATTTAGAAATTGTGCTCAAGGAAATATGTATGGACACAGTCCACAAGCATTTACATACATGCTATAAAAAGGTATATTTAGATGAGTAGTGAAAAATTAAAAAGTATCCATTGGGAAAATCAACAAAAATTGATGGGTAGCACCTACCTGTATGTATTTGTGAATGTACCAAGAAGCCTGCTTTCCATCATTCACTGACTCCACTGTCGTGTTGGCCATACCAACGACATCACCGCCTGCAAACACCCATGGCTCACTGGTTTGCATAGTTTCTGCATCTACTTCTGGGAGACCCCATCTGTTAAATCTTACTGGACTCAAAGCTTCTTTTACTGAAAACAAAAAAATAAAAGGATGAAAGATAGTAGGTGATGGCTAACTTATCAATCACACACCAATTGAATAATTATTAAAAAGTTATAAATTAATTACTGTTCTAGAGATTCAAGCAACTATTTTATGAACCATAAAAATGAAAAGTTAATGAAATATTAAAGTCAACCCATTCCAAACATAATTACCTTTCCTACTCAAAATATACCATACATATAGAAGTTAATAACCAGAGACTTGGGCAATGTTTTAGATGTGGAATTTATATCTAAGAAGTACTAGCTCCATGAGGAAGAAAAATATAGTGTTAAATACACAGGAATGCAATTTCTAAGATTTTTCCATAGTCACTTTCATATTTTTTTCAATATCTGTATGATCCTAGAGTTATTCTTTTGTAATACAGGTGCAAGATCTATTATGGGTTGGAGTCAATGTAGACTCTCTTCATTAACAATACATTGGACAACAAAAATAAGACAAAGTCTCTGATACACTCGCCAACTTGTCTTTATTTTTAACCAATGTAATGGTCCCAATAACACATTTAGACAGATATTTCTGCTGTTTTTTTGTGTAGAAAGAATATGTAAACAACATCACTAATTCTTCATGGGAAGTACTGTATTTGTTAAATTATTTGTTAAATATATTGTGTTCCAATAAATCTAAATTATGTGACAGAGAAGAGGTTGAAGGTTTTTTTACTTTTCATTTTCTGGAGTAAATATTTTGACTCAAAATATCATCCTACAATTTAAAAAAGATATGTGTGCCATTGAAGAAATAAAGGCAGAACCCAAGCAAAATGAGCCAGAACTTAGGAAGAAATGTGACTTCTATAGGACCCGTGTCATAATTTTTTAAGTGTAGCAATTCAGGACAGAGTAAGGAAGCTATTCTTTACCTAATCTTGGAAAACAAAATTCTTAGTTAAACTAAAAAAAAAAAAAAAAATTGCTGGAACAGTTCTGAAATAGCAATGTTTGTTGTTAAATAAATTAATGAATCAATTATCCAAGAAACTAAATTTAAAAGTGATTATTCTGACACTTGAAGCTATTTTTAGTGAGCAAAGGAGGAAAACTAAGACATCATAAACATATTCCCTAGTACAGTGTTTGTAGATCTCTGTTTAAAGAATACTAGAAGGGTAGAAAGCTCTTCTGGGAGAATTGTTGGCTTGTTTTGTCATGTTTTCCCCCACAGGACTGAAGGTTCCCTGACAACATGAATGGGTCCATTTTGTTTGTTTCTGTAAGAGAGTTTCATAGAGCAAGGTAGATAGATGATGGACCCAGTGGAAGATGCACAGATTCATGAGGAAATGAGGCAATGCTATCTTACACAGTATTTTTTTTATTTAAAAGTCTTCTGCTGTTTGTATCTCACGCTATTTCACCTTTCATCGAGATCAAAATTAAATATTCATGTAATTATTTTCATTGAAGAATGGCATTTTGAGACTTTTTCCCCGAATGTCTTTAAAGGTCACATGTAAAAAGACCTTTATCTTTGTTCCCCATTGCTTACAGTCCATCACTACCATCTGTTGACAGCTACTTGAGTTGCAGGAAAGTTAAAAGTGAATATGGTTCATCAATTCACCTTTTAACAATGGGAACTACAACACGTTTTCACTGAATGGTATATGTAACAATTTTTTAAATTAAAATAGGCAGAGAGTAATAAAACAATTGTCTTCTAAAAAGCATGACCCTGTTTTTCTAAAGCTTTGATATAACTTGAGCCCACACAGAGATCTGAAATAAAGATGGCTTTTAAGCGGACAAAAATTAAAAATTATTTCAATAGGAGATCAAAGCACTTTCACATATTTATCTCTTATTTTCAGGAATATCCTTGAAAGTTAAGCAGAGATTTCTTTGTAAGCTTGAGTGAAGTCGGGATTATGCTGCAGTTATCTCTGAATTCCCACAGCATCTATTGGAGTTAAAGAAATATATACTATGAAATTACTAAGGCTTAAGTCAGGGTTCCTCACATACATGAGACCTTCCAGGGTCTTTGACTCATTTTAAATTTGCAAAATGTTTGATATTCAAAAAGAGATGAAAGAATATAACTGAAGAAAATGGTTGTCTAAGAGAAGAATAAAGACAGACACACCCAAGCAAAGTGAGCCAGAATTTAGGAAGAAATATTCCTTCTAGACCTCTAAAAAGAGCAGGAGAAAGTAAATAATGATTATTTAAATTTCAGAGCTCACCCTATTTAACATTTGCTTGAGCACACTGCATGCATTAAACACAGAAAGAGCTCAATAAATGCTTTATGATTATACTAAAGTTCTCGAGGAATGTATTTCTCATGATAAAAAGCACATATTGTTAGTCACTGTAATATCCAATCTGCATCACAAACTCAGTCAATATGTAGATGCTACTATGAATTTAATAAGTAACTGCATTTCTTAAACTACTTACTGCTAATGTCATAAAAGAAATCTGGACTATTTGTTTATGAGTTCAAGGCATTCTTCTATTCAGAGGTGTTTCTATTATGGTTATAATGTGTCGTTATATGTCCATAAATATTCTATCAGAGTCATGTGTACTTTTATAGAAAACTCTACTTCAACATACGGTTCATTTAACCTTTGAAATCTTAGACCTGGCTACCCATTGTTTTCATCATTTATAATATCTAGCTAACATCATGGAAAAATCAAACAAGTCTTTGACAGTACATTTGAAATGAGAAATCATTTTCTTTCATATTAAAACAATCTTTGTCTCCTTTTGAAAATTATTTACCAATTTTCTCCTGTTCTTTTTGGAGGTCTTAAAGTTTAACACCTTCTTAATTTTATTCCAGAAATAAAAAACAATGAGAAGTCATATAGCTGGCTGCAGTACTATCAATACAAATCAAAATAGGGGATATACAGCCTGGGGGCCATAGCTCAGTCGTTAGAGCGCTTGCCTAGCAAGCCAAAGACCTGGGCCTGACTCTTCAGCTCCACATAAACTGGGCATGGTGGCACACATTTGTAATTCCAGTACTCAGGAGGCTGAGGCAGGAGATTGTCTTGGAGGCCATACTTCCTACTTGGTGAGGTTAGAATCCATCTAAGCTATAGAACAAGATCCTGTCTCAAATATATATATGATACAAACACTTTCAATGATACAAACACTTACAGAACATTTGCACAGTTTTAATAATAAAATATTTAACATTTGATTTATCAGTATGTAGAAATTATCATTGAAAAAGTAGAACATGAAAAACTCTAAAGAGTTAGAATTAATTTCTTTTAGTGGCGCTAAACATTTCCCCCAAGAGACTGTTTAGCACAAGTTGCACTGAAGTAATAAAAGATCATTTGCAACACTTATAAACATATTAAAACTTTGCTGAATCTGTGTATGAGCCTAAATAATACTTCTATCAATGTCAATGACTTCTGAAGTATAGCCATTACTTTTACTATCAATTGATATATATTGTGATTGAGCACAAGGCCTTCATATTGAACTATATCCCCAGTTCTCTTCTTTCTTTCTTTCTTTCTTTCTTTCTTTCTTTCTTTCTTTCTCCCTTCCTTCCTTCCTTCCTTCCTTCCTTCCTTCCTTCCTTTCTTTTTTTGAGACAGGTTCTCACTAAATTGTAAAATTGTCAAGGCTGGGCTCGAATTTGCCATCTTCCTTCCTCAGCTTCCCAGAGAGAGCCCTGCGATGACAGGTCTATGCCACCAGAATCGGCTTCAATCATATTTTTTTAAAAAAATCTAAAGAATCTAACTTAGAACTCAAATCCGGTGATCGGTTAGGAAAACAATCACAACAAAAATGCACAGGCAGGCAGGAGTTCATTTCTTTAGCTGCTTCCCAGGAGGACGATCTCAACCCCCAGGTCACAGCAGCCAACATTCAGGGACTCCTGCCAGCTCTCCTGCGTCCCTGCTTCTCCCCTTGGGTTGGGATGTAGTGGAAAGTCACCTCGGAAGCACACCTTCTGTTCTGCCTTTACTCAACTGTGGAGGAATGAAAGCCTAAGAGGGTGAAAAATGTATATTTATATTTGCAAATCAAATAAGTGTGTGCCTTTTCCTATGAAGTGTAAAATGAATGTTAATAGAGGGATGGTATTTCTTCTTTTTGTTTGTAAAATAAGGTGGGGTGAGGGCTTCGCTATGATCCCGTGTCGTCTCTCACAGATTTCCCTGGGACGGAATCTTGATGGAGTCTGTAGCATATGGCCCAGCAGCTCCACAGCGGAGCTAAGATGAACTTGAAAAAGACCCCCACACAGCCTCCTTCACAGTCTGTATTATTCTGCAAATGGGCGAGAAATATGCTAAATGACATGGTGCCTGGAATTTTATGCAGTCTTTAAAAAGAAGGAAAACATCCCTAATTCATACCAAACATTCAAGATTTATGTTAATTTCCTGCTTTAATTACTACTGTGTTCAAATGAGCTTATTTAAAAAACAAAGACACTCCGAGGTAGCTTTATAACAAGAAATTGTTTTGAAATAGGAACTTTTAGTCAATTTAATGCTGTGCATGAAATGATTTTTATATAGACTTAATTGTATTGTGACACACAAGTTCTTCAATAAGCCATAGCTTAAAATTGCAGAAACCGTCCCTGAGGGACACATCACCAGCAGATGCAGATTGCCAAGGTCAATTAAACTGATGTAACTAGGCTGTCACGTATGTAGAAGAGAAAGCCAAAAGCATGTGACAAGTATATTTCTCAGTATTTATAAAAAGATGTCAAGAATGTTATATTTTAGTACACAAATATAAACTAATTCTCTAAATACACTAATACAAAAATCATAATGGAAAGGATTATTAGTATTCTTTGAAGAGTTTGATGTGTATAAAACAATGGGAGGAATATGATCTTTCAACATTTAGAACAAAATGGTATCTTGCAAACATAGATAAGTTCATTTATGTGCTTGTTGGTTTATTTTACATAACCTATTACCAATTAGGACGGAAGCAGGGGAGAACAAAAGGCAAGCTGAGGCAGTAACCTTCGCAATTCAATGCTGGAAGCACCATCTCAGCAAGATCAAAGACATTCTAATCATAGGACCAGGATATCAGAATTCTTGTAAACGAAATAATGAGGGTTGGGAAAGGATAGAACCAGAGAACACTTTCAATGAAGAACATGAAGTCTGGGTGGCCCAAGCTTTCTTTGTCCTCATGTCTCCCACTGGCTTCTAATGATTTTGATCAACATCCTATCCCCCAAGCACAGGAGGTTCACAAAGAAGAATCATCCTCTTTGTGTAAATCTCCTAAAAAGGCAACACTGAATCTGCACCTTCCCCTTCTTCTGGGATACCATTTCATACTGTCTTTATTGTATCTATTGTTTTACCTTCTCCGATTCTAATATGAAAAAAAAAATCTTTGATTTTTGCCACTATCATCTCTTTTTATGGTCCTTCTTCCCTCTCCCTTTACCCAATTTGTCAGATTAATTTATATTGATTATTTTCCCATCATTCAGTAACTCTTTCCCATCTGTTCCTCTAGTGAAAACATGGTCCCAAAGGTCACCAAATTCTGCGATGTCAGTCCTTGTCCCTTTGCAGGTATGTAACATCCAACATTGACTCACATTAGTTTGTATTGTCCTCCTTCTCAGACATGCAGCACACTACTGTATGGGCTTCAGCTGGTCCCCGCCTCTTCCTTTTCCCGCCTCTCCTGTGTTCAGTTCACTGCACCTTCTCCACCAGTACGTCATTTTGGATGCCAGTCTCCACCTCACTAAAAATGACTTCAAACTCTACCTTGAGCTCGTCTTCTGTACAGGCCCTCTGGTGCTCATCAGTGATGATAACCCGGATGCTCTATGGTTTCTTGCTCCTCTGAGCCTTCCTGCATCTAGTGACTTTTAGTATGCTCCATCTTTCCCTTCCTCTGTTCATTGTGACCACAGCTCACGCCATGCCTACACTCTACAACCCTTGGGCAGATCAAACCCACAGTCAGGAGAAACCTGTGTATCATATTTCCTAGAAAATATACAACATGTAAATTTCTTTGCTTTCCTATCACCAATGCTCCAGACTGTGCCTACTCTGCTCTCTTTCTTCTTGACATGGTTGAAGAAATCTTCATCCTAGTAGAGGCCAGTGCCTTCTTATTGGTCCCAGCCTTCTCTTAACCAGTAGCAATTTCGCTCCCTATGTCATACTCTTTCTCTTCTCTGTGGCCAGCCACTACCTTTAAGTTAGCTAGGTCCTCTAAGTAGGTGCATTCTACATAATCTCTTCCATCTTTAAAACATTCCAAACCTGCACCTGCCTCTCAAAGCTTCATCTAAGTGGGTCTCTTTACTAAGATGATTAAGGGGCTCCAAGTGGCCAAATACAGGGACTCTCAGCAATCATCTTGCTTGAGAGACAGGTGAGGGTGAGTTGAATGAGCCACATCCAAGAACAAGACTTGAGGGTCCTTCCTCCCAGGGTCACACAAGGTCACAGGAGTCACCCTGTGTGCCTCACCTAGTTGAGGCAATTTCCGTTTCCCCCCCATTATTTTATTTATTAGCATGTATTTGCAATACACAATAGTTGTCCTCAACTCCAGAAACTGATACATGTACATCCCAATTCACTCTGACTTTCCTTCCTCCCTTCCAGCCTTCCAGTGTCTCTCCAATACCCCCTCTCCCTCTCTACAAATGTCTTCACCGGTTTCTTACCATTGCTCTCATTTGGCCCTTTTACTTATTTATATGCCAGGGTTCTCATATTAGAGAAATCACGAGATACTTCAGCTGTGAGTCTAATTAATTTCACTACGCATGGTAGTTCCATCGTGCGTCCATTTTTCTATCAATGACTCAAATTCATCTTTTTCATGTCAGAGTAGTAGCCCATTCTTTATATTTATATGATTTTTCTTTACCCCTTCTTCTTGATGGACACACAGGAAACTTTCACAACTTAGCTATTATAAGTTGTGCTGCTATCAACATGGGTACTGCTTTTTCATTATCTTCACTCAACAAACAACTATGTCCTCTTCATAAATATCCTTTAGCTTGGCTTCCATGACGTCATATTTTGTGTTTTCTGCCTTTTTCCATGACGTGATTTGAATACTCAATACTGCTTTTTCTCTCTTCACAAATATCCTCGCAATCGGCCTCACAAATCTTATCGCAGTTGTTGAATCTTCTGTTTCTATTCATTTCTGTATCCACTCAATTAACATCTATGACTTTAGCCCATAGTATCCTCTTAGTTGTTTCTTACATTCCACTTACACTGGTCTTAACTCATATGAAGAAAAACCATCAGCACTCTTAGATATTTTGTAGTTGGTAAGAATAACGCTGAATAGTCGACATGTTATCTCTTTTAAATCATGAAACAGCTCTTGAAGATAGATATTCCTATTCCCAATACAGCCAAGAGATAGCCAAGCCAGTGACTTAATCTTCAATAGATTGTGTCTGACTCCAAAGGCTTCTTTGCCACTGATTACTGGTAAAGAGAAAGAGAAAGCTAAGACAAATAGGCCAAAATGAGTCTTATAAAACTTTACTACCGGTGATCATGGATTAACTGAAAGGAAACAGATATGAACAGCAAATAATCCTCACCTTAATCACAATGTTAGCTTCTTCAGTGTGTTACAAAATGCTTGAGAAAAACAACTTAAAAGAGGAAATAGTCGTTTTAGCTCGAAGCTTTAGAGATTTCAGTCCAGGAAAGTCTTGCCCCATTGCTTTTAGGCCTGTGGGGAGTTTGAATATCTTGTCAGGGAAGGTGCGTCAGGATGAAACTGTGCACCTCATGTGTACATTTGGGGCATGAGGGAGAGAAAGGCATATCCCCCGTGATTGACTTCCTTCAGCTGGGCCCACCTCCTAATGATCTACTCAGCTGTAAATTCATCCCTGGATTCACCTATGTAGGAGGTTACAAGCATACAAAGTATATGATCTAATCATCTCTTTGGGCCCCATTTCTGCATATGACTGTACTGGGGACCAAGTCTCACACACATGGGCTTTTGAGAGATAGTTCAGATCCACACCATCACAAAGGACTTCAAAGATCTAGGCTAGGTATCTTTTTCATCGGACCCTATTCTCATTCTGTTAAAGTATTCACTAAGCCCTTTCTGTTAAATTGGCACCATCTAACTTGATTTCAATCATTTGTTCTGCCTCCATTCCTCTTTGAGTTAAGGAAGCATTTTGGAATCTGACTCTGTCAGTATCTAACACAATAATTAGCACACAAGAGGAAACTGAAGAAAATGTTGTCTTTTAGTTACCTCATTTATTTTACACTAATATTATGTATTATTATGTTTTAACTTGTACATTTTTTGGTATGTCTTCTTTCCGCAATGAGAGAATTAGCTTCTATGAGGAAGACTCCCAAATATTTCCCCTTTAAAAAGAAAAAAGCCTCTATGGTAACAAAGTACTGTCTGGGGATTTCCTCATTGCTCTGGTTAGACAGTTTGCAGTTTAGATGTGCCTGCAGAATTCAGACACAGTATATATAAGAGGCTGATTTTCTTCCCCACCAGGCACAGGATAACTCAGGCTCTCCACGTGAGGCAGAAAAAAATGGACACCAATAATAGCCTGTAGCAACTCCTTTTGTTTTAATTATATTCTGCAGGGAGTTTCATTTCCATCTCCTAAACCGACCAAGTAATCAATTCAGAATTAAAATCATGCAAGCACTTCACCTTGATTTGCTTATTTCTCAGCAATAATTCCATCTATTTAAGACTCTGAACTCCTTGAAGATTTGATTTCATTTTATTTGGAAGAGATCTCCTCAAGGAGGTCAGCATTCTTGAAGTAAATATACGGGGATTGTTTTCAAATTCTCGGTTGGATTCCCCAATGCTGCACTTTGATTTGCTTATTTATATTCAATGATACCATCTACTTAGACTACAAACTCCTTGAAGGCACAGATCATCTTTTAATCTGATTTGGACCATAATCATCATAATTCTATGCACATTTGGGTGCTTAATACTTCTTGATAATTATGAGACAGCGAAAAGAGGAGATAAACTACTGAAATATTTTGCATGCACTTCAGTAAAAGGAATTTTTGAAATGCTGAATGATACAATCAAGTGATATAAACAATTAAGGAATGAAGAAAAATGTCTAATATCAAATCCCCATTTGCTGCATTTAAAGCATAAACAAAAAACACATGCAAAGCCAACAGTAAATTCCACTACTTGTGAAAACAATATTATTAAAATATAAGTGAATGCTGAAAAATATTTTAATTAGCAAAATAAATCAAATGGAAAAGATTTCCTAAATAGAGCTTTAAAAGTAAGTCTATGTGTGTTTGACTGCCATGACTAATTATGTATCCATGTAATGTGTGTTCAATTTGGGCTTATTTAAATAGCAGAAATGCTCATTAGCTGCAGTATATCTGTGAAGCTTCAGTAAACAGTTTAATGGTTTTTATGTTTAACCAATTTCATAAGTTCCTGTAATTTTAGCTTTAGCAGCTCATTAATGTTATTTTTTGATATCCATCTTACAGCTTTTTTCCCCTTGTCAATCGTCAGAGCACACTTCAATGCAGACTTAAAACACATAGCAGAATTATATTTAAATACTTTTACCACATAAATAAATGCACAATTCAAAATATAGCTTCTTTATATTGAGAAGCGATTATATTAGCATGTAAAAATGCTTTTGGTACTGGAAAAAGGGTATACTTAATAGAGTCTAAAATGATAACAATAGAAAATCATCGTTGAGTGTTTTCTTAAGCCTGTTGTGGGCTCAGGACTAGGCACTGTATATATTATCTCTTCGGAGTCTCACAGAATGGGTATTATCTCAATTCTATGATTGAGAAATGTGAGAAAGACTAGTTATACCAGGTCACACCGTTAGGATTTTAATCTAGCTACAAATCAGTTACACATGCACAAACTGGAGTACTTAAGAACATATACCTACATCTTAGGATATTAGATACAGTCACAGGATGGTGAAGTTCTGGAATAAAGAATCAAATTACAAATAAAAAGAGATTCATACACTTTTTTTTGAGACAGGCTCTTGCTCTGTAGCTCAAGCTGCTCCTGAACTACTCACACTCATGGTCCTGACCCAGGATGGCCTTGGAATCAGGACAATCCTCCTTCCTCAGCTTCCTGAGTGCTGGGATAACAGGTGTGCACTACCACACCCATTTTTATGAGGCGCTGAGGAACTGAATTTAGAACCCTGTGCTTGCAAGGCAAGCTCTTTTACCACAGGGCCATTCCTCCAGCCCGTCAACCACTCATTTTTAAATGATTTATTTTTAAAGTGGCAGCAAACACAACCTTAACTAAAGCTCATGAAGTACTCAGGAGAGTCTGAGAATCAAGATACTATTGAGCCAAATAAAGAGGTGATTACAGAAAGTGTCAAATAGCACAGAAATTTAAAGTAGATTAGTGGCTACATTTGGTAATCTGGAATTCTACAAGCGGTAAAGAGATGGCATCTGGAATTAAATGTTAAGGGGCAAAAGGTAGAATGAAAGCATTGGATGGGAAATCTGACAAAGACATAAAATAGTACAAACAGGCTATTCCTTCTAGGAGTTAGATACTGAATACACAGTAACAATTTCAGGTACTTGCCAGAATTAACTCAGTTAGCAGGTATTTTTTGTTAAATCTTACTGTTGGCAGTGTAGTAAGCCATGGGTAACAAGCTTGTCCTTGTGGGTCATTTATTACAGCTTCAAGGAAATAGAAAATAAAGAGAGAACGACATGACACTGAAAGTGTCTATGAAGAGGGTTACATGAAAAACACTACCATCAAGCAAATGTTCGAGAAGTGGGAGGTGCACACTAGACTCTAGCAGGAGTGGAGGATCTGAGAGCACCTGTTGGATGAGACTACATCAGGCTTGAAATATAGAAGGTAAGAAAGAGCCAGTGATGTAAAGATGACCTAAACACAATCACAGCAGGGGGAGGAGATGAGTTCAGGGGTCTTAAGAATGAGGTGAGGCTGAAGCACCTGGAGAGCAGTGAGGACGCCTCACTGAGGTGGAGAAAAGCACGTAAGGCAGGAAGAAGGCCTGATGAGTGGGGCAGTCAGATCTATTTTTCTTTGGGGAGATTTTTATTCCAAACAAGGTAGGAAAACCTAGGAGGACTTGGAATCACAGAATGATATGATGTAACTTGTTTGACACCTGGTGGTGGGCGGGAGCAGTAATCAAATGTAGGAGAGAAATAAGATGACCAGTCGTAGAAGACTATTCTCAATACAGCCTAAGTGTCCTGGATCCGACTGTGTCTTCCCCAGAGGGAGAGACTGCTGGCCTCCACAGGTCCCTTCCCACACACACCATTTTCATGCGCCTTGTCTCCATTGTGAATTTTCTGTGCGGACATTTAGAAAAAAGCAATTATTTCATTTTTTCTCATTCAAAATTTTATCCATCTTTGTAATCATTCATCCATTCTTTTCATCAATACCAAGAGAGCCCAAGGACTGTACTGGGCTTTTTGGAGTAAAATATGAACAAGCTACTCTATAGTTGCATTGTTAATGTAATTTAGAATATATAACATAAAAATGGAATCGAGGAGAAGGAGATAAAATGGCAGCATATTCAATTAAGTGCCCTCAATCTGTGTGAAGGAAACATAATTAGCCTGACAGCCCATTTAGATTGCCAGTATTCAGTAACTCTGGAATAAAATCCAGATGTCTTAGCATAACATGAAGAATAGCTTATGGATTAGCAAATATATGATTTGGCATCCTTACTTTATTTACCATTTTTCTTGTAGATCTTTTAATCCAAGCAAAGATACTATTTAATGTATTTTCCAGTCTATTCCCCTGTGAATGGAATACATTTCCCCATCTTTGTTCCCTTAATTTCTACCCAAGCCTCCTCCCCATTACAAATGCCAGTTTCCAAAATCTTCTTTGATTTGTCCACCAGAAATTCATGTCTCTACCTTGTGTGCAACACCAGCAGTTTATGATTCTCCTTGAGTTGCTTTCTGCCCAAGGATAATCTGACTTACCTATTTTTTTTTCTACTAGAGTGCAAGTTCCTGCACTTAGGGACAATATATTTATTTCTGTGTACCTTAGGGAAACTAACTGAATCTTTACACTTGATAAATATATTATAAAATAGTAAGAAGTTAGAGCCCATGAGTATGTTAAGAAGGCAAACTAGAGAGGGTCAGAATTCATTTGAAGTACTTGGTTTTAATGCTATGGTCATGGGAGAAAACACGGGGATACTAAAGTGTGCGATGAAGTCAATGGTGCTGGTGAGATGAAGGAAGTGGTGCTGGTGATGGTTAAGTTCTCATTCAGCAACATGTGGCTACGTGGGGAATACAGAGTCAGAGAAACTAAGAAAATCATCAACGTATTTTGCAATGGGACTCAGAGAACCATTGATTATGTGCCAAATACACACTATAGAGTTTAGTAGGCTTGATATTCTTGCATATACCTGTATGGGAAAGAAATAATAATGCAAGTAAAAAGCCCTGTGACAATATTTTATATAAATTTATAATTACAGTATAGTCTATATAAGGTGGTCATGAAGAAGGAGAATAGTACTAGATAGCATTGATACATACGGAATTTGTGCAGGAACTCCTCAATGGTTTTTAAAACTAATATGGGTTTCCTACTGTAGCAATGCCAATATATTGCATCTGAATTGAGTTGCTTCCATAATTTGGGGTAGATATCAAATTCAAATCAATGTGTGTTTCTTATTTAAACAATAGCATTTATGTAAGTCAATGTTGAATTTAAACAAAAGTATTGTAGATAGGTATGCTGTGCAGAATTTAATATAATTTTACTTTGATGTAATCCCATTTGTTGATTCTGGGGCTATTTCTTTTGCATCAGGTGTCCTATTATAAGTGCCAAATAGGGGAGCAGGGGATGGGATTATAATGTTGATGTGATATATATGTGCACAAAATACTCAAGCTCAGTATAATCATTGTGGATTGCATGGATAGATAGATAGAGGAAAATAACTACATAAATACATAAAAATAAAATATAGGCATGCTGTCCCTTTTATATTACCTTTTAAGCTAAGAACTCAATGAAAGTAATAAGTAAGACAAATTCAATCTATATTACATAATGCATATTACTAAAACCACTAGTATAAAATCTCTATTCTGTATAATTAACATATATTTTACATGTTGATTTTATATATTACAGCCCTTAGTGATCAGTTTACCATTTCAGAAGATTAAGTTTAAGAATAACCTTTTATTACATTATAACTACTACTTAAAAGATAAATACAGCTAGAAATGGTCACTAAAGTGCAAACACATATTGCTTTCACTGTACCTATACTACACTATTATTATTGTCTATTTTTATGACTTCTATTTCTGAAAAAACTATGCTACTTTTCCATTTCCTGCCTTCTTTCCCCAACAAAACTTGTAACGCATGCCACTGCTCTACTTCTTTTATGTAATCTTTGATTTGATGGAACCTACTCTGATTTGAGTTATCCACTGTCGCCCTGTGAGAATGCATATCATATCAACCACTAGTGAAACCTGGAAAATAAAGATAAGGAAAAACTCTGAACAGAGCTATTCACTGGGGAAACAAGCCTATTCCTATGCAGTTATTAAAGGGAAGTAAAATAATTACAGAAATATCATGTTGTGCTTCAAATAGATGTCTAAGGCAGTTGTAAGCGATGTGACGTTGATTCCAAGTCTCTTTCAACACTGTTATCAGTTTGACCTCCCTTCTCATCACTTCTATCCTTTAAAATAATTCCAAAGAAAAACCATACAAGGCTTCTATTCGTTTGTATGGTTATTCTGCAGAACTGCCAGTACCTGCATTAGATTTCACCATCTCATCTACTCTCTGCACAGAATATCTTTTAATTCAAACATAATAAATCTCTCAGTAGAAAGAAATCTGATAGTCACAGCAATTTTAAGAAAACCTGTGTAGTATCATAGTAGGCTCCTTGGAATGCTTTTTGCTCAAAATATAATTAAAAGCATGACAGTGGACTAACCAGGGCTTATTTTCATCACTACCAGGCCACTCAATCCAAAGGATATAAGAATGTGATACTATTCAGACACTACAAAAGGAATTGCAGAATGTATTAATAAAGAAATATGGAATAACTGTATTTGATGTCATGTTCTTAATATATTTGTCATCAGAAAAATAAAGCTACCTGATAAGGTTGTAGGGATGTTTTTGGAATTTCAAAACAAATGCCCCATGTGCTCTTTTATACTTTTATAAGAAATTGTTATAACTATTTTCACACTCATTAATTCAATCAACGAATAGCCTCTGTTCTAGGCAGCATGATATGCCAGTGACAAGACAGTCAACTTATGTGTAATACTTCTTAATAATGGTTTTTTATTCATTCTCTATTTTTTTAACCTCAACCTCTATTTCAGTTGTTGAATGGATCGAAAAATCTAAATGCAACATATCATCATTTTCCTCACTTCTATTCTACTGACCCTGTCTGTGAGTTCTCCTAGTGGTGTGCATTTCTCTTCACCTTCCAGTCAAGAACACAATCTCCATTCTCGCTATTAAATAGACGTTGCCAAATTCTGACTATTCCACTTTAGGAATATATGTTGACTCTGAAGGAATGTATCTTGATTCTGAATTTTTGTCTGTACCCCACTTCATCTACCTTAGTCACTGACATTTCTAAGCAGTCCCTTTCACTGGTCTTATAACTATTCTGCCTTAATTTCAGGCCATCTTTTTTCACGGCCACCACTGTGCAATGGAATGGTCTCTCACACACTTGACATGCAGTCTAAGAAGAAAACAATCATTGGAAAATAATCTGTGTGTCTCTCTGTACTGTTCCTCAAAAGCCAAAACTGTTGAGTTGAATTAACAAATCTGAAAGAAGAACGGGGCCTCGCCGTGACGGCAGTGTACAAGCAGCCCGCTGAGTACAGCCTATCCGTCTTCCCTCATAACTGAAAATCGTACTGAGGCAGCTTCCCATGAGGCCACTGAGAGTACTGGGTTATACCCTGCTGTTGGGTGAGTAATGTTACTAATTCGGGCGCTCAAAATTAGAAAATGCACTTGCTTACTAATATAAGAAATTCTAGCTCCCAAATATTTGAAGAACATTACAAGTATTTCAAATTACTAGTAATTAGAAAGAAAATAAAACACTGGCAGAATTATCTCTAACAGGACATAAAACTCATCAATATGTAAGCGTGGCCATTTGTCACCTGAATAAAATTCAATGTTATATAATTTCATGAAATAAAATTTAAAATCCCTAGCTTATCTTATAATCCTTTGACTCCACAAAAATGTGTAGCCAAATTTCTCATCTTTTTATCCCTGCCTACTTCCCATCCTTATATAACTGCACCATCTGGTCCACCTACAAGATTTCTCAGTGCCTGGTCACATGAAGCCATTTTGCCAGCCCATACTCTTAAATCTGATGTTCTCTTTTACAGGGAAATTTCTTCTCTTTCTCTCAATTCCAGTCTAAGTTAGCATATCATGCAGCAGTATATTTATTTATATGTTTGTCACATAAGCTTATGGACCTTTGAGAGGCAAAGGCTTGTTTTTCCTTATGGGTGTGTCACTAGGGTCTGGACAAGGGTCACTGCTCAGTTGTGCATCAGGAAGTGTTCCCTGCAAGGAGAATGATGAGTGAATGCACACTAAAATCATCAAATGAAAAACTGTTCTATTTTAGAAATAAAAATGGAAAAATTCATGTTTTCATTTATGAAGATAACATGCATGAAATAAGGAGACTGATGACAATTTTCTAAAGGCATATTTTCTTTTTTACAGCTTTGTAAAATGACTGTAAAATGACTACCGAATCTAACAGTGTGATGTTAAGCAAATTGCATAATCTTCCTGTGGCTTCCTTCCCTTCCACCCCCATTCCACCTGGAAACTTGTACACGTCACCCAGGCTTCAACTTAAAACCCACTTCCTCTCTGCAGCTTTCCTGAGCTCTTAGACTCCGTTAGCACTCTATACTTCTCCCAGCACAATTCATTGTAATTACAAGTCTCTCACGCTAAGTCACGAAGTGATTCCAATACATACAAAGATCTGTATTTGCTTCGCTTCTCCACGTCTTTGTCCCTGTCACCTAACTCAGAGTCTGGAATAGCAGGCCACCAGAAATTATCAAGCAAACAAAAATGTGAAATTTGGCAACAAGATTGCATGATGTTTCAAGTCCCCTCCAAACATTTGGAAATACAAAGAAAACACCATAACAAAACCAATATGTTATGCTGGAAGAGAATTTCTCAAGGTTTCTTGTCCTCATACTAGGGTCTATCATTATTAAGTTCCCTCCTCTAAGGTTCTACCATCTGTCAAAAAGATATCCAGGCTAGCAATAGAGTAAAATATTCCTTAGTGTACTTTTTTGAGATTTAATTACAAATATTTTTATTTACAAAAATATGCATACAACAACAAAAATGTGACCATTTATGATGGGTTCTCAACATGGTACTTCATTCCTTCCATGTCCTTTAATTTTGGTAAAGAAGGAAATTTATGCAAACTGAAAGCCAAAGAGAGGGGGCAATTATTCAAGAAAAAGTTGTTTGAATCATTAAGTTCATCAGTAGTTCATAGAAGAGTTATTTTCTTGTTTGGAAAATAAAACAAGCTGGCAACAACAACAACAACAAAAAACTAAAACAGGAAAGACATTAATAAAATGTCTTCTTATTCTTAATTTCATTAGTGAGTTACCTAATAAGTAACATTTATTTAGCATTACAGTAAAATAAAATAAACACACTGATTTTAGGTTTTCTAAAACACAGATTAACAATGGCAATCCTAATGCATCTCATTCTCACAGTTCACATTTCCATTAGACCTTTCTAACACTGAGGCAATTAAGAAAAAAGTAAAATATTTGACAAATTCTCGAATCTTGACATCATTAGGGTCACTTCTTGCTTAAATGGCAATTCTAGATTTGATTTAGGCAAAACAAGGCCAATTAACCCATGTCTACATCTTTTCTCTGTGTGGAAAAATGTAATTCAAATTGATAATCAAAGTTCAGGTTGATAGAATGCTTGATTTACCCCAGAGGCCTTCAAAAACTTTTCTGTGGGTCTTCAAAAATGAAAGATTGAGGAGTATTTTTAAAACTCTCTTATCCCCAAAATATTCTCTTATGGAAGTATCTGTAAGCAATGTAATCAAGGGAGTTGGTTTCTAAGGGTTGCATTAAGCAGTCAGGAAGATCTGGCTTTTCTGTTTCATTGTTAGCTGTAGTTCATGGTGAGATGAGCAGAAGAGATGTGCAAGCATGCAGGCATTGGGTAAACAGGCCATGCGCCTGTCTTTGGAGCTCAGTTTTTTTCTTGTGCTCTCCTGATAGCCTTTGGTAGCGCGGTTCTGAGGCCGTGTTGTCAGTGTTTATACATCTGCCTTTGTAGAACCTAACTTTGTCAACATGCTACAGTATCTCATAATTTTATCACTTTCATTCTATTTCTTTATTCTATTAATTAATTAATTAACTAATTAATTGTTGAGGGAAGCTCTCATTTTGTAATGGAGGCTGTTCCTGAACTCATGTAGCCCAACCTGGCCTTGAACTCATGACAATCCTCCTGCCTCAGACTCTGCAGCGCTGGAATTACAGGCATGTGCCAATACAACTGGCTCATCTCATAATTTTCAAGTATTCAGTAATTTTGAAAATGCTTCTTTGTTTCGTTTCTAAAAATGAACAATGATGTTAGATTAACAGGATAAAAAAGTGCTGGAGGAATGGCTCAGCCATTAAAGTGCTGGCCTAGTAGGTACTAAATCAGGCACAAAGTACGTGTGTTCGATTCTCCAGCACCACATAAACTGGGCATAGTGGGGGATGCTTGTAATCCCAGCACTAGGGAGGCTGAGGCAGGAGGACTGACAGGAGTCCAAGGCCAGCCTGGGTTCCATATTGAGCTGGCCCAACTTCACCTTTCTTAAAGAAAAAAACCCAAAGTGATTTAAAAATGCTTTGCTCTTTAAATACTTAATTTGTGAAAGCCAAACAGAGATGTCCAAAAATTAGTGAAAAAACTTAATAGAATTATTTTTATTCTTAGAAAAATAATGCCCTGCAGAAGATGATGAGTGGTGTTATTAAAATGAATGCCCTAAAATGAAACGTGTAGAGTCATATGCATAAATACATCGGTGTATGTATCATATGATCAGAACAGAAATGTGTCAGTTGCCATTGTCATTTCATGTGGCTATTAAGGTGCACGCATGGGGCTTACAATCTAATTTGCAGATAAGTTATCATTGGTTAAGAAGAGACCAAAAGCATATATCTTTTCCAAGTGTGCATTTCAACTGAGAACAGCTGAGGAACAGTGTATGGAAAAGGTAAGGAGTTTAAGCTGAGGGCTAATGGTACTTCTTCAGTTGCTGAGATCATAGTCAAAGAGCCAGAAATAGAGTCTTCTGCATTTCCAGACTGAATGGACAAGGGGATTATAGAGTTGGATTATTATGTTGATTCTGTAATGTTTCAATTGGATACATGGAAAGTTGGTAAAAACGGTAGAGGATTTCCCTATCAGCTCAAAACCAATGGTAAAGGTATGCACATTTCATAACTGGCACCTTGGCTCAAAAGAAAAGAAACAGAATAAACCATAAAGTAAGAAAGACTTCTTTTAGTTTTGATATATTCAGAGAAAAAAAAATAAAGTTCATAAACACTGCCACTTTTACTTGGCAGAAGAGATTTCCTATATTGGACATATTCAATCAATAAATGTGCAGAAACCTTTAGCAAAGTAGAATACTCTTGGAGTACGAAACACCAGTTGGAGACAGTTTGTGCTTATTTTCTGACAGCTTTAAAATCAATCTAGAACCATAAAATTCTAATTTAATGTGTTATAGATGTTTACATATTATGAGGGACTACAGAGTTTCAAAAAGACAATCACTTCTAGTTTTTAGCAGAAAACATATCAAATAAAGCTATGACTACAAAATCATCAGAATTTAAATTAGATGCCATTATTTTTGGAATCTGGGACAATAGCTAAAGGAGTCAATTAAACTGTGCACATAAGGATACATGTATATGTCATGCAGTGGAGTTTGAAATATGCATATGTTTTAGATGGTATTTCACACTCACATAATCTAAATATATATGCATGTATATATACATATAATTAGAAAAATAATGGTGAAATACAATTATTTTGTTTTATGTTGAAACGGGGTCTCACTCTGTAGTCCAGGCTAATTTAGAATTCACTACCTACCCCAGGCTGGCCTTGAACAATCTTCCTTCCTCAGCCTCCTGAGTGCTGGAATTACAGGCATCCAACACCATGCCCAGTTTATGTGTTGCTGGCGAATTGAACTCCAAGCCTTGAGCTTGCTAGGAAAGTGTCTTAACTGCTGAGCTATTCCTCCAGCCCCTACATATAATCTCTAACCTTAGTAACAATGAAATAATTTACACTGTAATCCAAATACATTATCCAAGTTTATCTTATAAATTTGATATACTCATGTTTTATAAGCTGTTGAAACACAAGGTTTTATGGCAGAAAACATTTCAACAGATATATTGGGAATATTAAATACATTAATGTTTTTTCCATTGTGAAATTATGAATTGAGAGCCTCAAAAAAGTCATGGAATTTTTCAGTAAAAAAGTGGGTAACAAAAATTTAATTTTCTTTAAATGTCTCAATATAGGTTTGATTTTCAAATGCATATTATTGATATAATTGATGCTCTAAAATGTTTTCATATAAAATATCATTACAATCCGACTGCTGAGAGTAAATATTATCTCAGTACTTTATATATACTCTCAAGTTATTTCATTCCTTGAATTCTTCACCATGTACTTATGTAATGCATTCATCAAAGACTACCTCAGTTAGCACGATGGAATCAAACCTGTGCCACATACTGTGAGGAATTATTCAACAGGGACAATGGAAAATAAATCAGGAGACACCGTACATATTAGGCTATTCATTGAATTTCTTTAGTGTCAAGGAGTTAAGAATTTTATCCGATAGCACAGGATAACACTGGTGAATTTAGTAAAAAGAGATACTGAAATGAGAAGTCCGAATAAGGAATAGCACGTTGAATTTTGGCATAGGGCCAGAACTAAAGCACTGCGGCAAGTGACAGTGAACTTGACCAAAAATAAGCTTCTCTTGCAAAGTAATCTTCTTTTTGTAATTTAGTAACAAACAGGTCATCCTCCCTCACTAACTGTGAGGTTTTTAAGTACAGAAAATAAGCTACATACTTTTGCCCTCTCCAGAATGCAACTCATCTCTTGGCATTCACTAGTTATTCAGTAAATATTTGTCATATGCATGAACACAGATATGGATAAACAGAGAAAGTCTTCTGAGACACAGTGAGTGGAGAACTAGCCTTCAGTGTTCTTGTATATGGAAGTGAAATCATGCTTACTGTATACGAAAGTTACTAGCTGGCATGCAAGACTCAGGCTAAAACTTTTTGAGAAATAATGCATGTATGCATGCATGCATGAATGAACAAATAATAAAAGCAGTTTACTGAATGAAAAACACTATTAAAACATAAAATGGGCAACTTCTGAACTTTGTAAAGTACTATGCAGTAAGAAATAAAAGCAGACAATGATAAGCTCAGAAACACAAAGTTAAAAAAAGATACGATTAGAAAATAGTGTAATAATAATAATAACAGTAATGTGTTACAGTTTGGCTTCTAAACACTTTTACCTAATTTCCTTTTAATTCTGAAACAGTCTTGAGAGCTATGGAGAAAAGGTTTTACTACATCTATTGGTTTTATTTTCTAATAGGTGATGCATCCGTAGGCCATGGAAACATTAAACATTAAATTTCTGGGAAAGAGTATTTTGAATAGAAAGATTTCATACTGTCAAATATTAAAATGGAATAAGCACATCTTTTGAGATGCTACTGTGTTTGGTATGCCACTCATGAGAGCCTATGCTAATTCAGGTTGACAAGAGGGAAAGGGAACAGGAAGACAGAAGCTAAAATTATATATATATATATATATATATATATATATATATATATATATATTAAAATGAGTATGAGATATAATAACAAAAACTCTTAGCACAAAGGCATTTTAATGAGACAAATATCTTCTTTTCTAACCCAAAAATATAACTTGTTTCTAGTCAACTGATTCTCAACCATATCTCAAATATGTGAAGTGCATGTGAAAGTTTTCTGACTTTGATATTATTAAGATTTGAAACATAGCTTAAGATCTATTCACACCTTTAAGGAAGAGGGTGTAGAAAGTCCACTAACAGATCAACGGATACTAAGAATGTGGAGCACGTGCATGATGGAACACTATGCCTCCAAAAAGACAGAGGAATCTGAAGCTTTGTAGGTAAGTGATGACAATCTGAGACCGTCAGGCTTAGCGAAGTGAGTAAAGTGCAAATGGTATTGCAGGGTTTTTCTAATATGAGAAACCCAAAATACAGGTATTCTATAGAATCAAAAGGGTGTGATGGAGGGAGTAAGGGAGGATAAAGACGGTTCAGGAGGGCCAAAAAGCAGAAGGAAAGGGGGCTGTAATGTTGATGCAATATATATATATATATATATATATATATATATATATATATTATATGTATGAATAAAAAACTCAATAGCATTGTAATTGTGTGTGTCTGTGTGTCTGTGTAATGCAGCCATCATTTCCCATATATGTATGGAAAAATGACTGCCCTACATTTTTCTTTATGCTTCCACCTAAAGAATGAGATTGAAAACACGGATAAGAATCGAGCTGTATGAGCGCTTCTGCATAGTCTCCTCTCTCCTCAGAGAAAGTAGTTCCTCATTCGTGCACAGACTAAGGGGCCTTGGTAAAATGGGGAGTCCTATTTAAGGATAATTCCTCTAGGCCGTTTGTTACCTCCAATTGGGAGGGGAAAAAAGTCATAGTGAAGAGGCATGTCTTCCCTGCTTTCTCTAAACATAAACACACATGGGAGATTCCATGGGAAGCACTGGAAGAAGCCAACTCAAGGGAATAAATTCTGGATCTTATTGAATAAAGTTACAAAATTATCTAGTAATGAGTGATGATAAACTAATTCATGCTTGCTTCTCAGGTAAACTAAAATATATCATTTTTTTCTAGTACAGATTTTAAATAATAACTTAAATCTCTTACTCTTCACACATTCACACACACACACACACACACACACACATTTATACATATGTGAACACACACATATGTCCACACAAGTACAAACTTACCAAAGTCTGAGATAACAAAAGATGTGGGTTTTTTATGATCTGATCTACACTACAGCTTATTAGGTTAGTTGAGGAAAAGACAGTTTCCTTAATTTAGGGCTGTCCATCGTGTAAAAGAAAGTGAGATCCTGAGCAAATTATTTTCGGTAGACAAATGATATATAGAATTGCTAGTAGTCACAATTCAACAGTTTACTCAATTTCTGTTGGTGTGGAAGGTAATAGTAACATATAATGTTTAACTGATAAAATTTTATAATGGAGACAACTTTTTTCATTATGAAGTCATCTAATCATCTAATGAGTAATCAAGCCACATTGTGACTGTGTCTGTCTACATACCATAAACATCTAGATGAAAGTGACAAATTTAGGGCATCATTCAGCTATTTGAAAACATTTATCTTAATGACATTAAGCATCTGGATGTTCCTAAATACCAAAAAGCCTGATGTCCTCGAGATAAAATATCTGTATGACTGGCTGGATTCTTGCTAATTTCTTGCATAAAAATGTAATGCATTCTGGCATCCTTTTTAGTTTCAGAGACAAATGTAATTTTGCCATTGATATAGTAAAAATTCCAATACAGAACACTAGTTTATTTTTTGGTTGCTATTATTGTTCTTATTGAGTCTCGGAGCTACAGAAAAAAAATATACGGATTTAATCATCATTTAACAGTGTAAGTCAAGTAAAAGATTTGTACCATAAATTTATCTAGGTATTTTAGCTTTCACCCAAAAATACCATGTGTGTGTGTGTGTGTGAGGGATTAGGGTATAATATTTAAAAAATGTAATTGGCTTTATCCAGATGAAATGTTATACATAACATTTCTTCTCTCATTGTATTTTAAAGCATTTAGTTTTTACTCAAAATGTCCAGTTATGCTGCTCAGATGAAATGGCAAGCGTTTATATCTTCAATATGATATTGTCGATGTTCACGGTGACAGTAACAAATATGAATTCTACTCTTCACTATTAACTAGTTTCCAATTTGCTTGCATGTTATTCAAATTTGTCTGCTGAATTTTCTTATGCTATTCTAATTGAGGAGAAAAGAAATCTATCCAGGAAACATGGCAAACTATATAAAATAGAACATATACTTTGAGTAGTCGCTTAATTTTTTTTTCAATTTTTATCACTTTAAAAAGACTTCCATATATTCTTAAATTGCATTTCAAATCCTTTCAAATCAAGATGGCTTGCATCCCATGTAAAAAAGGAAAATGAAGGTTAAAGTGAAAAACAAGGCTCTGGAAGATAGAAACCATCAGGGCACCAAAATAACAGACAATTGCTTAAAGCCTTTCTGCTCCCGCAACTGTACCTTTAGGATCACTCAGCACTGAACCGAAGGCACTGATGACCACATCGGCTTTCAGGGAGACTATCTGATCTTCGTCTTCACTCCATTTCCCATTCTCATTTTGCTCTGTCCGAACAAATTGCATTGCAACAATTCTCCCACCTTTTACTATAACTTTCCGTGGGGACAAGAAAGGCAAAAATTCACATTTTTCTTCTTTAGCGAGCTCCATCTAAAAGAAAACAGCAAAAATAAATAAATAAATAAAACCTCAACAGGCTTCATGTTCCCTACAATATTTGATTTGTAATTAATTATACACACTAACACTTATGCTGAAATTAACAAGAAGCTTTATCTTTCACCAAGGCTGAGTTCCAGTTGTCAGCTTTCTTTCATATTTTGTAAATAATTCCTGAATTCAGAGGATCTTATATCAGAACTGTGACAGGGAAGCTTACATATTACAACATCATAAGATATTTGTCAAGTTTTAAGTATTGCATGCTTTACGGTTGGTAATGTGTGAGATTTAATATGGCAGCCTGTGCTCCTGGTGCTTTTATTCCACAGACTGAGCTTTATTTTTAATCAAGATGCATATAAAAATATTCCTGTTTATTAACAGGTTGTGTATATGTAAGCTGGAAAAAACTCAATAAAGTGGGTGAGCCAATCTGTGCAAGTACATGGTTAGAATGATGGGAGAAAAGACCAGAGAAACTGTGGAAAAAAGGAAAATTTAAGAAGAATCTTGTTTTTGTAAAAGCAAAGAAGTGAATATTATAATTGAAAATTCAAAGAAGGAAAAATAAGCATCTTCCTCCTGACAAATTTCTGCTTCTTCCCCATCGCTTCTATAATTCACTCAGCCCTAAAAATGATATATCCATGTTTTTAATGCCCATTCTCACAAAAAAGCTGATATTTATTTATTCAATATTTCCTACTCACTGTCTTTGGACAAATCCAGTCCTTTGTCAGTGTGATCTAAGGTAGTATGTTAACTGTGCATTAAGAAGTTCTAAAACTGTCCTGCAAAGGCAGTCCTTTCGATCCCTCTGAAAGCCAGCTGTGCTCTCAGTAAGTCCTGGGATGGGTGAGGTGAAAACGCCATCATGTGTGTGGTGTCACCTCAAGACTGACCCAAACTAAGTAAAGATGAAAAACTGAGACGTGCAAAAAAAAAAAAAAAAACCCTTCCCAAATTAAGTGCAATAGCTATGTATCACAAACATAGATTAGGAAAAGCAATAGTTATGGAAAAATATAAAGGAACATGTTTCATGTTGGACCTATCTCTCACCTATCTATCAACAACTAGTGATCAGACATTCTTTGGCACATGCCGGCATCACCTGGCGGGCTGCTAAATCAGATGGTGAGGGCCCACCCACCTCATAAGTTTCTAATTCTGCACATTTGGGAGGGGCATGATGATTTGGAGGGGAAATAAATTTCTAGATGTGTTTTGTTCCTGGTCCAATAATGACACTTTGTAAACCACTGCTTTATTAGAATATAAAGGATGAACATTTTCAGTGGTCTATGAATTCTAAAGGACATTAGCATTGTCCCAAAGAACTGGAGTACATAAACAAAAATATAGTATATTTATAATATTAAAATATAATGTTTCATTACATAAAATACTCCAAAAAAAGGCTACTAAGGGAGGAGAACACACAATGAACAGTTTGGAATATTTGGTCTATATTACATAACAGCTCAAAATACACTATATATGCCTATATATTATATATGCTTATACATATTATTGCATATTGTATATACATATATAAGAAAATTTATATTATTTAGAAATGTTTTCTTAAATACAAGAAGGGGACCACATACATAATTATTCTCTCTTACCTCTCTGCTCATTATCAAATCAATAGACTAATAATAGAAAGAATAATGGTTATATGAGATATTGTGGTAGTAAGTATAGAGACCAGTGGATCTAAAACTGCTCACTATTTAGATGGAGGAAAGATGAATGGAACTGAATTAGGCTTACAACCTGCTTCCCCTTCTAGCTTGGGCTGGGTTCCTTGAATGTAAAGTGGGATGACTCTACATGATTAATTAGCATGCAGTGTTATTTAAAACAATTCAGAAATGTAAAATGCCCAAAATAGGTCTCAACCCACAGAAGTCACAAGTAAAAGCTGGTTATTCACAGTTGCTATTCTCTAAATTTATTTTTTCTCAGTCTTTGCTTGTGGGCAATAACAATGGGGAACAGGGTTGTGATTTCCAAAGAAAGGTGACCCAATAACAGAAGTTAAAAAAATAAGGAAGAAGGACAAAAACAAAGGTTACATATCTTATTAATTTTCTGTAAAATAAAAACATACAATTCCTGGAATCTGAAACACTCCTAGAGCAATAGGAGTTATAAAATAAATATGACACTAGTATATAAGATACCTTTTCTTTGTATCACTTCTGTCACATTTCTGTAATGTAGTACCTTATGACTCATCAATATAAACAAGTTTATTGTCTCAAAAATGTCAAGATGCTAAATTTTAATGATAATGCCACAGGTGATTGAATATCAATACCGAATGTTTATGGTTTGAATAAATCAATACACTTGTGTGCCTTTATAATAGTACTATTTCTGTAGATGTTATAAATAAAATATGGAACAATGCTGAAAATGTGAGAGTTTCTCTCACCAATTGATTCAAGGGCTGTTTTGTTCAATTCTGCCTTTCTATTCTACTTATGCTGAGCACCAACTATGCATAGGTCATTTCATATATTTTAGCAAGTTTGGCACTCCATTTGAAAAGAAAAATTAGGCACCTCTAACAAAATTATTTAATGTTTAAACCATAATTTACTACTTATATAATATAATACTAAAATCTTCTTAATATGTATTTTGAGATTTGAGAACCTAAAATGTATATATACTTTTAGACATAAAAAAGTAAGTTTTAATTTATTCTTAGCTGGTACAAAACTTTTCTAGTGCACCAAGTTTAATAACTTGTGTTCAAATATTTGGCTTTTGGCCAAATGTCTGATAATACAAACAAGTGTGGTCTTACTGTCCCCAGCGTCCTGAGGGCAGTGAATCTGTGAATTCAGCTTTTGAAATTTTAGAATTTTTTTCACTCTCTAAAAGTATGTAGGAGCGGGTAGATAACTGGGCAGCAGACATCAACCATACCACTCACTGCAATTATTTCATTATTATTATTTATTTTTATATAACAAAAGGAAAATGTGTCCAAGAAAGAGAGTGAGATGTTATTCTAACATGTGTATTAATTAATATGTATTAATATTAGAGTATAGAGTTGTGTTAATCATGATAAGATTATTTCAGGATATAAAAATAAAGTTATGAGCTTACATAATCAGTAAAGAAATATGTCAAGTGAAATATCCTCAGAATTATTTGTGTGCAACATAGAGAATTAATTTCACTGTTTTATAAATCCATCTAACAAGGTAAAAACAAAGACAATAACAATAACAGCTATTCTTTTAAGTGCTTTACATGTAGCTTCTCATCTTACACAAAAGATGTGTTCCGGTTCTTACATATTTCTTACTACAGAAAATATATTCAACTTCAAACCAACTTTGTCTTCCTGATGTGACACAGAAGGCCAAGAGAACACTGGGCACCGTCACAATTTCACAGATTTAACACCCAGCCTCAGGCACTCTGCTGTTTGCCAGCCTGACCGAAATCCCTGTGTGAGAAGAGGCTTTGCAGGTTGAGTCTCCCTAGTCTTAAAATGCGAAATCAAAATGCTACAAAATACAAAACTTCCCGAGCACTGACATGAGGTCACAAGTTGAAAATCTCATACATGACCCTATGTAACTAGTAGATCAAACATAGACATACTAAAAGATGATGTTAAAATTACCTTCATGCTATGTGTATATGAAGCATAACTAAATTTTCTGTTTGGGCTGGCATCCCATAGTTATGATATCACATACATATATGCATAGGTTATAAAATCTTAAAAGATCCAAAATCCTAAACAAAATTTAAAATCCAAAATCCAGTCCTAAGTATTTTAATATTTCAAGTAATATCTAATATCTAACTTATATTTCCTTTTTTTAATCTAATGATGCTAGGAACCCAAGGCTTTACACAACCTTGGTAAATTATCACTCAGATATATCTCTACATCATTTTATTTTGAGACAGGGCCTTTCTAAATTGCGCAAATTGACCTTGACTTTGTGATCCTTCTGTCTCAGACTTTCAGAAAGTGACTAGATCACAGATGTGTGTCACCATAGCTGGCTCTGTTCATCTTTTTTTACAGAAACGAAATCAGTTCAGAGAAAATAAAATACACTAAAGCATAACAAAGCCCAGCTAGATCCCCAATTTGGTAAAACCAAATTATTTATAGTTCTGATATTGTCTGAGAAGAGCAACTACAGTATAAAGAATACGTAGGGATGAGACTTTTGGATTCTAGTTGGTGAACTTGAACATGGCACCGTAGAACAGGAAAGAATGTACCCAAAGTGAAGAGACTGGCTGAATAAAGGCTGCCCTCGGTAGGGGGAGCAGATTCAAACTTCCCAGGGTGAGTTAAGTTCAAATGTACCCTAAAATCATGAAATAAGATATCGAGGGATGGACTTAAATATGTAATATATTAAATGAGTTAACAGAGACTCCTAAATCCAGAGAAAGGGTAACTTCAGGGGGAAAAAAGGAAAGAACTACCTTCGATAAGTGAATGTAGAGACATAGAATACATTATTTTAAGACTAAAGTAGTCTTTGTAAAGTAGTGAACTCATTCACAAGGATCTTTAACATAGAATATCTTATTGAGCTTTCTATTCTCAGTGTTCAGGAGAAATATTTAAAGTGCCAACAACTCATATGTACAAACAAATGAACATTCAGAGAGACAACAACCTATTCAGCATCCACATCAGCCAATATGCCACGCGAAGAAGCACCAAGAGGGCACAGCCCTGCCCGTGCCTATTCAAATCAGTGGCATGTAGAAAACCTCAAGTAGTTTCTTTTCCAGGATGAATAAAAAGTCATTTAGAAAACTTGTAGAATATACAAAACAGTGAAAACACAACTGATTAGTAGAATATTGGATGAATGATTACTATAAATGACACCACCACAAATAACACAGGGTGTGCAGAAACCCTGATATTATTCATATCAGATAAGATAGTGTCTATTAAGTTATTACTTTGCCTAGGCTGAGATCAATCTTGTGATAATCTAGACTCAGACTCCCAGAGTGTTAAGGATTGCAGACCTATACCACCACTCCCAGTCAGACCATCCTATGTCTAATGGAGAAAAAAAATGGTGCCCTTTCTCAGCTGTTGGTTATGCTTCCATCAGAAAATGAAAGAAGTGATTGACTAGTGGTCCAACTATATGCAGGCAGTCTCAATGGCTTACTACCCAAGTAAACTACTTGGTACTACTGATCTTTGTAATAAGTAACTTAGAGGTGTCAGTAGCAGTGTCATTTAATACTTAATGTCTGCCAAAGATCATCAATAATTAGTAATGTTCACTTGGCATATGACTGCTTTTGTTCATTGCCTATACACACACAGGCACACAAACTAGTTTTTTATGAAGGACAACCAGTGTATCTCAAGCAAACATTCAAATCTCTCTTGTCCTTACAACAACAATTGCTCAAGAGAGAAAAAGTAGTAAGAAGCTCTAAGCTTCCACTTCGAATGCTCAATAAATCAGTTTTTCATATTCTATTCACATAGTACAAGTGAAGTGAATTTTTTTATTAGCTTTGATTTTCACCTCCATACTTAGGAAAGATATGTGATTGATGATGAGTGAAATAAAAATAGTGTGCCATAGCATGCAATAATGATCATCATTTGAATGATTAACTTTATGTAATGTGATGATTTGGTCTGATTAATATTACAGGCATCGTGCTGTAGAAATTATGAAACAACTTATTTTACTATAATTAAAAGCATGATGTCAACTCATTTTTAGATTGCATATAGGCAAAGTAAGCATAGGTTATAAACCATAATGAGCAGAACTCAAAACCAGCATACATTAAATTCTAGAATAACTTCTAATATGCTTGAATTTAAGAAGCTATATAAAGAAACATTATTTGTTGTAAAGGTTATCCTCTAATAGCAATGTATTTAACAATGAGTCAATTCTTCAAGAACAGAAGATTTTTTTAAAGCCATTTGGAACCAAAATTTTTTGGCATTCTTTTTGGCCTGTGATAATTATGGAAAATATTCTATGTTGTCACTATTAAATTAGGGATACATTACAAAAATTTATGGCTATAAAGTTCCATTCACGTGTAAATTTAACCAAATTTCATAAAATACTTATCACACACACACACACATAAGATGGTACTTGGTATTATAGTTAATAAAAGAATCTCTACCTGAAAAAAATCCCATGAGGACCTAAAAACCAGCAATTATGTTCACTGTGACAACATATGACGAAAAATTCTATGCTTGACCAAATTATAGTTGGATCCTTGAACCTTCTCTTAGGCCCATCTGTGCACTTCCTCGTGAAATCCAGATTTAGCAGGAAACACACTAAGCCAGTTTAGAACTTTTTAATCTCAAAATCCATCTGACCTCTGACAGTAAGTGAAGAGTTTCTTTATTCTTTACTGCTCCAATATGATATCTGATCACCCTGATCTGTTTTCAGAGAAACATCTTAGTAGATAAATTAAGCCAACAAGTTTGAATCTTACCCTTGATACTTTTCAAAAATAAGTTTTAATCCATTAAGCCCCACATACTCCTTAGCTATTACTTCCTACTCACCTCACTGAATTTGGATATAAACTCTCAACTAAGGCAATATGAGGGGTGATCAGGTATCAGGGGTAAAGCGCTCTTGCTAAAGTGACTTAGCAGGGATCTCTCCTAAAACAGGGTTTTACAAAGAAGTATGCAGGCCTACGAGACAGCTCAGGAACCTCACTAAAGTTGAGTCAGGCAAGAATCTTTGGGACATGTAAACATGGTATACTTCAATGGCCCATTAAAAGGCACTTTCATACAGCAGTAGTGGAGCTCAAGAAAGGGTATTATGTTGAAAAGATACTACACAAGTGGATTTCGAAACTCATTTTGAAAGGTAAGTAGTAATTAACGTCTGGAAAGAAATTATTTTCAAGGATGTTCAGGTATGAAATGCACTATTCCTGTGGAAAAGAAAAGCATGTGGAATAAGTAAATAAATACTTTATGAGTGAAAGTAACTTAGTTAAAATTCCTTGTCACCATGCTGAAGATGCAGAAACAACTGCAAGCCAGAGATCCCTTACCCGTGGAACGTTTGGGGAACGATATAGCTGTTGGGGATTGCTCTAACAAACAAACTAGAAAAATTATGGGCAAAGAGCTCCGTAAGAAGTTAGTTGAGCTCTGTAACTAAGTATACATGAGATAGTCTCATAATTGAAACAACTTTTCTTGTCTGTGAATGGTGGAGATATTTACAAAGTCTTGGAACATATACTTATGTGTTTAATTTTAAAAATTAGAGTGAAAGACACATTTATAATTTTGAATACACTTATTGCATGTTTTTTTTTTTTTTTTTTTTTTGGTTCTTGTCACTTTCTGAAGTGATTCTGGAACTTCTTTTTCTTACTTTATTTATTATTTGAGACAGGGTCTTGCTCTTATAATCCAGGCTGGTCCTGAACTCATTAGGTAGCCCTGGGTGGCCTCCAACAGTCAGAAATCCTCCTGCCTCAGTCTGCTGAGTGCTGGGATTACAGGCAAGCACCACAATGCCTGGTTTATGTGATGCTTGGAATGGAACTCAGACCTTGCACTTGCTAGGCAAGCATGCTTATCGCAGTGCTATTCCTCCAGCCCTTATTCATGTCTTTAGTTGTGGTGTCATGGCTGACTCAATGTCCCGAATCCATTACTTTCATGATCTTTCTGATCATGCAAAAAAGCCAGAAGTCACATGGTGGCAAATCTATTTAATCACGTGGAAAACGACATAAAATAATGTTACCATAATCCTAACTTTCTGCTGATTTAAACTCTACAGCAATATTCACTGCAATTTTTTAATCAAAAGGTTATTTACAAAATAAGACTTGAGAACTGCTTCAGAAAGTGTCAAGAATGATGGGATCAGTGTATCCTTCGGTAGGGAGAATACTTGGGGAAAGGGGAATTAATATCTTTTACTGAAATGCATTTTTAAAATTTAAACACCCCCATATTTTTAAATTATTAATCCTTTTATATTATTTAGAGATCATATGTTAAAGCAACCTTGACACAGCAAGACAAGTCCTGTTGGTGACCTTCCATGTCCTTTTGTTTCTCTGACACTTTGTGCTTAACAATCCTTGATATTATGAATAAAATCTGATAAGTGTTTTGTCAATTCACCTGCGTTTGATGTCACAATCCAATCTTGTTATACCTGCTATCAAAGAGATGAAGAGGATAAAGAAAAGAAAAATTCTGCCCACCCATACTAGATCTCATATTCCTCCATTAAAAAATAAAAAAATCCTTATATAATTGTTGATATACAGAGTCAAAGTAAATGTTAGACAGCAGAACAATTTTGATATATTTATTAATCTGTGGACTGCATGAGCTAAACCTGTGATTGTTGTTTCAACTGGGCAAAAGTTCTCTACTGAAATTGCAAGTAAAGGTTCTTCTGTTTAGTACCTTCTGTGACCGCACTATCTTCATCCATGGTCTATGTATTCACGTCAAATACTTTAGAACTTAAGAGCCTTCAACTGAAACAACCATTTCTCCAAATGAGAGCTACACTTCATATTTTATAAATATACTGTCCCTTCCTCAGTCCTTAAAAATGTTATTGTGTCCCTGTGGAGATCCACCCAGAAATTCAATGGATGGGATGGTTTAGAGGTTTAGATTGCTTTTACACAGTTATTATAAAATACTAATTTTGTAACAAAAATAATACAGTGAACAGTGTTGACATTTTCCCAAACATGACTCGACATCCCTCATCTTAGGCTGCTGTGGAAGCAGTTTACGCAGTCGCATTCCAGAGTCCTGGCAGCACCTTCAAATTTGAAATGCCTCACTGTATAACCCATATAAATCTGACTACAACAACTCTGATTCTAATACCTTTTAATTAATTTTATTATTGCTTCGTTATACATTATTTCTTGATTTGTTGTTTGTTTTTGGTTTTCTGATACAATTAAGAACTGCAGAGCACAGGCAATTCATTTTAATGTACTTTTCATAATAGTTTTATATCATAATAGGACAAAAAGATAAGGTATAAGATAAATCAAAAAGAATATTTTAGTTATAAGAAAAAATATTTGAGGTATATTCTAATGTCATAGATTTTGAATAATTCATGTTCACTTTAAAGTTTTCCTACAAATTATTCAAGGTCCTCAATATATTGATTTATTCAACATACGGCTCTAAACTGCTGCACTGAATGAGTGTTCTGTACTTGGACTTGTATACCAATTTGAAAGAGCCCATACACTGGAGGTGATTGTATTTTAATTTGTAAGATGAGAACAAAGTAATAGCTAACAAAATATTAATTCTTTAAAAAAAACAAGGATGTTTCCAAAGAATAAATGACACTTGGGATAAATCTTGAAGATTCACTTTTTTAAAAGTCATTTTTAAGGGGAACAAAATATATTTTCTGGTATTTCTGGTGTGTTTTCCTTTTCCTTTTGCCTTTTGGATGATACACATTGACAAATTTGTTTTAAATAAATTGTAAAAATTACCAAATTTTTCATTTTATAAAATAAGAAAGGATATTGGAGAATTTAAATGAAAATTAAAGAATGTAAAGGGGCTTCAAACTTTCACATATAAGTTAATATATAGCAATAACAATCACCTTTATTTAATAAGGCTTGATATGCACACACACACACACACACACACACACACACACGTTCACACTCACATCGGGCAAGTATGGGCAACCCTGTTAAAAAGGTGTTTTGCTTTCAATGCTAACCCCTTAGTCAATATGTGCAACAACAAACATGGAATTTTGAAGATGGTTTTAACAAAGTTTAAAGGATAGACTCTTAAATAGGCATAGGGTTTTGTTGGCTCCCGGCCTTCTGTCTCCTTTCATTTTTCCAGGCACTATATGAATTATCACATGTACTCTCCAGAAAACTAAAAATTCCCAGTTTCTTGATACCCCTGTCTTGAATACATACATTTTAACTCACCAATTGTTGAGGTATTCGTTAGCTGAAACTTGTTTCAATTGTGATATTTCTAGTACTGTTATCTTTTTGGTATAGAGTTGTCATTTCATGAAGAAACAGAAGCTTTCTGTCCATATTTTGTATCATTTATTTATCTTTCTCCAAATGCTAAGCAACATACATTTGTGGGATGGGAGAAGCCTTAAGAACCACATAAGTACAATATTAATTTCACAGATCGGCATTCTCAGAGAATACACAGCCTAGAACCAAGTGCTCCAATTTTTAGGTAATTCTTATCTGATTATTTAATTCTATCTTTCTATACTACATTAAATTTTTGCAGCTCTCAGAAAGGTAAGCTCATAGATTGTTGGGATGTCATTTCCTTGTAAAAATAAAATAATGAAAGGTGCAGCTACCGTCTCAGTACCAGAGGAGTAACTAACTATCGTCAATTAACTTTGTTTGCCTTGGGGTGATTGGGAATATTTATTTATTTGTTTTTAGTTACCCTGGGTACCCAAATAGGCAATCACGTTAACATGTGTCTGATCACTTTCCATGAAAAACAGCCACTCAAACGAAGTGCAGGTGCCAAGTGCCACAGAGCTGCTATAAGCAGCTCCCTTTCTAAATAAAATGAAATTTGTCAACTGATAGAGGTTATTTTCTACAACCAGTCCCACGTTTCTATTTCCCACAATTAAGGAAAAACTGGCAAGTCTTAATTATTTGTAGAAAAATGAATGTTAGGCCAGGAAACTAGAAATGATAAAGCTATCTATGGACATGACTTTAACGTGGTCATCTGATTTAAAAAAAAAAAAAACAGGAGCTAACAGGAGGCCTAGCGGTCACGCCATGTGAAGAATCTATTATTGGTTACACTAAGTGACATCAGAAGGACTCAACTGAAAGACATATCCTTTTACACATATATGTATTGATATAGCATTTCAGAATTGCAATAACAGAGAAAGAAAATATCACCAAACCAAATGATCCACTATGATTATTTGTAGTATTGAAACCATCATGTAGTGTTAGCATTAATTATCGAAACAGTTGATCTTCTGAATTTTTAATATACAGTTAAACAAGTATATCAAAGCCAATCAGTCACCATTCAGACAAATTAATAAGGGGAAGTCATATTAATAAGGGGAAGCCTCATATACAGCAGAAAAAATATCTTTCATGTTTTGCTGCTACTCATAAATTGGTGATGTTTATAGTACAATCTGGCGATATTTGTGTGGGGGCTTTTTTTACTAAAACTATTTTTTTAAACCTTCCTCCTTTCAGTACTAATGAGAACTGTAAAGTATTACTTCAACCTTGTCCTTTAAATTTATCAGCTCGGGTTGGTCTGTGAAGTTCTGACCTTCATGCTTCATTTTAGGGCTTCCCAACTGCCTAAAGCATTCTTGTAGTTCTATCTGATCTGTCAACAGCTTTTAATACCTGTATTTTGGGGGATTCTGTTATCCTGTGAAATTTAATCTCACCTATTTAAGCTAGCAGCAAAGACTGGAGGGAATTATTAGCAGATTTTCCCTCATCTTCTTAGAGGATAGTGCTGAGTGATTGCCTGTTTTCCCAAAGGACCCAAGGCTGAGAAGCTGGAGTTTCTCAGCAGCATCCTACTTAGCATGTGTGTGAGGCCACAGGGGAGCCTGGGAGACATTTGGAATCAGAATTACATCAATATGCTGATGGTGCCGCACCCCAACTTCTTTTCATCAAACCTACATCCTGCAGCATTAATGCTTTCTTACCTAAGATGGAAAGTGCCTCCAAATAGCACACTGCTTATGGATCTAACTAGACAGCTGGCAGCTACACTGATGATAAGTTAGACCAGTGGATGGGCAGCCACGGCATTGTCAAAAAACTTCTTTAAAATGCAGAATCTCAGGCCCACTGCAGAACTACAAAATCAGGAACTCTGAAAGAGGGTCCAGCAATTTGGGTTTACAAGTTCTCCTTGTAAATTCAGTGCATAATAAAAAATGAAAACCTCTGATGTAATGACATGAGATAAGTTTGTCACTATGAGATATTTTGGATGGCACTTCCTACTTTTGTACAATAAATATTTCTGGACCTAGTCATATTATTCTTGGTTCCTAAATATGCAATACCTATGAATACCAAACCATTTCATTCACAATGTATCTAATCATCATAAAAATTTGTATTTGCTTCTAGCCCTAACCTACATAAAGAGAAAAGTTATTCATACATTGTACATCTAATAAGGGGCTAATGTTCAAAATATATAAGAAACTAAATAACACAATAATAAGAGGGAGGGAATATCTGATTTTTAAAATGAGCAAAGGGCCTGGGAGCATAGCTCAGTGGTTAGATCACTTGCCTAGAAAATACGAAGCCTTGTGTTCAGTTCCCCAGAACCACATAACAGTTACTCAAGGTTTCCCACGTGTGTAATCTCACCACTCAGGAGGCTAGGGTGGAAGGATTACCATGAGTTCTAGGCCAGCCTTGGCTACATAGTGATGACCTCAGGACCAGCCTGGACTACAGAAAGGTACAGAAAAGAGACCCTGGAGAGAGACAGAGAGAGAGAGAGAGAAAACAGAAAGATGGAAAGACAGACAGATGGAAACAGAAAGGAAGGAAGGAAGGAAGGAAGGAAGGAAGGAAGGAAGGAAGAAAGGAAGGAAGAAAGGATGGAAGAAAGAATGGAAGGAAGGAAGAAGGAAGGAAGGAAGGAAGGAAGGAAGGAAGGAAGGAAGGAAAGAAAGAAGGAAGAGAAAAGGGAAGAAAATTTTACACTATTAAAAATTTTCCACTTTCAGAGAATGATAATTTTCCGTATCCAGTAACACAGGATTTTGGGAGGCTGAGACAAGAGGATTCTAAGTTTGGGTCTGTCTAGCTTGGCAACTTAGCAACTTAGCAAGACTCTGTCTCAAATAAACAACGAAAAGGGGTAGGGGATATAGCTCAGAGTGAAGGCCTTATGTTCAATGCCTGTACCCAGTACCACACAGAAAAATAAATAAATAAATAAATAAATAAATAAATAAATAAATAAAAACAGAACAAATGAGAATTAGATTGCAGGTTTAGGTATATCTATTCTGCCTTTCTATCTACATTGACTTTAAAGTATGACTGCACATGCAGTAGAAAGCATGAACAAATTAGAGAAAACAAAAATATAATACAATATTCAAATTCTTCTTGTTATTTAAAAATACATCCCAGAATAGCTAGGCACAGTGGTGCATACCTATAATCCCAGCTACTTGGGAAGCAAAAACATGACAATCACAAGCTCAATGTGTTGCTGGGAAACAATAAAATCATGTTTCAAAATAAAATTTAAAAAGATCTGGAAATGGGACTCTGAGACTCTGGGTTTAATCCCTGGCATCCTGGACTACAAAAACTATACTAGAACAATATAACATCCGAAGCCTTCTTTCTTGAAGCAAAGACACTGGTTTTCAGAATTCTGACTTCTCAGTTTCATGATAACACTGAAAAACCATTGCAATATCCTGGATCTTCTTTGGAGGCATAAACAAAACAAAACCAAACAAAACAAAACAAAAACAAAAACAAAGAACAACAACAAGAAAACAGCCATGATGGTTTCATACTGGAATCTCTACAAATGTTAAGAGTCCTAAATTCTAAAATGTATAAACACTGAACACTGACCAATGTCCCAGCATGACTTACAACTACTCTCATATTGATGAATTTTGCCTAAACTTATTAGATGAGAATCAAATGCCCATTGCAATGGCATTCATCTAATTTCATGGTTAATACTAGAAAGTGTGTGCTTATTCTTTCCAGAAAAAAATAATACTATAATTAATTGTCAAGCTTTCTATGTGAAACTCAATGTGAAACTAGAAGATAAAAGTGATGAAGAAACACCAATGTGACCTTTGCTTTCATGGATATAAAAGTTAAGTAGTTTTAAGAACATACAAAAACTTAGATTCTTATAAGTTAAAAAAAATAAAATCTAAACATTCATTTTTCTTGTTTTAATTAAGCCTGAGATTAACATGAGCTGGACTAAAGCTCTGCTGCAAGTAGGCATGTGACTTGTTATCTCAAGAACCCATCATGCCATGTGAGCACTTTGGTAACCACTGTGCGGTGAGGTCAACCCTTCTGTAAATTACGTTGACTCTGATCCTGTGCTTCCTACACTACAGTCCTACTGAGTCGCCTGGTAATTAGGCCCCGACTACCCTATTTACTTCTAACTCTACCATCACCCCCATAATTAAAATGTGGCAGGTTAGTAACTTAATATTTAACTCAGATCTTGGTGATTCTCTACTCAGAGAGTCCCATGGTTTCCTCTTTTGCTAAGAATAAAAGGGAACCAACAGCTTGACGATTGTCTCCCTCCCTCAATATGAGACACATACATCTTGTTCTTTCTCTGTTCTAACTGCAATGACTTACTTTTTCTACTACTGGAATCCAGGAGACTTGGTCAAGCTGAATGCATTCAGCTAGGCCTGCAGGCTTCATGTAGGTGCCTACCTTCTGTCTCTCAATTTCTTCTTCTCTGTATCCAAACAACCATCTCAGGAGAGTGACCTTTGATGGTCAGCCCATGTGACCTGGTCACATGGCAAGTCTTGCTTTCTCCTCCCCCAAGTCTTTATAACCCGATACACATGCACACCCACTACATATTTCTATATTACTACAGTTTTTTCCATAGAACTAATTCCATTTCAATATACTATTGATGTGACAATTCATTTGTTGGGTTATTTGATATTTTTACGCACGAAGGGCAAACTCCTTGGGAGCTTCAAATGCTGTCTGATTTATTTACTGCTATAATCAAATCATCTAGAGTACTGCCTAGTACATAACAGGTAGTTAATCAATGTTGGGTGATTAAATAAATAAATAAATCCCTCCACCATATTAAGTAAGTACCCGGTTTCAGCCTGTGTGTGTGTGGGAGGGTGTTGGTGTGTGTGTGTGTTCCATTCCAGACAGAAGGAACAGCCATGATTTCTTTCTATTCCCTCTTGCTAATGGAAAGTGACTATAACACAGAATGTGACACCAACTGACATTGCACTGCTAATACTTTGCTAGGTCCTGTGCGCTGAGATTAAGCACAGAGACAAAAGATCAGTAAAATTCAATCATCTATTCTTTTAATTTTGGCAAATCACTCAAACCAACTATGGTGTTTTTTTGTTATTTGTAAACAGACATGGCTGCATTAAGTAACGTCTGAAAATGTACCTCTGGGGAAAAAGTACTGATTTTTAAGGCCAATTTGGATTTTTGGAAACATATGAAAGGATAGAGAGAGAAAAACCCAGACAATAAAAGTGATATTTGAAACCCAGCCATGAAACAACGATACACTCTGATAACTTAGCAAGATTAATTCTCAATGTAGTTAATTTATATGTGACAAATTACCTTTTGACTGCATGTATAATTCTTGCCTTGTACAGAGACTTCAAACAAGTTCAGGCATTTTAAAGCAAATCAAGTTCATACTACTGATTTGAATAAAATAAGTAATTTATCTTTCTATAAATACATTCAGCTCTTCTCAGAACTAATATCCTTTATAAAGCCTTGCGTTTCTGTAACAGCATGAAAATTTGAGAGATCTGTGGTGCATAATATGCAGCTGATGCCTCAACCAAGACTAGTCACCTGTCAGAATGAAGTGACTTCAAATCATTTTTAGCAAGTTAACTAATTATTAAATCTGAGCAATGCTCATATTCAAGCTCTTTAGAAATACACAGTGATCTCATTTTATTTGCTTCAAAGCAGAATGAACTGAGTGTATGACTAAGTAATTTTATATGTGTGCGTGTGCATATATATATATATGTAGAAATATATATATATACACATATACACATATATGTGTATATACACATATATATATACACACGCATATATGTGTATGTGTGTGTGTGTGTGTGTGTGTGTGTGTGTGTGTGTGTGTATAGTTTGCAAATTTGAGAAACTGGCCTTATGCAAAACCTCAGGTATCTTTAATTACATTTTAACTTCCACATGTCTCATGAAAAATACCTATTGTCAGTATTCAGAGGACTTAGCAAATCCCACTGTTGTGAACTACATGGAGTACCTTTCAAATTTACTAACCCTGACAAAAAGAAGCACTTGTGTTTTGATGGAAGTAAGTTACTCAGTCTATGCAAATCAGCATTATAAATTTTCTTTTGCTCAGAATGTCTGAACTGAAAATAAAAAGACTATGTGTAATCTAAAGCTGTTTAAATTTTCATTTGACAATTTCAAGGACAATTTAATGATTCAAATGAGAGGACAGACTATTAGGAGCCTTATCTCCTAAAATCTGCTGGATTTCAAGCCTGTATTTCCGACGGTCCCATTTTACCTCCTCGGGGACGGCTCTTATATTAACAAAGCCTTTTCTGAAGACTAGGAACACGCGGCGGGCCCCACAACGCAGCGCGGATGTGGCACAGTCAAAGGCAGTGTCTCCGGCTCCAAGGACAATCACGGCTCCCCGTATCGGTGGCAATGGAGAGCGACAGGCGCACATTCCTGCATGATGAAAGGAAAACCCCATTTTCAAGTAGAGAAACCATTTCTGCATGACAGCTCAAAAGATACTTGTACTCAAAGCAGTGTAAAATTGCATCTTGCCTTCTTCCAGGATGGAGTGTCACTACCAAATTATTCTGCTTCATTGAAAGACAGTTTTATTCCCATTTTAAAAATATGCTCATATATGTAATTTCATAGTCAGTACTTTTAGCTTCTTTTTTATTCCTTTTAGAAGGTTCGCTACAATCTATTTTGAAGAGGTTAAATCCTAGTAAATTGGAGTATATCAATTAAAAATCTCTGTGAATGTCATGATAAGTAATTTATTTTCCATCAAATTTCTGTTAGAAGAAAAAATTATCCTTAATAATTTACAAGATTTCATTTAAATATTTTCTGTATCATACAATTTCTAATATATAGTTCTGCATATTGCATTTGGAAAACTTTTAATAATAAAATATGCAGTATGTCCCCTTTACGTAACAGAAGGTTTTCTGAGTACCATTTTCTTAAAATAGCAAAAAATTTTCTGCTTACTGCTTTTTTCTGTTCTTGTCGGTAAAATTGAGCAATATAAGAAACATGATTTTCAAAGGGTCCACTTCCCAAAGGCATCTATATGAGACTTGATTTCTATATGAAGATTGTTGGAAAGAAAATGAAGACTCTCTCTACATATTGGATAGCTCTGTATTATCAGATTAAATCAAATTGTGGTTAAGATAAATTACTACAATTTCTGAAATGACACCACAGACAGAATAAACCTATAATCTCAATAAGTGTAATCATTTTGTTTGGGAGACCTGTGTTTGGAATTAGATGGCTGGCACTCCGTAATTCTCAAGTACATGCCAGGTGCACTCTGACCTTCCTATGAAAGGGCTGCAGATGCACAAGCCATCGTGTTCTCTGCGGAGGCAGACAGCAGAGATGGTACGCATCTTCAGCTGTGAACTTCTGCAGAGTGATTTACCATACAAGATATCCCGGGCTGGAGGAATACCACAGCACTCAGGGTGTTTGCCTTGCAACTGCAAGGCCCTTTGTTTGATTCCCCAGCACCACACCACATAAACTGGATGTGGTGGTACACGTTTGTGATAGCAGCACTTGGGAGGCTGAGGCATGAGGATTCCTATAAGTTAGAGGCCAGCCTGAGGTACATAATGAGTTCAGGATCAGCCTGGACTACAGAGTGAAAATGTCGAGAGAGAAAGAGAGAGAGAGAGAGAG
Organism: Ctenodactylus gundi; assembly: GCA_004027205.1. NCBI lineage: Eukaryota > Metazoa > Chordata > Mammalia > Rodentia > Ctenodactylidae > Ctenodactylus > Ctenodactylus gundi. The sequence goes on from PVKB01002053.1 coordinate 121,091, forward strand.
AGAGAGAGAGAGAGAGAGAGAGAGAGACACAGAGAGAGAGATAGACAGACAGCGAAATAAGACAATTTCTTGTTTTTTTAAATTTAAGAGAAAATGTAAGTTCTTATGCTCCCTGCAAGTAATTAAACATTAAAAAACAGTGCAGACTGACAAACATATACAGAGCATACAGATTATGAAGTTTGGATAAAACACTGCAGTTCTTTTTTAATTAATTAGGCAATGACTGTAGCTGAGTCAAAGCATGGGACAGCCTTACTTCAGGCTGTCTTCGTCTTCCTGGGGCATACAACATAATGGACTATCTATCAATGTCTTTAACTTCACGAAACTGCAGTTCAAAAAGAAACCTTGACCTTTCTGTCTGCACGGATACAAATTATGTAAGATATGAGAAGATTCAAATTTACTCGTATTTATTCCTATTTAAAAATACTATCTGAATCGAAGTACCAGTAGTTCCTTTAAAGCATAATGCTCAATGTCTGCAAAGAATTTTTATTTTGAAGTAATTTTTTTATGTTGTAATTTAGACCCACGTGTACTACAATAAAATCTTGTATCACAATGCTTTCTAAGAAGACTGGGCAGATAGATGATTTTGGCAAACTGTAATAATTAGGCTGCTTGAAGTCCTCATGTATTCATTTGAGATCTGAGTAATGTCCCACTGAGTTTAAGTTTAATGTAAATTTACAAGTCAAAATACAACATAAGAAGAAAAAGCAACATCTTATACCTGGTTTACTGCTTTTGGCTACAAGAGGCAGAAAGTCTTTGGATGTATAGAACCCCTGGTCCTGCGTCAGGCCTTGGAAAATAAGGTCTCTCTTCGGCTCTGGCAAACCTAATTAATAAAGTTTATAAAATATCATTAATAAGCGCTTTTCCAACCACATTTAAAATAAACATTAAACAAGGAAAACAGCTACAAACTTTCATATTAAGTGGTTCTTAGTGGAAAATATTTTCAGTCATATCAACGTAAGTTTGTACATAATACAGTCTAATATATGTCAGAATATACCTCTAATATATAAGTACACAATATACATCACACATTAATTTATACATGAACAGGAACAATCTCTCTGTGTAAAGTATATACTTTAAAGGAAAAACAAGGTTAAATTATTTTCTTGTGTATTAAAAATAAGTTTGAGGTGTGATAAAGTGCTGAATACTAAAAAAAAGTAATAAATTTAAAAAACTAATTCCTGAAGAAGAAAGATCTTTCTTTCTTGAATGAATGAAAGAAAAAGAAAGAAAGAAAGAAAGAAAGAAAGAAAGAAAGAAAGAAAGAAAATTTTCCCCAGGAAAAATGCATTTTATCAAAAAATTTACCATTATCACATTAAAATATTATAAATTAATTAAAAGGTAACCAGTTAAATAGAGAGATATTTAACAAATAAAATTTCCTTACTACGCAAATAAGTTTCTCAATCAATGAAAAGATATTAACTCTCCAGAGAATACAAAAAGAATAATAACATTGGGTAAAGAAAAAATGTAATGTGTAGGTAATAAATACATTAATTCTACTGGTAAAGAAATAAATATAAATCTTAAAATATGGTTTCCCTGTTGAAAAGTAATAGATTTAGAAAAATTTGACTATACAGCAAGGACAGAAACACATCTTATACCATTTTGATATAAATGCACAAGGATCTGTCCTGGGAAAACACAAAGACATTTAAAGACAAGCAAATACTGATTAATGTACAAGATTGGTCATTATAAAGGAACAAGATGAGTTAGTAATAAAATTTAAATGAATTTTACTTTCACTAATACAAAGACTATGAAATTAAATTCCAACCTTAAAATGAGTATTTGAAATGATACTATAAAATCCTACTCAAATCACTGTGTTAAATAAAATAATATATAAAACTCTGCACACTATTATTTAAGTGTAGTCAAAAAGAAAGCTTAAAACACGCAATCTGAACAGTATTCATTTCTAATTTCTTGATATATTTAACAAAGTTTGATCTTTTTCCATTTTCTACCACAAATTAATATTCTATAGGTATATTACTGTTATTCTATATGTATGTTGTGGCTTATATAATTACTTCAGAAAACTGGGAAGGAAGGGGCATATAAAACTACCAAATTGTATAGCAAAAATCTCTTTTATGACAATATACTTTCTCCTGAAAGCTATTAAGAGATGAGTATAGTTTAGTGGATCCTGAATTAGTCAAACCAACATGGACATATGCTGCATATGAAGATTTAAATATCTAACTACTCCATTCTATTTGACTATATTTGAGAAAATAATGTATGTTCTGTACCACTTCATTTTCAAATAAGAGAGCAAGAAGATACCAGTATGAACTGCCACACAACCTCAAGGTGATTGATGTGACATGCAAGAGTCTTTGTTTGTGGCACAGCAAATAATGGAAGGGGATGGATGGAAGTTTCACAGACAGGACCAATAAGGCCTCAGATTCTTCCTTCACAAACTCCTTCCTGTTATGGTTCCTCTACACATTCTTCCTGTGTTATCTCATTAGCATCTGTGCCTTCCAGGAAGGTCTCTTAGCTGACATTTTACTAATCTGGGCCCTTACATTACCTATTATGATTAGGACAGAGTAGAAGCTTTATATCTCCAATTGTTTTCTCTATAATTCCAGTATCTAAAAAAGTGTGAGATTTTTTTATTAAACATACCACAATACCTAAAAAATAATTTTCTCTCCTATAACTATCACTTCACAAGAAAATGCATTGTTAAGATTTACAACTTAGACTGTGGAAAGGACAACTGAGGATTTTTTTTTTTTTTTTATTGTGCTGAAAAATGAGTCAGTTACTGGACAGATTCATTGTAAATGGTTTAGTTCTAGAGCCTATTTTGTCACCCCAGGTCTCTCTCTCTCTCTCTCTCTCTCTCTCTCTCTCTCTCTCTCTCTTTCTCTCTCTCTCTCTCTCTCTCTCTCTCTCTCTCTGTCTCTCCCTCACACATACACACCATACACATTTTTTGCAAGACCCCTCAAGCCCTTACCCTAGCCTGGGTGACTAGATATTTCTAATGCCACAGGACAATGCATCTGAAGCTTAATGTAGAAGCATTTCAGTGAACTTTGAGCCTACTAATAAGTGACCCAAGAGAACAGTCTTTGTCAACAGACAAGACTTTGCAGTGAGCCTTCTCCCAGCTGCCAGCTCTGTTATCTTGTATAATTTCCCATGGTCATTAGTTATGCGTGGCAACATGGCTAAGCTACATAGTATCTGGTTAACCATTCGAATATGAAAGTAAGCGTTCTGTGAAGGCTTACTTTGAGACGAAGTTAAAATCTATACTTAAGGGACTATAACTAAGACCTATCTAAAGAACTTGGATGGATCTTATACAACCAGTCAAAGCTGAGGTGTTCCTCAGAAAGAATTTTGTTTCAAGATTTCAATACCAGCTTCTTCCTTAGTTTCCAGGATTTCTCTTTTAAAAAACATGGACTTTTCATCCTCTCAGAACTGTATTAACTAATTTTCTTAATAAAATCGATAAATCAAACTGTTTATCCATCCAAACTACTGCTTCTTTTTTCCAGAGTACCAAAATTTCAGTTTTTCACTGTCTCTTCTTCTACTTCATTTCTAAAAGAGATAAAAATTATACTCTTTATAGATGGGATATTTTTAAAAAGCCAAATGAAATTCTTAGAAATATATATAAAAAGGCAAAAGATCTGTCCAAGGAAAATTATATTATACTGAAAAAAATAAATTTAAGGGGACATTAGAAAATGGAAAGACATCCCTTGTTCAAAGATACACACAGTTAATGTCATGAAAAGAGTCAAAGTAATTCCTACCAAACATCAGCAGCATTTCTCACAGAACTAGAAAAGAAAAATACTAAAATTTATGTGGGAATAGAAGAAAACAAATAGAATAACTTAAGTAATCCTGAGCAATAAGACAAAAGCAGATAGCATAGTAACTCCAGACTTCAAGACACATTACAAAGCCAAAGTGTGATATATATGGTACTGGAGTAGGATCCAGGGACAATATCAAGTACTCTAAGCAATCTCTTATTCACAAACAGGTCAAAAACAAACACCGGAGAAAGGATAACCTCTTATCAGATAGTGCTGAGACAACCAGTTATAGACGTGCAGCAAAATGAATCTAGACCTGCACCTTTCACACTGTACTAAAATCAAAGCAGAGTGGTTCAAAGACCCATATACCAATACAGAAACATTTAGATTGCTGGAGGACAAAATAGGTAAAACTCTTGAAGACAAAAGCATAGGTAAAGACTTTCTCACTAGAGAACCTGCTGCACAAGAACGAGCACCAAGAAATAACAACAGGGATTAAACCAAATTAAGAAGCTTCTGCACAGCAAAGGGAAACATTAACAGAGGTAAGCCAGAATAGATAGAATGGGAAGAAAAAAATGCCAGCTATTCCTCAGACAGAGGGCTAATATCTTAAATATGCAAAGCCCTGAAAATCAACAGACTCCTTAAAATAAATGATTCAATTAAAATGGCAACTGAAATGAATAGACAATTCTCAGATGAAGAAATACAAATGTCCAATAAATACTTGAAAAAAAATTCAGCATTTTTAGCTATTAGAGAAATGCAAAGCAAAACAACACTGAGGTTCCATCTTATCCTAGTGAAAATGATTATGATCAAGAATTCAGACAGAAATAGATACTGGTGAGGATACAATGAAAAGGGAAACCTTCTATGCTGTTCATACGAGTATATACTGGTCATATTATGGAAAGCAGTATGGCGATTCTTAAGAAAACTGAAAGTAGATATTCCATTTGACCCAGCTATATTTATTGGGAATATCTTTCCAAAATTTAAAAGCAACACAAGGCAAAGATTCATGCATACCCATGTGCACAACAGCACAATTAATAACAGCTAAATCATGACAATTACCAAAATGTCCAATGTCAGACGAATGAAAGAAGAAAATGTGATCAACTTGCAAATGTGGTAAATATACAGATGGAGTATTATTCTGCCATAAAGAAAGAAAAATGTGAGTCCTCCGTAGAAAAATTTGGGTCCTCAGTAGAAAAATTGATGCAGTTTGAGGTCATTATGTTTAGTAAAGTGAATCGGACCCAAAAGATGGAACACTTCATGGTTTCTCTAATCTCTGTAATCCACAGTACAAACATGTAATAGGGATTAGCAAGAGAGATGGAAGGAACAGGGCGGGAGACAGATTTGCATAAGGGGAGAGGAGCTGAGGCAAAGGAGTGGGAGAGTCGGCGGGCCGTGAATGCGAAGCTGATGCAATATGTACATGCACTGAATTCTCAAGTTCATCACAACCACTGTATGTCACATATACTGATAAGAGGGAAATCGAAAGGAGAGTATGCATCTGCATATCATGGGTGCCTCTGTGTGATGGGCCTATGTACAGAAAAGAAGGGAAGAGAGGGATCCAGCATGTAATCAATTTTCAACAATAACCACTATTAAGATAGGCTTATTATGTAGCCTACCTATTCTTTCACATTTTACATCTCATGGCAAGGATAAAAGTGAAGTTTAAATTGAAGCAAAGTATTAAACTCTAGAAAATTTACACAAAGAAAGAAAAATGAGGCAACCTTAAGCGAAATTGGAAAGATAATAAAACTTGCAAATACCCATCGATCACAAGGAAGCTTCTCTGGGAGTTGGTGGCATATTAATAAATATGGTACGTGTCTACACTGAGATAATTTTCAAATGACACTGAAATGACTTTTCAATTCAACTTTAAGTAGGAAGAAGGTAGGTTATTAATAAAGAGGAATTGACAATGATTTGACAAACGAAATGGTTCTATGTTCTACATGTATGAAGTCGTCTTTCGGAAAGCCAAGCAAAAGATTTTTGTCCTCTTAGACTAGGTATTAAGTTTTTGGTGTTCCAGCATGGGTTTATACAAAGAAACCATTTATACTTGTAAATGTATTTTCTTTGTATTTATACAAAGAAATGACACCTTTAAGAATTACTGTAAATGCTAACTTCCACGTTCTCTGAACAACAACAAAAAGTACTTCAGATGTCCAGTATGTATCTGTAGAATTTATTTGAATACTCAAAATAGCTCTAAGATGCAACTAATGTTATTACTAATGTCTACATTTTAGATATGAAGATCGAGGTATACAGAAATCAGACCTTACTGAAGGTTACAGGACCTGGGCAGTCTGGTTCTCCAGTCTAAGCCTTAATTTCAAAATGTTGCCTTTTTCTTGTATCAGGTCATAACTGAGACATTATAATATGACAATGTAAGAATAGTGATATACAAGTGAATCATTCCACACACATGGGTTCAGTTTGACCACGATGCTATAGGTATGTGCACAACAGTGAGGATGTTTGCAACTAGGCTCCATTCTAACAGTAACATACACTGGTTGCTTCTTTTGGCTGCGTTTCTGTTTTGTGATTATTTTCTCTAGTAAAATTTTTCCCTGAAATGTTTGCCTTCTTAAGTGTATTCCCCTTGAGTATCTGCTGGCTAGTTTTCAATATTTGATATTCTTTGAAAAATGGATCCTTGCTTTGTTTCCGAAGCACCTCCCTCTGGAACAACTACAGAATAAATAACAGCAGGGCCCTAGTAAACTCATTCCTCTTGCTCACATCAAGGTTTCCACAGGCTCAATTAACATTAGCAAGATGTTAAATATCTTGCTCCACATTGTCACCTAGTAAGGAGTAAAAGAAGAACAAGCTTTGAAGGGCTAGTCTTCACAGCTACAAAAGGCATGTTTAAAGGAATTACTCAGGTTTTACAATATCTGCATGTGTTTTTTTTTGCTGAATTACATATGTGGTTTTAATTGAACTGAGTCAGCTTTGCTGTAATGTCTCTTGGTATTGAAGGCTTCACCTGAGTGATAGCTACACTGTCATGAGAAGTGGACAGTCCTCAGACAGACCTGTCTTTGGAAACTCCTCACAGATCCAGTAGAAGAGAAGATAGCACCGGCCCTGACAAAGCACTTTGAGTTTCTGGCAAAAGACGACCACTAACAAAAATGGGTAATGTTCCAGGATATTGAATGATTTCTAGTATATGAAATCTACCTGATTTTTCACTCTCTTCCAGTTTTTATTGTTTATTTGTGGGGGTTTTTGTTGTTGTTGTTTTCTTGTTTGTTTCTGTTTTCCTTTGGTATTGGAGATCGACCAGTGGGGACAACACTCTGGCGTACTTCCTCAGACCTTTTCTAAAACAATGTTTTATCTGAGATAGGATCTACTTTTCACTAAGGTACTAAATTACCAATCTCCTGCCTCAGCTTTTCAGAGTCCTGGAATTACAGGTATATGTCACTATATCCAAACTTTACCTTTAAAAAACATTTTCAGACAATTTGCAAATATAAACGGGATATGCTACTATAATTTAATGAATTTAATGAATTTAAACATTGTGCAATGATTAAATCAGGGTAATTCACATTTATAGTTCCTCAAATATTATGATTTCTATGATGAATACGTTCAATTTCTTTTACTTGGTTATTGTGAAATGTATAATAAATTGTTGCTGCCATAGGTAACCTATGCACCACAGAACATTAAGACTACTGCCTCCATCTAACCACTTAACTGTATTTAGCATTTCATTGTACAAAATCAATATTTTTCTCTCTCTTTTTCTTTCTCTTTCTCTCTCTTTATGCTCTCTTTACATTTTTTATCCTTCAGTGACCTCCATTCTACTAAAACATTCTTTTCTTCTTAAAGAGGTAATGCAAAGGTACAGTTAAAACTGCTTAATACTATGGCTTCCAGATTTCTAGATTTGTAAGGGAATTAAAGCATACAGATTAGGGTCTGGCAGCATAGCTCAGTGGTCAAAGCACTTGCCTAGCAAGCTCATGGCTTTAGGTTTTAAAAATAATGCACAGATCAAGCACAGATTCATTTAACAAACACTCTCTAAGAGACTCCGGTCTAACTTCTACCCACATCGTTATACAAAAAAAGTCCATGAAACTTTTTTGTTTCCATTTTTAAAACTGTTTGTAACACCATAAAGCTACCATAATGCTATTTGTAAACAGCATATATCAGATAAGAGTAAAATTTTTGAAGTCAGACTTTTCTGCATTAAAATTCTAGTTCTAGCACTTACTAGCTAGCTGTTTTGACCTTGGCCAAGTAAATTTTTCTTTCCTGGCAGCAACAGCTCATCAAAGGATTGTTGGCAGAATAAAATGAGAAAGCAAATGTATGTAAAGCTTTTTCCATGGATATGACATACATGTTTCTTTTCATTTTGCTCTCTCCTTAAAGGTTTTGTTTTATTTAAGGAAATGATACATGTGGGCTGACATAAATTAAATGCTCACCTAATTCAGGCTAACGATGATTGGTACTACCAGACATTTAATTGGTCATCATTGAGAGGATGGCTGTCACTGTCCAGGAGGCTTAGTACCTGTGTCCACAATGAACAGCTGCGGCCACGCATGGATGCTCTCCTAACTTCACTCATTCTATAGACTGCAGTGGATAGAAACCACATGTACATCAATACCAAGAAAGAAACAAAAGGAAGGCCCTGGGATCCTTAGTATTTCTCTCAATTTGGAGCAGTAAGAGCAACATTGTACCTCAGAGAACGATAACACTGGTCAATTGGGTTCCAGTCTCATTATTTTCACTTTCCAGATGTACTTAAGTAAAAGCATTTAACATCATGGCTCTCAAATTCCTTAATTTTAGAATGATGACAACCCTGCCTGCAACTCAGAATTGCTCTGAAAATTAGATAGAAAGTACTGAAAAAGAACTCTGTGCAATCTAAAACAATATTCAAGTGAAAATCATTAGTTCTGTTTTGGTCAAAATACAAAAAGTATGAAAATAAAGGAAAAATGTGATAAAAAGATTTATAGTACACATTTTCAAAGACAGTAGATATCACACTTAATCATACATTTTTAGACAGCTATGTAAGATGAGTAAATGTGAGTGTAAAATTATACACGAATCAATGAACATATATATATATATATATATATATATATATATATACTTGTATTAAAAACATAATATATTCATTTACCATGCTTAAGTAGTTGGAATTACAAAAAAATCAAAATAATCCTTTCAGGGCCTAAACAGTCCATTATTCCATGAAGGATTATGAAGTTTTTTCATCTGTCATTTAAAGATCACTTATACAACTCAAAGGATTTATATCAGACACGAAGGGACAATAGCGCCATATGGGTTATCATTCTAGGATCCGTATATTGATTAGTGAAGGAACAAATCGATATTGCCCTCTCAGTCTTCGCTCTGACACCCCACTGTAAACATGGTTAGTTCTGGGAGTTCAGACTGAATTCAGAAAGAGCAGAGTGATTCAATATAACAATATGAAATTAGATCACCATGCATCACAATGATATTCATTTCATTGATTTCTCAAATCCCCATTAAACATCTGTTTCATGGAACTGCCTTCTCGCCTTTCTCCCAATGTGACCACACACATTAACTGTGTGTATCACACAGTTGGTTAGAGAATAACAGAATGAAGGCTTTTAGACAAATGTTATGACAATTACTACTTCAAGCCATAGTGCCTACCCATTTTATGAGGTTTTTTCAGTACACAATGCATAATATTTCAATACCAAGTACATAATATTGAAATTCAGAACTTGGTGAAGTACTGACCTTTTTCACACAGTTCTGAAAGTGTGTTAAATGCTAACCTACAGTCTATGGTTTATATTTGATTTAGAAAAGAAAAATATTGAAAAGGCTTTGGAGAAGAGAATAAATCATCAAGTGATGATAATCCCTATAAATTTAAGCACAATGAGTTCTAATTAGATTTCCCACTTCTTTGTATTAAATATGCACCAAATCTAACATAACAATTTGACCAGTGTATATAACTTTGCATGTGTAAGCGGTAAATAATACGAACAACAACAAAGCAATGTATTAACAAGTATAACATGATACAAGGTAATTGGGCATGAATCTATTCCAGTTTCCTAACAAACAAATGCCATATTAAAGCTCTATTTCATTCGTGGCTCTAACAGCAGAGCACATGAAATAATCAAAACTAATTCTTTGGGAAAAAGAAGAGAGAGATTCTTTTCTTAATACTTCTGTAGTGTTCTAATTTTTGTATAATTAGCAGCTGTTTTAATAATTAAAATTTAATTTTAACATAAACATGAGGTCTAGTTAAAACCCATTTTCTAGAACAAATATACTAATGCAATTTATATTCCTGTCATAAGATAACACATACTTCCTTGATTTTTGGTATTATTTAGTTAAATGTGCTTTGTCTCCAGGGCCTCTTCTATTCCCTTCTTTTTCATTTCCCTCTCTGTTTCATTTTTTTCTTTTTCACTTGGCTCTTGCTATAAAACAATTTTCTAACATTTTAATCCCTACATTGTGGAGTAAGGGTAAGCAAAAACTCAAACAATATGCCTCAGGCAAAGGATTTTTATTTTTTTCTTAATGATTAGAGTTCTTGGATGGTATTCGGAAATAACTATTTAGGACTGTGTAAGTATACTATATTCCAAAGCAAAGAAATCATTAATAATAAAATACCAAAAAGGAACAGTTATATTACAAAATAAATCTACCAGGCTTACAAAGAAAACAAATTTGCAATAGCCACCTGCTGTGGAGATGAGGCAGTAATCTCAACAGCAGGAAATAAAAGGGAAGAGAGGAGAAAAATACAAAAGCACAGACATTAAAAAAGTAATTAAAACACTTATCTCCATCGACATACATAAGGAAAAAACCCTCAACCAACCACCTAAAAACATACTCTATTGAACTGCACAGCAGGAAGCAACATTAAAGCTGCCACCATAAACACATTCTGTGGAGGAAGAAGACCCCTTTAAAAATGTAATCTCAAAAGTATTACTAATGTGTTAATCACCAGTAAATGTACCACCCATTCATTGTTTTGTATTAGTTACTTTCTCAGAGATATTTTTATATTGTTCTTTCATGTTTTTATTCAAATAAATTCTTATGAACAAGCACTCATAACCTCTATTTGTAACTGTTCTAGTGAGTTGTGCAATCATATTTGAGACTCAGGTATTCTGTATATGAAAAACTTTATGTAATGATTTTTAGCATAATACACATAGTGCTTTTAAATGGTTTCTTTTAAAGCACAACTAATCTTTGCTATAGTACTAGAATTAAATACAATGTTATATTTAGTCATAGATTATAACTGAAATGTAATCTAAGAATCATTTTCAATTACCCAAGGAAGCTGCGACTTTCAGAACTCTGCAATGGGAAAAAAAACCACAAACCCGAGAGAGCTAGTGGTAGCCTTTAAATTAAACACCCTGTGCAAAAAGTTTCTGGCCTGAAGTAGTCTGCTGAATCTATGTGATTCTCCTGGGCAGGACTACGAAAGGACAGAGAGCTGTTTGAATCAGAAGGAGACGTCTTTAACACATTCCTGATTCAATTAATCACGCAGCTCTAAATCTATGTTCAAGTCATTAAACCTTCAACTTCAGTTTCCCTCATCTTTAATATGACAAGTATTGTAAGACTTACTATGATTTGGATCTATAATGTCCCTTCAAAGCCTCATTGTACTGGGGAAGTACTGACTCTCTGTGCCTTTATGAGGTGGGGTCTGGTCAGAAATAGCACCTCAAGGAGGGGATGGCTCCTGCCTTCTCTCTAACCTCTGTTTCCTGGTGTTGATGGGAAGAGTACTCCTTGTCTTTCAGGGTCCTCAACCAAGCCCTACCATCACAGCCAGGTAACCATAAGTGGACTGAGCTGTGTAAGCTAAAACAAACCTTTCTTCTCTTGAGTTGTGTCCTGCTTGCTCTCTCAGCAATGAAAAAATGACTAAGGTAAGGTTGCACCTCTTTCTAGAGCTGTTATGTGGGCAAATAAGAGTAAGTTAGCTCTGTGCTACTGAAGTAACTTAATGACACACAAATGTAGTCTACAAACACGGAAATCGATGATGCCATCCTGTAATTCTTTCATGTAGTGGTAATATTCTGTAGCTCAGTGTCATTTTACTTCAGTTATTCATCTTCCTCTTGTATGTTACATGATAAATTTCTGTTCACATTCTTTGTCATTCCTTTTGTATCCTTATATATATAACATAGCAAAAATACTGAATTGTTCTCATGCCGAAGCATACCTGGACGGCATCTCTCACGTATTACTGACATGCTGTTGAGTAAGAGACTGCAGATTAGCATGTTTTAGTAGGACTCCAGAAAATTCCACAAGATGATCCCTTTTCAGAAGTCATTCGTGATTTATGCACAGGAGCAACAATTTCAGAAGCACTGCTGACCTTATTGTACCTCAGTTTGTGCATGCACAGAAACAGTACTAAGGGAATTCTACACTTTGCCTGGAATTTCCAGAGAAGCTTAAGACTAGGAGAAAATAACTATTATTTTTACCCATGTAGGTTGGCATTTTATTGTGTATGTATACAGAAATCCTCTACTTTCATTGCATTCCCTGAGGAGGTTATGACTCAATCATGGTTAAAGCATCACATTCTCCAACTCCAAGACTGTAGAAATTATATCACTTTACGCCATTTCAATTGTAGACTGTGGCTATAAATGTTAAATTGTGACATAACTAAACACATTTGACAATCACCGCGCATTATGAATGGACAGCAGTTTACAAAAATATTTGTAATTATATTAAGCCTGGTCGAAGTAGACACGACAAGGACTACCTAAGACATAACTGTGTTCTCACACATACTCCAAATACTAGCTGTATAACCTTTCGTGGTCACAGTAATGTAAGTCTTGATATCCTTCTTTAAAAATTCCGCTATGCAAGGAGATTGAGATATCTCAAAATACAAATCAACTGGCTTCTACATATTTTTACCTTGTAAAAATCCTATTCTTTTGAGACAGGGGCTGTAGCTCAGTGGTAAAGTACTGACTTACCATGTGTGAGGTACTGAGTTTAAGCCCTAGCACTGTAGTTACATATATATATATATATATATATATATATATATATATATATATATATATATATGAGTGTGAGAGAGAGAGAGAGAGAGAGAGAGAGAGAGAGAGAGAGTCTTGCTCTGTACCACAGGCTGATCCCCAAACTCACTATATAGACTAGACTAGCCTTGTATTCACAGCACTCCTCCTGTCTCAGCCTCCTGAGAACTGGTAATAAACTATAATTTTCATATCAATATATTCCTTTATATTTTTTCTTCATTGATATTTAACACAATTCTATGGGGCAACCCATTAGGAACATCCTCACAGATACTGGGAGCTTTTACCCTTTGATCCTTTAATTCTAAATAAAGAACTGTTATTCTCAGTGTGGTATGAGAGAAGCCTGCATGGAATGTTTCAGGAATGGTTTCAAAGGGCTCTGTTCCTAGAGCAGAGTCAATATGCTCATTCTGTCTTGAAAAATGAGAGTTTCCAAATGTAGGAAAATGGAAAAAATTGGCATTCTAGTCAAAGGCATTGTAACTAGTCTCTGTCTCACTGTTGAGACCAAACACCAGACCCCACAACTTAAGGAGAGGTTTATTTGGCTCACAGACTCAGGGTGTTCAATCCATAGTCAACTGACTTCAAAGCAGAAATGACTTGATGGACAGGCAGGGCTGGAAAGGAGCTGCTCCCACTCAGGAAGCCTTGAGGCAGAGAATGAAAGGAAGGAGCTTGGTACAAGTATATATTTGGCAGTTCACACCTGCTGTGACACAATGCTTCTGATCAGACCCCACCTCTGCAAGCACACATAGCAAGAAATTTACCAACAGATTAATTTCATCAATGACTACAGTGTTCCCCCATGATGCAGTCATCATTGAAACCTCTGAACACATGAGACTTCAGAAGCCAATATGGACTGAAACATAAAGAGCATGAATGGACATGAGTTCTCAGTGGAACTACGGTATGGCCAGAAGAAGAGGCAGAAAGAGACGACACATACAATAATATAAATGACAGATAAGCAGGGCCCTCACCAGAAAGGGCCATTCAGGGCACCCTAGGGTGTTTGGGTTCTACACTGAGGATGTATGTCACGGAATAGGATGACCAGCTTTGCTTATTAGCAAGAACTATTTTGGAGATGTATGCAGGACTGGTTTGGAGGCTGCAAGATTCCTGGATGCAGAAGGTTGATATAAAGTGAAGCCACAGAGATCCAGATAAGAAAGGAAATTTTACCTATTAGTTTTCAACCTGGATTACTAGTAACCTTCACTAACCTGGCATCACAGGGGGTGTCTGTTGCCTGATTACCAGCACAGCTTTCCCCTACCTCTGGCAACAATTTCATTCAAAGATGAGTCATTTACATTCTACTGTTTTCATTAAGACAAGTATGAAGATATTGAGGAGGGAAATTTGGAATACCATTTCAGTACTTCAAAGCAATTCTACCATGACATTCAATATCCCTTCATTCCCCAGAAATATATTTTAACTTTTTTTCTCCCCTTGTAACTTTAATGATGAGAAATGGAGTCTTACACTAAAATACTGATGAGTGTAGATGAAGGATAACAACACTCCCCCAAAGTATTTTACAGTTAATTTTATAGGGTTTAGTACCCTCTGATTTTAGAGAAAAAGGGGAATGGCAAGTCATGGCCTGTTTTGGGGAATGTTTCAATAGAACTGTGTCTAATTATGGATCAGGAAAGCATAAGTAGTGCACATTGTAGAGGAAAAATGGTATTCTGTTTTGGACATGTAGCCTGGAATGCTGGAGTGCAGGATGTCCAAGACAGTTGCCCTATATGTAAAAGACAGGTAAAAATAATAAAATTAAACTCAAGAGAAAAATGTGGCCTGGAAAAATAGAGATGGTACTGATGCCATGGATACCAATCAGTTAAAAGAGGAAAAGTGTATACAGCCAAATGAAGAGAAGACCAATTATTTTTTTGTTTTTATCTGTTGTCTAATCTTTTCTTTTCTTTTCTTTTCTTTCTTTATTTAATGTTGAGACATTGTTTCACTAAGTAGTCCAGGCTGGTCCTAGACTTGCTATGTAGCCCATTCTGGCCTAGAACTCATGACAACCCTCCTGTCTCAGCTTCCTGAGTGCTGGGACCTCTAACCAAGTTGATCTTTGTGAGGCACTGAGGAACTCAACACTGGGCCTTGTACAAGCTAAACCAGTGATCTGTTCACTAATCTATATTTCTAGCCTATATAAGACAAGTGCTGTTGCTTAAAATACCACAGCAAAATTAAAGGAAATAAAAAGAGGCACTAAAAAGAATATTAAGAAAGGTCAGTGTGGGAGAAGGTAGGAGAGAAGAATATTCTAGAAGCAAAAGCCAAAAGGAGAAAAACAGAGACAAAATTAAATAATTTTCCAGCGTATATACATGTACACTCTAAAGAACTGGAAACCAGGTGTTTAAAAGAATATTTTGATTTTAGGACTCATTTTTCTTAAGATTTAAATATAGATTAAAACCACAGTTCTGCAATTAATTTTAGAAAACAAGAAAAAGGGCTAATTGAGGTTATTGAATAGAACAAAAGCAATAAAATACAGCCACGTGGACGGTCTGACTTCTGTATATATAGGTTCTGCA
This sequence comes from Ctenodactylus gundi, assembly GCA_004027205.1. Lineage (NCBI taxonomy): Eukaryota > Metazoa > Chordata > Mammalia > Rodentia > Ctenodactylidae > Ctenodactylus > Ctenodactylus gundi. Next base: position 136,751 of record PVKB01002053.1, read on the forward strand.
CTCTTGGATTCAAACAACCCTGATTAAAAAATATTTTAAAACATTGCTTCTGTTCTGAATGCATACAGACATTTTTTGTCATTGACTAAACAATGAACTTGTAGATTGCAATTATTTACATAATACTAGATATTAAATACCATATGAAAATGATGAATTGTTTCATTGTATACAGGAGCTTTATATAGCTTATAAACAAATACTATGACACTTTTTACAAGGGACTTGACCATCTGCAAATTTTAGTATCTCTGGTGGGTTCTGGAACTAAATTTATAAAAAAAAATACCTAGGAATAACTACACTGGTAACCATGGGAAACAATCTAAATTAGGCAAAGAAGAAAGCAACAAGGGAAGAATTCTGTAATAATACAAACATCAGAAAAGATATGTGTAGTAATTCTAACTCAAAGTTGGAAAGAAAGATTTTCCCAGGGAGAGAAAGTCACATGCCTAGGAGTAAGTGCTAATAGAAAATAAAGATATCTGCAATAGACAGGGATCTTAAGAAGGAAGAATTAGGCAATAATGGCAATTTTTAATTTTACACATGAATGGCTAGCCCAAAATGTATAGGATGTAGATTGAGTAATATCTATTTGATTAAAAACAGCTATTAGAACATCTTGTTGTCTACTGTTAAAATGCATCCGAATCAAAGCTCTGGATGAGGGAGGTATGGCTCCTCGTCTCTGGGGTTTGAGATTCATTCAGAACAGCAAATTTCAGTGCGGCTCACTTTCTCATACATTGACTGACCTCCAGGGGGGGAAAAAAACAAATAAAAATAAAAACTCCTAACAGGAAAAGAATGGTAGTCAAGATGAAGTCACTCAAGTTTACCCTTGACTCCTGGCTTTAATTTTGTGATGTCTAGCACATCAGCCTACCTCTCTGTGGCTTGATCAGCTCATCAGTGGATCAAAACATTTTGCTGTCCCTCCCCTGAATTTCTTTGGGTACTTTGTTATATGAACCATAAATAGAGATATAAGAAACTGTACCACTATTAATAATATTCATTTTCATTTTAAGCAGGACACATCACCTACTCATCTGATTTTCTAGTACAAGGGGAAGAAGCTACAATAGTTGTAGATGGTGCATCAGTCAAGAAGAATCAATTGCAGATCTGGGTTACTCTTTAGAAATTTGTTAGATTACCTATGAGCAATACAACATGCACAGTTCAGAAATTAAATTGTACTCAAAAGCATCTGAACCACTGAGACTGTAGGACGGGACGTATACACTTTGAGAGTAGCAAAGAAAAGTCTCACATTTATGAAGTCAGCATAAAATAATGAATAACATCCCAAATGGTCTGGTGTAATGAACTGAGCAGTCATACACTGTTTCCAGTTTCTGAATAGGTGATTTCTATTTTGATGTGTCATTTTAGAGACCTGCTATTTGGTCATTGTTTTCCATAAATCATAGAGGAAAAGAAATAGAAACTAGGTTGTAAGCTTTTTCTTTTTTTTCTTTTTGCATAACTGGGCACAGAATTAAGCACCTTTGCACTATACTACATTCCCAATCAGTTTTTATTTTTGATTTTGAGATAGGTGTCTTCCTCAACCATTGAATTGCCCAGAAATGATCAAACTTGAAATCCTTCCTAAAGTTCTAAAAGTACAGGACTGAGCCCAAGGTCCTATGCATGTTTTACCATTTAATTTTCTAAATACAGGTTCAATCTAATATAATCTCAATAATAACAAGTATTTTCATAATTTGAATGTGTAGAATCTTTTATCAGTTAAAATATATAATACATATTTTGGCACTGCTATAATTCTATGGGCTAGATATCTTTATGCCCAATTACAGATGAGAAAACTGAGATTCAAGGTAGTGAAATAAGATTTCTAGAAAAATCACAGCTAACAAGTGGTAAAGTCAGATTTAACTAGGGAAAACTCAAACACAGCGTTTTTTTACCATTCCGTAAAACATATATTTATGTAGCACGCAACTTTTCTTTTTATGGGGAAAATCTGGCATACAATGATCTTAAGTTTCTTAAACTGTAGTGCAGTAGATTTATTCACAAGAAAGAGAAAAACATGCTTTAAAAATTAGTAGGTAATTATTCACTTATCATCCACTTACACTACACTTTTAAATGACTTGAGGTAAACTGTGCTTATTTAAATTTAAATAATGTCTTGTAAAAAGATCTTCCAAGCACTGTGCTTTGTTTAAAGGCTAGATCTACAATGACAGACCTATCACCAATTCATTTTGATGAAAGGGTAATAATTAAAGAATTATTTCCCTATTTTTTTAAACTGAAAGTCATTTGACCTATGTTAAAACAAATTTTCACTCATTATATCTACATGGAAGATTTTTTTTCCAGCTCAAAAAAGTATAAATCTTCATTTGTCAAATTTAAATTATACCTGTCCCAGTTGCTATCAGGGCTCATAGCTCTTATCCCTTAAAATAGCAAAAATATTATCAACTCACACAACCTCCCGCAGCCTCAGATGACCTCTGGAATCAATAATATTTGTATTTTGTAAGTGCACTGTTAAGGAGAACAGAAGGGAAGCAGTCTCCTCGTTAACCACATTAAGCTGTGATACTGCAGCCTACTCTCTTGTGTGACCTATGATCAATTTTAACCTCCTGACCAAGAATAAAAGAATGTAGACTCCTGCTTCTAGATTCATCTGGAAAGATTACAGATTTGGATGTCTGCAGTGGGAATGGAAGATTTAATTCACCCGGCATTCCAGGAGGGAAGGCGTTTACAGCATCATCCCTCCCATTGCCCTTGCTACTTCCAGGACCTCAGATAACAGAAATTAATTCTGACAAATGTGTATACAATGGGTGAAAAGGCAAAACTGCCTCTGGGGACATACGCTCATTTAACTGTAAGGTAAAAAGACACAGGGGTTTGTAAAGGGGAATCAAGTTTTCTGCTCTCAATTTTTTTTTAGAGACTATAATTTTGTTTCAACTTTATGTGAAATCTTTAATATTTGCGAAATTAAAGAATGTGGCATTTATTAAACATAATTAAGTTTCCAAAACAAATAGATCTGGTACAGTGATATATCTAAGGAGCTTTAAAATGTAAACTGTATTGTTGGAAAGAAAACAGATATCATAATTGTCACATTTTTATACTGCTCTTATAATCAAACTCATGTGTCTATGTATGTACATGAATATATAATTTGTATACAAATACATTGTTGATATATTCTTTATATTTTAGAAACTTTAAAAATAAGATGTCTTATTGTTCTAAGGTGAGTGACTATAAGGTGCCCTAAGGGTTTATAGGGACAATCTGTGCAACTTATATTTGAAAATTCAAGAAAAATTGCAACAAAATTAGCTTTATAATTTATCAGACAAAATTTCCAACCATACATCATAACTACCATCAATGCAGTAAAATTTTTCAGCACTCACAACGCATCTTGTAATGTGCTAAACAAAAACAAAACAATAAAAAACAAACAAAACAAAATGAAACAACAACAACAAAGCACGATGATAGCAGGCAAGGAGTCCAGGGACACAGCCCAAGTCACAGGCCTAAGTCTACTACTTTCTGGCTGAATAATCTTGAACAAGTTAATTTACTACCTTTAACCACAGGTCTTTCATCTGATAAATAACAGTAACCTCCCTAACAACACTGAGCTTATTAAAGTTTTCATAATGATTACGAGAGAAAATATAAGCCAACCTAAGTGTGTTGTGGTCAATGATCACTAAATAGAGGGTGACTACAGTAAAACATACGCTGGTTCACTCATTCATTCTCTCACAAACATTCATCAAATGTCACCAGTGTTGCAAGGACTGTATTTGGAAACAAAAATGAGTCATTTAACAATCTGACCTTTAAAAGTTGCTTATCTTCTCTTGGGAATCAGCCTTCTCATTTGCAAAAATAAAACATTACGACTTATCTTGGAGAATCACTTTGAGGATCAACTGAAATTATTTATGTAAAATGCCTGCCCTAGCCCCAGCTATATATAGAGACTGTCAATAAATGTTTACTGAATGAAGAAATGAGAAATTGAATTAATTGAGGGAGAAATATGTTATGTCAGTGAAGAAATGAGTCATATAAGTATCTCTTAAAGCACAAACTCGTAAGCAAAATTCAAAAATAATTAGATTTAAAAATTAGATTACAATTAATATATTCTTAGATGAACTCCTTCCTGGAAAATCCTATTTTTTTTCCTAAAAAAGAAATGTCACCATCCAGTGAAAATACAAAGAATATATTTTCTATTCCTTTCACAAGAACTGACTTACATCTGTTTATTAATTGTGTGACAGGCCTTAGCTCAAAAAAACTCAAATTTGGCAGTACTAGTCAACTAACATTCTAAAACCAAAAAAAAGGAGAAAGTTACAGAGTTGTCTACCAAGCAGAGGCAGTATCATTTGATTTGAAGACACTTAAAGTAGCTCTCCAAAAAAATTATTTTGAAAAGTCTCTGATAAGGAAACAAAAGAATACAGAACTGGGACTTTTAAGAAATTTTAAGAATATTTTTAGTACAATGAGGCAGTATTGATTTGAGAGAACATTTCAAGATAGTTAATATGGTTCTGAAAGGACAACAACATTTTACCTATTCAGTGTGCCAAACCAGTCCAACCCAGTTTAATACACACTGAAAACAGATTTGGTTTAATGAGCTGCTGTGGGCAAATGTAGTAACATCAGCTATTCATTTTTCTCCACAGATAATACATGCTGAAATTAGGAGTAATTTAGGGAAATAAATGAGAATATACCAGAATCTTAAATGGTAAAGAAATCGATCAATATCAACTTTGCCAAGTGGTAAGTACAAAGATATATCTAGTTCTAGTGTGTTCAAGAGTGAAACACCAAGAGTCAAGCAAGTCTGTCTGAGGTTGAGTCTAGAATTACACAGACTGACAAGAAAGTAGGAAAGACGGAAAGACAGCAGAACTCAAAGCAAAACAAGCACGCTGCCTAGATTAGGGAGGATTTTATGAAACAAACATCATTTTTATTTAGATACTTTAGATATCTTAAAAGTACTTCAAAAATTGCTAAAAATTGGCTAGTGTAGATTCCAAGTTACATAAGAGCTATAGAGGATCACATTGTGGTGAAGACAGACTTTGAATATATATGTCTATACATATATATATATATATATATATATATATATATATATATATGTTTGTATCTTTAAATTTGTATATGCATATTTATAATATATATGTATAGTATACACACACACACACACACACATATTTGTAACTACAGGTACACAAGTAAGAACTACATTAAGCTTGGCCAACTCACAGCCCACAGCCTGCATGAGGCCCGGGATGGTTTTGCATGTGGCTTAACATAAATCTGTAAACTTTCTTAAAACATGGTATGTTTGTGAATTTTTTAAACTTGATTGCATGTTTCTCAAATTTAAACTCTGTAGATGACTACAGAACAAAATGAGTTCTCAGAGTATGTCACATATACAAGGATCAGAGTATTATCTTTAATTCACATTATAAATGCAAACAGCTCCATCAGAAGAAACGTAAAACATTACCATTAATTAATAAAACAGGTATGTGCAACACAGAGCCCACAGGTTGTTGGTAAACCTGGACAGCTAGAAATGCAATTCCAAAAGACTGTAAATTTGTAACATTATTATGTGGTTTTTAGTGACATTGTTCATGACTCAATGGCATGCTGCTCAATAAAGACTGTGTAGGCGATAATGGAACGCTGTGTAGAAGGCACAGTACACTGCCACTTTAACTCTGGAACTTGCCTCATACCTTAGAATTTAACGTATGAATCAGACCTACATGCACATGTGCAAGTGAAATGAAGTGACTACCAATAATAGTTCAACCTATGTAGACTAGTGAGTGTGCCTGTGAATACAGTTGCTTTTATCACTAAACTGATATAAGTTTTATTATTTAATCATTAAACTTGGGCTTGGTTATTTTGCAAAATAGTTGCATAAGTTAAAATATTAAAAAAGAAGCTTTGATGTCTATATTGCTCTATTAAGTCTTTTATATACAGCTCAAGATACTTCTGTACTCATTTCAGGCCAAGTAATCCACAAGTTTGGACCCCCATAATCCTTTGTCTATCTATCTAGCTATTATCTATTTTATGCATATGTTTTGGAAGATACTTTAGAAATACAAGTGACTTAACTTTATTAAAAACTAGGACAATTAACTCAATTACCTGAGTACCAGCTCAAAAACCATTCTCAACAGAAGGTAGGTAGAGCTATATCAGTTAGAATAAATAGCCTCTCTCTTTACTTGTCTTAGGATTCACTCTCTCTCTCTGACATGTTTTTTTTTTTTTTCTGACATGGTTTTAAGATAGGAATCACTAAGAAACTTTTGTCATGAAAAGATGATATAAGACAAACAGATTAGGGATAAACCATACACCATGGCAGCTTAAGTTTTAGAAAATGAAGTTGGTCTCTACCAAGCTGTTCAGTGGATGTACATTCTGCATGGACTGTGTCAATGCTTGGACGGTTATTTAATATTTGAATGTCATTCTTTGGATCTATGTAAATTAAGCTGAATATAGTGAGAAGACAGGAATATCACCTGTGCATACACAGAAACATAAAGCATAATGGGATAGGGTGGAGTTGGGCAAGAGTAAGAGAAATGCAGACACAGATATTATCTCTTTCCTCCTTTAAAAATACATAGAATCTCAGAAGTCCATCTATTTTTTCCACTGACTCCTTGGATCACTTTCCAACAAAGGTAAATATTTACTCCAATAAATATTATTTCTTGTTAGTGTGACATTTAGGCATCAGTCTATGACTTAAAAAAGCATGAATGGTTTCTCTAAAACCTGAGCCCTAATGCCAAATATTTAGGTTCTTATATTCAGAGAACTCTTTGCATTTATTTTAACTGACATTAAAAGTACAAGGGACAACACAGCTGAACTCAGTATTGTGCTGCATGTTCTACTCTGCAAATGAATCCAAAGATACTATTTCTGTGGAGTTTTATTTCACATGATAAACATGAAGCATCTGATGAATAAACAGAAAATCAAGTCGCGTGTTTCCCCCTAGGTTGTGCTAATAAGGATTAATCTCAGGAATGTTGATGCATGCCTAATGCTATGGCTTTTAATCCTCTCACACCAGTAGGTCTAAAATACTTGCTATTAACACTAATGCAAAAAGAATTAATACTTTACATATGGCTATCCACTCCACTCAAATGAAGGGGTTAATAGTAAAATAAGCCTTTAAGGATGTAAATGATTTCTCCCTTGTGGCTGGGAAATAGCTCAAGTGTTTTTCATTTAAAATTATTAACATATAGAAACATTATTATCTCTGCAGTTAATATGCACCCCACTAAAATCCCATGGTCTGTAACAATTAAGGAAGGTAGCATTCTTAATGAATTTATAAAACATATATCATTTATTAAGTAGCAAACAATGTCTTAATTTTCACTTTAATGTCTCTTTAATTTTAGCTCTAATGACTCTGTACAAAATGTCTTCCAAGATCCCAGAACAAATTAAACCACAGCAATGGGTCTCTTTCTTCCACTGCTCACCTTCTGCCCTGCCCGCAGTCCTAAACAACGGTCTTAAATAGCACTTGTTAAGTTACCTCAAGGTCCCTTCCTATAGATAAGCAGTTCTCTGAACTATTGATATAATCAAACCTGAAGCAAGTCTATATCAATGTTTCTCATTAAGAATTCTGTATGTAATTTTGACTTTCTTATTTGAATGTTGAATAACCTATAGTTAATGTTATGAATCTTATTTCTTTAAGACCGTTAACTATTAACTATAGATGTAAAAATGATTGAAATATTTTCTTCCCCTTCTCTCCATCTCTTGATTCCTTTCTAGATTTGATGAATATTAACAAGCCACTTTGATTTGATAGATACAGTTCTCTTCTGTCAAGGTTATTTATGTTTAAATTATAGGCTAATTTAATGTAAAGTCTATTTGCAGAGTAAAAATCCTTAATTTCTGTCTTCAAAAGTCAATAAAGTTTAATTCTGAAAACCCTCATTCCAAAGGAAAAATATTTCATGTCTTGGTGTGACAAGGGGAGACATTCTTTGTCCAATGTGCTCATAGATATCAAGAAAGAATCAAACATCAATAAATTCCTCAATAAGTTTTTTATCATCATTTATCCTCAGTTGATAAAATGTTCATCACCTGTTTAACATAAACTCTTGGTGGCTTCAATTGCCAAAAGTTAGACAGCATTTACATGCTATCCTTCAAAATTGGAACTACATACTGCCTTAGTTTCTTTGAACTGCCATGGCATAAATATCTTCGTCTGGGTAGGAAGGTAATTTATTAAAATAGAAAACAAATTATCTAAATATACTAGGCATACTTCCAGAATTTGCAATGTTTAAGTCCAAGGCACCAGCAGGTGCGTATCTGGTAACGCCCTTTTCTTATCTCTCATGTGCCCTCAGATGTTGAAGGGAGAACTCTTTAAGAACCTCTTCAGCACATGAAGGGGAAGCTCTCTCGGCCTTGTATAAGCATCTCCCATAGGCTCCATCCCTCACAATCACAGGAAAGAGTAGGCTTAAACACACGGCTTTTGGGGACTACACCATCATTAGAACATGTCCTACACCATTTATCATTGACTAGACTCAGGCAAGCGAAGTGAACTTTATCACAGTGTAGAGGCCAAAGAAAGAGATGAAGCATCTGGAAGAAGACAGAATTTTCTTCATGGCGGAGAGAGACAGAGTAGAGAGGGCACTGCAATGTCCCCTTTACTTATTAGAATACACACACACACACACACACACACACACACACACACACACACAATATGCAACAGTTGCATTAAACTTAAGAGTTTTGCGCATGTTTATATCAAAACCACTCTATCCATTATTCCTAGCGGATGAACTCCCCCTCATAACAACAATAAAAGACACATGGGTAGGAAAGAGAATAAAACTAGAATTCTTGAATAGACAGAGGACAAATCCACAGAGGCAGGGGACATACGTACCAAGGAAGTGGCAATCATATATACATACATATATATATATATTTTGCACACATTTCATTGGATAATTGTCTCCACAGTTTCTTTACTAGATTTCTTCTATTATTTATCTGAGAAGCCAAGGAGCAGCGTGGATCTCAATATGTAGCCTCAATAGTATCTCTAATGGAATTGATCATTAAATAGATGATAAATAAAAAGTATACATTGAAACCACTATCATTCCATTCATCACACTGGGATATTATGACACAGAAGCTTAATAAAGGCTTTGGAATAAATCAAATGCTTACATCTTATTTAAATTTCAAAGTATCTTTAAAAGGATTTGTTGTCAGCCAGATACACCAAAGGATACAGTTTTGTGTCTAATTCTGCAGTATTACTTAGTACTCTTGGTGAAGATGTTTTTATTAATTTTTATTATTTTTTTCCTAGAGCTTTGTTTTATTTGTATTTGCTATGTGATATAATCCAGACTATAACTGGATACAAGATACAAAAGGCACAAATGTAGGATTATGTATTTTGGTAATAACATTTTATATCACACACATTGATAATTTATAAAATCAAGTGTTCTATCAGTTTCAAATCAAATACAAAGTCAAAGCATACTTTAATAGAGGTGCAGGTTTTAAAAGACAAGTAGGTCATGGGGGGCGTTAGGGCCACTTATTTGTTACTCCACTGATGGGTGTCATGTTTGGAAGTGGCGCCCTGCTGCAGACAATCAGTTCCTTGGGGTGGGGGTTGTATTCTATTCCTAGCCCCTCCCTCTCTCCCGGCTCTTTTCCTTTCTCTGCTCCCTGGCTGCCAGGAGGAGAGACGCTCTGCTCTGTCACACCTTCTGCCATATTTTTGTGTTACAGCCAGCTGACTCTGGACAGATCCTCTGAAACTAACCCAAAGTAACCTATTCGCTTGTAAGTTGTGACTATCAGGTATTGTGTCCCAGAAATGAAAATCTGACTAACACAGCCGAGTACACAGTATGTAGTCAGTCAACATTATTCCAGTGAAGGAATGATAAATTCAGTTTTTATTTGCTCATTTTTCATTTACTTACATACTTTTTTCACCACTTTTCTCAGAATTGTTTGCATGTATGTGAATGAATCATCCTGTCTTTTCTTTTTAATATCCAAAGATCCAAAGGTAATTTTGGATAATGAGATTGAAAATTATTCTAAGTCAAGAAGGAAATTTTATTCAAAATATTATCTTTTTGAGACAGATAGGATTACAGTCAGAGACCAGAGGGACCACACAGAAATGCGAGACACTTATTGTTCACTTAATTATTCATGCAAACTGCTTGGATAGGATACTAAAACCAAGATTTCCAAGCATGTTGGTATTACACATTTAGGAATCACAAATATTAATAACCATCTATATCCCCACATCAGCTCAAGTTACTTCAGTTCTTTTGATAACCCTGAAAACACAGGAAAAAAATAGATAACTGGTTTTTACATATAAGAAGAAATACATATTCTAAGTGAGGGATTTGGACAATAATAAGAATCATAACTGTCGTTTTTACTTTCAATTGTTAATGCTCTGGACAAAAAACAAAAAAAAACAAACAAACAAACAAACAAAAACAATGCCAGGATGAGCAGTCTACTACTGCATTAAAACTCTTCAGTGTAGAGATTTGCTCTAAAATTAAGAACATGCAAAATTGCTTTGCCTTCCTTTGTTTCTGTTTACAATCTCTCGTCCCCATAATCTTACAACTATGAGTCCACAGATATTTTATTTAGGTAGGCAAGGTTATGAACTGAACCCAGGAGTCTCACGATGGGCTGCATCCTCAGCCCTTTTTAACTTTTATTTTTGGACAAGGTCTCACTTGCTAAGTTATAAAATTTGCCAGGCTGAGCTCAGAACTTGAAATCTTGTGGCTTTAGGCTCCCAAAGGGCTGGCATTACAAGTGTTCTGTGCCATATCTTGCTCAAGTTTTGACAGTTATGTTTAAACACTAAAACAGATCATAATAAAATAAAGTCAATTACATGTGTGATACTGTTTTCAGGTGAATAGCTTATTACAGAGTATTAATATCTGTAGTAGTGTACTAAGATCAGACAGTCTTACCAATATTTGTAGGTTATCATCTTTAAAAAAATAATTTAAGTTTGCAATAAAGTGCCAACGCCCTTAGCTCCGCTGTATCATTGCCTTTTTGTGGTCTCTAAACCTACTAAACATTCCATGATGGACGATGAGACCAGAATGCAGGTGACATATGTCCCATGGTCCAGGAAGAGCTCCAGGGATTTGCAGGTGGGGTCTTTTTCTGAGGGATGAGGGAGCATTTGACGGACAGTAGGTAAGGGGACACACTACAGAAAGATTTGCCAGTTCCTTCCTTTCCTAAATAACATCTGCAAATCTGCAGAATCTGTACAAGAGAGGAGCTGGTGAGAAACAAAGAAATTAAGATCCCACCTCAGTCCCACTGAGTCAGAACTAGGAGACGATCTTTAGGTGATTCATACTGATATTAAAGTTTGAGAAGCATCATTAAGCCATCATTTCTCATGAGAAGTAAAAGGAACATTTTATAAAAATTAGGCAAAAATTCTCAAGCTGTCTTAGTTTGTAAAACTTAGTTTGCCACACAGTCCCATAAATCACAATCACATCAAGGTCTGTATAAGGAACCACGTGAGTATAAATACAGAGAAAGAATTTTTGATATGGTATAGTAGACCAACCAAGCACTGTCACTTGGAAGGAACACAGGTCATTGCCTGCCTTGCTTTTTGTTCTATATTTTTGTGATAAGCAAATTAAGCATTACCTCGGTGCTATCCTATATGAATGTTTAAATACTATTTGTGTGTGTGTGTGTGTGTGTGTGTGTGTGTGTGTGTGTGTGTGTGTGTGTGTGTGTGAAAATTTACCCGGCACATGAAGTTAAACAGATACAGAAGCCATGGGCATACTGCCCCTGTTATTTTATTATTTGGTTCATTAGAAAAGGAACTACTGTGTCAAATCCTTATAAATGTTTTTAAATACTTTCCACTTGTGGCTTATCTCTTTTCAGACTTGTGTGACAACCAGCTCAAAGAGTGGCATCAGTCTTGAAGGCACAGTTCAGAAAAATTACAAATGTAAGACTTGAATTCAGGCAGTTGAACTTCAAATCCGTGTCCCTCAGCCGTGACACCATCACTGACTGATTAGAGACACAGGGCTTGTTCATTGCCTGAAACAGGTTTGCCAAATCATTGTATCAAACCACAGCCCATGCATGGAGAAGAAATAATGATGGGCCAGACATACCAGAAGATAAATTTTTGTGGCTAACTCTGCAGTACCACTTACTAATCTCAGCAAAGATTCTCTTACTTATCTTTATTATTCTTTCTTGAGTTTTATTTTGTTTATATTTGGCATGTGGTATACTCCAGACTGTATCTGGATACAAGATACAAAAATCCCTTATGTAGGACTGTGTACTTTGATAATATTTTATATCACACACATCGATAATTTAAAAATCAGGTATTTTATCAAAATGTAATAAATTATTTGGTTTCAAATCTAATGGAAAGTTGGAACAAAGCTTCTTTTAGGATTGCTAGAGATGCCTAATAACATCAGTCTTACCTTAATGTATTTGCTCCAAATTATATTTAAATGTTCTATTTATGTCAAGCTGACAGCTACTGGTTTATGACGAAAATGGAAATGCTATTTGGCAAGATAAAATACAGTGTTCTTCTTGACTCAGTTGTAATTGGCCTGTGGTAATATACTGAATTTGATTTTTTTTTTTTTTTTTTTGAGACAGGGTCTCACTCTGTAGTCCAGGCTGGTCCTGAACTCACTATGGAGCCCAGGCTGGCCTTGGACTCAGGACAATCCGCCTGTCTCAGCCTCCCGAGTGCTGGGATTACAGGCGTGTGCCACCACACCCAGCTTATGTGGTGCTGGGGAATTGAACTCAGGTACTTAGCACTTGACTTACCGCTTGCTAAGCAAGCGCTTTAACCGCTGAGCCATTCCTCCAGCCCAGTAATATACTGAAATCACAAGTTAGTGACTTTCCATGAAACTAGGGGTAGGTTATTTTTGTACTTAATTGTTCAGAAGGTCATGTGAGAGTCCCAAAATAATTTAATTTGCTTTCAAATATATGGCATATGTTCAGTCACCACCAGTGTTTTAATAGATGCAAGAGAACACAACCAATGCTAATCATTGGTTTTATTTTTATTATACCAAATGGGTATTGATAATCGTTCAGAAAACAGATCTGTTTTTTCCTTATTATTGCAGACTTTTGTGTTTTTATCACATATTAAAACTCTCTAATTTCACTTAGTTTCCAGGAAATTTGAAGGTAACTTTTTTAAAATGGATATTTTTAACATGGCAACATTATTTTCTGGGCTTAAAGCCTTAAAATATTGCCAGTGGCATTTATGCCTATACTGTTTGACAGCTTTTTCTCATGTTGAAAAATAGAATTGGGAAAGTTAAATCAAATTCAAACATCTGTGATTGCCATTACTGATTCTAAATACAAAAAAAAAAAAAAAAAAAAAAAAAGCTGAAACCTTCAGAACTGTTTTTAGCCATTCTTTTAATCTAAAGTTGGGCAAGATCTCCTTGTATAAGTGAAAGTAAAACGTGAGAGTTTGAGGATTGTTCCCCTAGGTCATATGCAGTGCAGTCACTATTTTAAGCAATAAATAGGACAAAAATCTTAAAAGTTCTGTCATTCACTGGTGTTTCCTATTTTGAACGTGTTTTAAGGTCTCACTGGCACTATGTCATGCATTGTTGAGAACCATTCGCCTTCATAAAATCAGGTAAACTTAGCTGGCAAAACTTGTTTCAGTTAAGTTGCGGGCATGTGATAACTTCAGATACTAAAGTTAAAAATACACATTTACTTTCTGTACTGTTGATGGGTTTATGAATTTAACTCCTGAGTGCACTTTCATTTCTCCCTGTCCCGACACATGAAGACATAATTTGCTTAGCTTGCTTTCATTCTTCGGCTCTTCTCTAAGGACAGTGGTAAGAGTGCTTTCCTGGCAAGCCAACGGCCCTGGATTAGATTACCTAGTACCACACAAGTGAGCACAGTTTTGGATATCTGAAATCACAGCACTCAGAGGACTGAGGCAGGAGGATTGCTTTGAGTTTGAGGTCTGCCTATGCTACATAGTGAGGTCTTATCTTTCAAAAACTAATTTAGAATTTTCTAGTTTCAATGGCCATTTTGAAATTTCAGAACATCAGCACCCTACTTATAAGTACATTATAGATTTAGGTAACAAATGGATAATTAGATGATTTTTTTTTCTTTATAGTTCTAGACATGGGGCTCTCAAACTGAGCTATGTCCTAAGCTCCTAAGCCTACCACCTGCCCCCCACCTTTTAAATCTTAAGGCATTTCATTAAGTCACGAAATTGACCAAGATGAAATTGAAATTGTGATTCCCCAATCTCAATGTCCTAAACATTGAGGTTTCAGCATGTAACACCATACTGGGATGAAAATGTGTTTATATTATTAAGAGACTTAACAAAAAATAAAATTAAAAAAAAAAAGCAGTTGCTGTGGTTTGGATCTAGATTGTCTCACCAAGGGCCGTATGCTAAAGATTTGGGCCCCAGCCTGTGGTTTTACTGGGAGGTGTTGGAATTTTTAGGAGGGGAGTCTGAGTGGAAGAAAATTAAGTTATTGGGTATGCATTCTTAAGGGAGCTAGGGAGATCCAACCCTCTTCCTGTCTCTGCTTCTCAACTTCCATGAGGTGAGTGTCTGTATACCCCATGCACTTCCTGCCATGCACAGTGATGCTCCACTGTCCAAAACCAATCTGGCTAACTAAGCGCAGACTAAAGGCTTTGAAGCCATGAGCAATATAAGCTTTTTCATATGCTGGCTGGCCATTTGTACTTCTGAGAAATTTCATTTCAGCTGCTCACTTCTTGATGGGATTGTTTATTTTAGGGTTTTATGCTTTTGAATTCTTTGTATATTCTAGATATTAATGCTTTGTCTGAACTGTTACTGGTGAATATCTTTTCCCACTCTGTGGGTTGTCTCTTTGCTTTGTTGACTGTTTCTTTTGATTTGGAAAAGCTGTTTAGTTTAAAGTAGTCCCATTTGTTGATTCTGAAATTACTTGTGCAGTTGGTGATCTGTTTAGAAAATCCTTTCCTGTCCCTATGTCTTCTAGGGTTTTACCTGTTCTGTCCTCCACTAAGTTCAGGGTTTCTGTTTTAATGTCCAGTTCTTTGATGCATTTTGATCTAATTTTAGTGTGTGGTGATAAATGCGGGTCTAATTTCACTCTCCTGCATGTGGAGATCTAGTTTTCCCGGGACCGTTTGTTGAAGATGATTCATTTTTCCAGAGGATTGTTTTGGTCCCTTATCAAAGATCAGGTGGCTGAGGGTATTTGGGTTTATTTAGGATCCTCAATTCTGTTCCACTTGTCTTCTTTTCTATTCTTATGCCAATACCATGCAGACTTAATCACTGTTGCTTTGTCTGGGATTGTGATTCCACCAGTTTTGCCCTTGTTACTTAGAATTCCTACAACTGGAAATTAAAAAATGTGAAATGGCAAGAGATAACATGCAGATCCAAAGAATAATAAAAAATTACTTTGAAAATTTATACCCCAATAAATTCAAAAATCAAAAAGAGATGAATGATGAGTTCCGAAACATATATCAATGACCAAAACCAAATGAAGAAGATATTAAGAATCTGAATAGGCCTATATTTACCTACAAAATCAAGAAATAAAAACACTTCCAACAAAGAATACAGAACTTAATGGACTCCTAGCAGAATTGTACAAAAAACCTAGGAAAGATTTAGTACCAATGCTTATAAAACTTTTTCAAGAAATTGAAAATGGAGGAAAATTGCCCAAATTATTTCTTGAAATAAGCATAATTGTACTTCCAAAACCAGAAAGACCCAACCAAAAAATAAGACTACAGGCCGATATCTCTAATGACTATAGATGCAAAAATAGTAAATAATATCCTTGCAAAAAGAATGCAGCAAATCATAAAGAAGATTATATACCATGACCAAAAGGGCTTCATTTCAAACATGCAGGAATGATTCAATATACACAAACCAAGAAATGTAGTACACTACAATAACAGATGCAAGAATAAAAATCATATGATTATCTCAATAGATGCCAAAAAAGCATTTGACAAAATCCAATACCGATTTATGATAAAAACTCTGAAGAAAATTGTAATAGAGGGGCCCTACCTCAACATGATTCAAGCTATTTACAAGAACCCCTCAGCCAATATCTTCCTAAACAGAGAAAGATTGAAAGTATTCACGCTAAAATTCAGGAACAAGACAAGGATGACCACTATCTCTCCTACTATTCAACATAATGTTTGAAATTCTGGAAAGAGCCATCAGGCAAGAGCAAGGAAGAAAAGGAATATGAATTGGAAGGTAAGAAGTAAGGATCCTTATTCGCAGATGACATAATACTCTACATAGAAGACCTAAAAAATACTACCCAAAGACTCTTAGATCTAATACGTAAATTCAGTAAAATAGTAGATTATAAAATCAATACCCACAAATCAATAGCATTCCTATACACCAATAACAAATTCAAAGAGATCAAGAAAATAATCCCCTTCAGAATAGCAACAACAACAACAACAACAACAACAACAACAACAACAACAAAATACTTAGAAAAAAACCTCACCAATAAAGGTGAAAGACCTATAGAAAGAACACTGCATAGCCTTAAAGGAAGAGATTGAAGAGGACTTTAGAAAATGGAAAAACATCCCAATTCCTGGATAGAGAGAACTAATATTGTTAAAATGGCAATAGTTCACAGAACTAAAAATACAGCTTTGAAATCTTCAACAGAACAGGCAACAAGGTCATATGATAATGCATCAGTATTTTAGTAGTAGAGCTATAGTACAGACACATGCCATTGCACTTCTATATTATTTTAAATATAATGAGAGCAGGGATGTAAAGAATTCTAATATAGCTAGACATGCACACAGGAATTGAACAATGAAGTTAATTGGTGGTGAATGGAAGAAGGCTACATACCACTAGAGTTGGAAATTGCATGTGTGTAAGGAGAAAGAGAAAGAATGAGCTTACAATGACCTTTGAAGCAGTGTATTAAAACTGGAGATACTGATATGCACCCATGTTTGGCTTCATATAGGTACAGACGGGGCGCACTTTGGCAGCACATATACTAAAATAGGTGCAAATGGTTATATAGAAATATTTAGAGAAATCATAAAGAGAAATAATATTGATAAGTACAGGTTTAGTGTAGACATATATCACCTTATTCTGCAAACTAAGAGGACCTAGATGTAATAACACCCTATTAGCAATGAGGATGTTAGTTTCTATCATGATTATCGAGCGAAGACTTCTGTTCTTTTTGAAAAAAATGATGATTCTAAAACTGAGGCAAGAAATATACAAAATGAGCAAGAAACCAGGTGACAGAACTCAAACACCCACCGCACACTGATGGAGAAACATTAAAATGACACAGTTAACAAGTGAAGTAACTTTTAATATCTGTAGTTGGAACAGTTTGAGCAACACAGTGAAAAAATATGACATTATGGAGCAAGGTGTAAAACAGTAACATGTCCATACTTATATAAATGATTGACTAATAAGTAGGCAGAGCAGACAAACTCACATGCAAGGGGTTTTCAAATAATTTATGTAGATACTGTGCTCATGAGGAGACGCAGCACAAATGCCTAGTACTTAAGTAGGACTGATTATAGTAGCCTCCTTTCAAACAGTATCAGATCTAAGGAGTAAAGTTTGCTTTATAATAGAGAAGTAGAATACAGGCACTTTTGGGCATATGATCAAGGTGAACATTAACCAAGATAACAAAAAGTCTACCATGACAAGACATGATATGACCCCATGACAAACGCAGTTTACCTCCATGATCTCCCATTCAGAGACTCATAAACCCCACTTAACAACAAGAGTGATATATCCAAGCTTAGGCATATTTAAACCAAAAGTAGGCCTAGTGATCCTCAAAACTCTTAATATCTTCAAAAAAGCACAGAACAATCTGAGAAACTGTCACAACCAAGAGGGCTACAATGATAATGACTAATATAATGACTAATGTAAGATATAGCCCTGAATCATAAAGGGCATTAGGTAAAAATTAAAACAATGTGAATTAAATACAGACTCTAATTAATCTAGTGATATTATAAATGATAATACAAAATCATATTAATGTAAGATTAATAATAAAGGAACCTGGGTGTGGACTATCTGAGAGTTTGGTAGTATCTTTGCATTAAATCAGTAAATCTAAAATGATTTTCAAATCTAAAAGCTTAATTAAGAACACTATAGGAAAGAAAAGACTGTGAAATATGAATGCACAAGAATGTGTATGATTACCTCTGAAAGTATACACTACACAGAGTAGTAAAAGTAAAGAAAGGCAGACAAGAGTCGATGGAGTCAGGGAGGGCTACATGAGAGCATGGTGCTCACAGAGATGCAGAGAGAACACCAACACTCAACAGAGAAGTTCTCAGTAGAGAACAGTGGAAAGCACATCATAAGCAAAGACTTCAAGGCAGAAATGAAAGAAGACTTCCTGGGGAAGTGGACACGAGGTGAGACACTGGCTTTTTAACTTCCATCAAGCTGGGCCTGAACGGAGTTAGTCCATGAGTGTCAGGAGTGATCAGTTATTCAAGAAGCCATGGAGAAGTCTTGAGAATCATGGCCCAGCTCTGTGTAAGAACTGGGCCCAAACTGATGGTTGTCCCCAAAAGTCAATCAAGCTGGAGAAGGCAAACTATGAATGACCAAATAAGACTCTTAAAGATTTTTGCCTCAGAAAGGAGAAAACTCATAGTCACTTTCATAGTCCTTAGGAGTAAAGTAAGATGCTATAGGCGGTTATTAGAAAATACAAAAAGTAATAATTCATTATAGAATAATAGAAAATTAATATGAAACCATGCTATTTGGTACTTAACAAGGGCTCAGTGTGTCAGCCATAGTAAACAGCAACACTTTTGTTGGGAGGATTTTGATAAAGGTCATTGTATAATGAAAATAAAAAAAACTATTGAGAAATATAGTTCTAGTAGGGAGGATTACCTTTATGTGCTTTCTTTTGCTACACAACAGAATAATGGGAATTAAGTAGTTTATAAAGGACAATTTCATTTGACTTTTAGTTCTGGATGCTGGGAGGATCCTGATGTGAGTATCCAGCCTGCTTCTAGAGAAGACTTCGTGTAGTCTTATAACATAGCAGAAATGAGAAAGGGAAGAAAGTTTGTACTCACAAAGGTGGAGCAGACCTGCTTATTAACAACTGGCTATCAAGTTAGCTAACTGCTTGTGATGAAAATTAACTTACTTCCTCCTGAAAGGCATACTCCATCCATAACAGCTCTTCCCTCATGGCATAACCGTCCCTTAAAGGATCCACTTCATAACATATTTGTATTTATAATTATAATTACTTCAAGCACATAAACTTTAAAGGGGCACATTACAACAATAATAAGGATGAAATGAAAGAAGCACTTTTGAGAGGAACCTGTCTTTAACAGAAAATAACACTATTAATAAGTATCTGAAGTAGAGCAGTAGAAGCAACAGAAAAAAAAATGGACAGGTATTGTGACAGATTGATTTTACATTGATTTTAAATGATTTAAGTTAACTGTTATGTATCCTGTCTTCCAAAATTCAGACAGTAAATTCCTAATTCCCAATATTTCAGAGCTAAGTACAGTGACTCTATTTAGAGGTGGTTAAGTTAAAGTTAAGGTCATTAGGGCAGGTCCTAATCCAGTACAACTGTTGTCAAGACAAATCAGGAAGTAGACACGACCAGAGGGTATATAACACGAACACACAGGGAGAAGAGAGCCACATACAAGCAAAGAGGAGCGGTCTCAGAAGACACAGACCCTGCTCATACCTTACTCTCCGACGTTCATCACCACACTCGTCAGAAAAATACAGTTCTGTTGTTTAAACCCACTCTCCCTCTTGAACTGCAGTACCTTCCTATGGTAACTGTGGTGGATTAACACAGGTGAAAGAATTAATTTTCTCTTTTGAACTTCTGTAGCTTCTTACCATAATGTGATATTGACGAAAGTGACTGGAAAAATGGAGAAGGAAGTTCATGTGGGCTGTAAGAGATGATGAATCCCTTGACATAAATAAATCATTGCCTGCTTGAGTCACTTCAAAGATCAATGATAAGAAAATTTGTCTTCTCTACTTCTGTTCTCACTAGACTGATGGCACAGTGAGGTCACAGACACTTTCTTGCTCCGCTATCTGTGATACCCGAAGTACAGTATGAAATACAAAAAGATTCCTCGCATGAGTAAATTTGTGTTTCCTTCATTGTCAAGTCCACGGTGTTTTGGATTCTCTCAGTGATTCACTAAGCGGGATGCCTCTCCCATATACACTTACACTACTGTTTGCCAAAGGGCCAAGGGCTTTGGAAATTCCCCAGGTCCCACCTTGTTTTTGATAGAAAACACTGTGTGAAGAACTCTAATTCCCTTCCTGACAAGTGTACCTTGGAACCTGTTTCCAGCTTATATCAGATGAGCTAAGGGGCTTAAAAATCACCAACAGATCCTTAACTAATATATAATTACTAATTGTACAAAAGAGTAACATTATAATATCATTACATTGAGGGCAAAATACATAGGGCCATCTGACCTGTTAGATACTAGTCAATTTCCTAGCTGAACTGTAACTATCTAGTTGTGAAAAGTCAACTGCCTAAACTGAGGACAATGACAGCAGGAATGAAAATAAAGGTGTCCTTTCAGGAGTTGACTACGTAGGATACGGAAAACGCCTAGACATGAAGGGAAAGGTGGAGAAGAGAACAAAGGTGGCATCCCACACGTGGACATCTCCAAGAGCAATTGCTTCCTCAGTTTACCCACCCCTGTGTCAAGTCTCTCTAGGCCTGCCACCCATCCTTTCAGGCTGAAGTGGACTTCTTAAGTACCTACATCTATATTCTCCTTTAACTTCCTCTGTATATGCCCCAGCAATCCTATCTATTCCTTATTTCAGAGCAACTGAGGCTTGAAGCCCATCCCATTCCTAGATATTTTGTATGCAAAGGAGAGGATAATTAACTGTTTAATCATCATTTGCAAATCATGTAGTAATAAGAGAAGGTACTACTGATATGTTTGGTCTGCTGTTTCAGGTCCTGCAATTGAGCATAGTAATATCCTCAAACAACTGTTATCAAATAACAGTTAATTATAGGAGTTTCAGTTCCACTTAGAAATCTTGCCAATAATAATGATGATGATGATAATATTACCTCTGCTTAATTTTTATGAGATGAAATGGGCCGTAATTTGTGAAATGATAGTCAAATCCTACTTGGACTTCCAAAATGCTTCAAATATGCATACTTGCAGAACACAGAAGAAAAATTCAGGATGGCTGCATTACATATACATCTGCAACCTACTGAATTCTAATGTATGATGAGGCTGCTTCGGGACCTATTGCATGACATGTGCAAAATAGCACAGTGGTCATGTGCTCCGATTCTGAAACTAGATACTTGGGTTCAAATCTCTGCCTCTACCTTTTTATTGAAGGAAATAAAATGCCCAACGATGAGGATTTAGGTATAAGTCCCTTGATTTAACATGTGCATCAGACTTCAAAGGATGCCTAGCGATTGACAACCACGAGTTGCATGTTGTTATGATTATTCCTATGAATTATCTCTTAAGCAAATCACTAATTTATTTGATTTTCTATCTTCTTCCTGCATCTCTAATCTTCAATAAATCCTCTTTCACTTTTTAATAGCATGATGGTTATGGGATTCTTTTCCTATTTATATATCGAGACAGATTCTCTCTCTGTAGTCCATGCTGATCCTGAACTCACTATGTACCCTGGGCTGACCTCAAACTTATGGTACGCCTTCTGCCCTACTCTCCCATGTGCTGGAATTACAGACATGCACCAACACACCCAATTTATGTGGTGCTGGGGAATTGAACTCAGGGCCTTGAACTTCCTAGGCAAGCACTTTGACTACTGAGATATTCCTCTAGCCCCTGTGAAAAATTCTTCTAGCTATATTCCTACCACTGTCTTAGTCTGAGATCTCCCAGAAGCAGCATATGAAATGAGAATCAAGTGCAAGCTTTTCTTTGGTAAGTAGTCTTGGAAAACAACACTTGCCAGTAACGAAAGAAAGTAAATAAAGGACTTGAAATAACGCTCTGCTGAGGATTACAGATAATAAAGTAAGGCACACATTTCAGGTCGTGTAGCTGAGGGTCAGGTAGCTCGAAGATTAAAGGTGCATTGATCATACCAAAGACTCCTCCGTGAAGTGTTAATTCTTTTAGTATACACTCCTAACCTATCACCTCATACTTACTTAGTTTGATAACATTTATATTTTATCAAACTGAATATGACTGACACTCTCAAATAATTCAGTTGTGAAAATACACTCTGCAGAGAGGCCATCTCTGACAATCCTATTTAATAGTGACTCATGTCCCTTAAAGACAAAGTTCGCAGTTCACAGAAAATTAGCAGTATTACTTCTCCCTTCCCAATATATTCAGCAAATTCTGAAGTTCTAGAAATTAGACATTAGAGTCTATGCAAATCATTTTTATCATGCACCAATAAAATGGGGTAACAAAATCTATGCACAAGGTCTGTGAGAAGTGAATAAAATAATGAATATGCAGTATAAAGCAGGGTATAAATATTTTACAAATGTAATCATATCTAAAATTTAGGTATTGTGTTCTAATTATTTCCTTGCAATTTGTTTTACTTCATCCCTCGTTTTCCTTCCTTAACCATTTACTTGTTACATTCCAAATTCCTTTAAATGCTTTATATGCTTCACCATCTCTTAGTGCCTTATTATGTATTTTTCTGTTGCTCCATGACTTTCCATCATGCTATTTCTAGCTCCCTCCGCAGCCCCGCTTGGGGGGCTGGTGTCTTCCTCTGAGCATTCTGCCTGTGTTGTCTCTCCTGCAGCTCACAGCTAACAAGACCCTGAACTGCTGCCTCTTTAGGACCTTAGAGCTTAGTGTTTTGTCAGCTTCAAGCTGTTTTGGAGAAAGTGTTGGCTTATTTCTCAGCTGTAGCATTGACTTAGTAAGTCTTTCTTCTAAACTTGTAAATAATTCATTTCAGGTCAAGTTTTTGCTACCAGAAACTTTTTCCTAGGAAATAACAAGTTTCTTTATCTCTGGTAAGAAAGTATGGTTTGGTGGTAATAGTGGTAAGCAACTTATTAATAAAAGAAAAATTCTATCATAGGAAGGGATAAGTCTTCCACTTTGGTACAACCCTGACTCTGCTATGATTTTTTGATGGGTAGTAAAGAATTATAGTGGTAATACAACTCCTAGCCCTTTACAGAGCCTGTGAATAGAAAATACTATCAAAAGCTTCAAGAGATAAGTCAAACCTCAATGGAACATTAATACTACTATTGTCTCCAACTGTTTCATACTAGATCTTCTAATAATTTCCATAATTAAATAAGGGTAGCCAAAACAACCAAAAAGAGTCAGTATATGACAGCTTATTCTACTGATACCCCACGGAATATGGATTATAGGTGTCTCACTTGATCTTCCAAGCACTGAGAACTGTCATTGTGTGAGCTGCTTCAATACTGGTTTGGCCATCAGGTCTTTTGGATATTTTGTTCGGTCATCAAGGAGTGACAGCTGCCAGGCACACAAGGACACAAACTCTCCTCTGACTGGCAAAATTGAAAACACAGCTGGCCACGATCAAGCCAGCTGGAACCTCAGTTTATTTTCTCTTGTCAATCTTCACACCCCCCTATTTGTTGTTGGCATTTCAACAAGCAAGATTTATTACAGGTGAAATGTCAATCTTGGGCTCTGCTCCTCCTTGTCCCAGGTGCTCAGGTAACCAAAGTGGTCACTCCAGAAAGTGGCATATTGTGATCAGATATGCTTCTGTGAAATCAATCCTAGAAATGATTTATGTAGACAAAGAGAGAAATGCACTGAAATCGCAGAGATAAGTAAAAAACCATAGCAAAGGTATATTCTATTCTGAACTTAGTCCAAGAGAATTCATATATGTAAATAGAAATGAATTCATATTTTTAATTCAGGAAGAGCCACAAATACACCACTAAAATGTAAAGCAAATTGTACACATAATTATCTTTAAACATATTGATCAATTTGAACAAGTATCTTGTCTTTAAAATTACGGAAAAGATTTTATGACATGGGTAAAAAAATTGGATAAAAACCTGCAACATTAAGAAGATGTATTGTAAGAATACTAGAATATTTAGTGAATAATATAGTTACAGTTTTTAAATGATTTTTAAAGATTCCTTTGAAATTGAGATTTAAATTATACATAAATATAGCCACAGGGCTGGACTTCTAAAATTCCGTATCACCATTCGATTGTAATCTAAAATGATGCCAAGAATGCATAAACCGAAGCACACACAACTTCTTCCACAGTAAAAAATAACTAATATCACAGGGACTAAAATGAAAAGAGCTGGCAACGCATTTCCCCCCCAGCATATCAAGCAGGTTTTCATAAGGAAGCTGTGGTCATCAATCACTACCTCATTACCAGCCCGTCATCTGGGCTTAAACTAAATGTATTCTGGCTGGCTGCCATACTAAATGTTCAATGAAACATCCTTAAGGCTCTCTACAAGTTCAGCCGAAGTCGCACACGCTATACATCAAAGAGGAACATTAGCGTTATCATAGCTTAATAAATAGTGCCATTCTGGCAATGTAATCCTGTGTTCGAGAGCTATCTACTATCCCCAGCCTTATACTGCTTAAGTAAACAATCGTTCTGTCTCCTGTGAGGTTTATTCAATGATAAATGCATGTAGAGATAATTAGTCATACTGCTACAGATACTTATCGAAACTGGCTGAAAACCTGTACATGAAAGAGATTAACAAAATATTTAAGACATACAACACGTTTAAAAAGTGTACCTTAGAATATATTAATCATACTTGTGCATTGCAATTCCTCACCAGTATGGTGACTCTCACTGGAGAACTTTAAAGCCCAGCGAGGGGTCTGATTTTGCTTGTGCCATTCAAAAGTTCAACTGACATGGATGTCCAGTATGTTTGTTATTGAAGGGTACGCTTTCTGTCCTTTCACAAAATGATGGCCTCTGGACTTTTAATATACTTACAAGTTGGGTGGTGTCATTACTTTCTTAAAATAAACTGTATCCTCATTATTAGGTGGAAAGATTGGTTACTTTTTAGGTAAAAATTCACTACACTGGAATATTCAACATTTTTGTGGATACTGATTAATTTTACACTGATTTGTAGAGCTTCAGGATATCAATGATATGCACATTACTAAGAAAAAGGTCACTGGCTTCTCTTCAATTAAAAATTGCAAGTATTTCTAACACAAAATTTCAACTCTATCAAATTCGTGCAAGCCACATATCACTCTTTGGCTGAATTGTTAATTACATGCTTCTGATTGAAAGCCTCCAAAGATAAATAACATTTCAGAGACCTGAAATACAAACCCACCATGGGAAGTCAAAGGCATTTAAAATAACTTTGGGTGAGAGATTAAAAAAAAATGAATGAGGGTCAAATATATATATCATACAGATTATTTTGGACCAGAAAATAAGACAAATGAAAGCAGCAAGCGATATCACATCTCCTACAAAGTACAATTGACAGAGGCAAGATGGGGCCCTGCTAGGTTTTCCTTGAAAAACGGCCACGTAAGAGTAAACAAAACTGCTGGTGAATGAACCACTAGTTGGAACTATAGCCTTACTTTAAAATAGGAGTCTAGGGAGAATAATACAGGATTCTTTCCCATTCATAATCAAACTAAGACATCAACCTACTGTAGACCATCACTGTGGCAGAAGGCCCTTCAGCAGCATTAAGATTCTGGGGAGAACAAACTTTTTCTTTATACTTTTATTTCTTGTCACAGAGAGTCTATGAATTAAATTTCAGAAAAAAAGACACATGACTAGAGAAAGGTATATAGTTTTTATTAACATTTAGATGCATAGGACTTCGCAGGAAATGAAACTCAAGCAGTTAAAACTGAAGGAAAACACTGAAACCCAAGGGGAAATGACATGGAAATATTTATGTAAATAAATGAAATATATGGATTAGGTCAGGAAAATCTGTTTATGCAACCTTATACATTAAGTATTGGCTTCCTGTGGGTGGAGTCTCTCTTCCCTTCCTGGACACAAGAGGGGAGGGAGACATCTCCACAGGAACCCTGAGCCCAGCTATTAAGCTGATGAGGAGGATGAGGAGCAAGGGCAGGATTCTCTCCAGCTGCCATTCCCAACCTACCTTCTGCTCAAATAATTCTTACATCAAAGTGTCATTTCTTGGGGTGGCCATAGTATGTTCGTCTTCAAAGCCCTGACTCAGGACTGGAGTACTTGAGGACACGAGAAAAAGCTACAAAAACGTTATATGAAAGGGAGTCTCACAGGTGAGGGGAGAAGAAAGTAAAAAGCAACATACTCCTCAAAAAAAAAAACTTGAAAACCAAAATATGTCATGTGAAGTGTCATAATGCTATGAACAAAATATCACTAAGTCAATTTGTGAGTCATGGATTCATAAATATTAAGTTAATGTTATAGAATACATAGAATACAAACCACAACTTTAAAATAAGTATGTCAATGCTCAAAATAAAAAAATGGCACATAAGGTAATTTATTTTTAAAAGGCAAAAATTTAAGAAACAATAAGGGAGGAAACAAAAGGAAATTATAGGTTTGAAAAAAATAAAACAATAGAATGAAAATATCATAGAAATAACTGAAACAGTAACTCTTGCTCTAAAGATGGCAAAGCAATAATTTAGTGATGATATTCAGGAATTGCAAGTTGGTGCAAGACACGAAATAGACATAGAATAGATATGCTGATAGATGTAGAACACCAATAGATACCTTAGACATCCCAAAGAAGAAAATAGAAATATGAGAAGCACTATTTGAAAAACAGGCAATCATTTGATGGTATTTGACACTGGTGGCCTCTATAGACACACATTTGCACAAGGCTTATAGAATAGTGTCAGAACAAAGGGTATTCATGTCTGGGCTGACTACAAATGGCAATACCAGAAGTTTTAGGGACAAAGAAGAGCCCCTCAGGACCAAATCTAATCTCATCTATCTAGTTGCAATTGCTTGAAATTCCTTTAAAGGGAAACAAAGCCTTTCAATCTATAGCTAGAGATAAAGGGCTTAAATGCAAACAACCAGAGAGAAAGAACAAGTTCAGTCCAAGCTCTGTTTACTTACACAGAATATTCAACACAGAGAAGCCACACAAAGCATCAGAGGAAAAAGGGTGGAGCTGAACCTCCCTGGGGCCTCTGGCTCCAGACTGCACAGAAGTTACTGCTCTGACTCTTCCTTTGCTCCATGGCACTAGGCAGAGGGGAGAGGCTAAGGGATGGAATTCCCTCCACTTAAACCCTAGTCTTCTCCCATTTATAGCCAGCGGCTCCTTTCCCCCAGTGCTTTTCTCAGGTCTGCAGGAGACACTGTTCTCCTCCTAGTGTCCTACCCCCAGACTACACATCTGAACACGGAAGGCTAGTGGCTGTCAGTATGCAGCAGTTGGGCGGGGAATACACTTCAGTTCTGCTTCCCCAATCAGAGTTTAAGTCTGAGACCCCCAGTCCAGTTCCTACCTACGGAATATGTTTACTCATACATTGCCCAGAAGTGACTCCTTGGCTATTAAATACTTGGCTGTGTTTCATCTTCAGCTAAACTGATGTTCCTCAAGAGCCGGGAAGTTATCACTTTAAGTATTCTCAGTGCCTGTATTGTACATACTGAATATATTTTAAAAATTGATGTTAAGGACCATAAAAGAAACAATGCTTATATTATTATTATCTCAAGTTACCAGTCTTTTTCATCTCTGCCATAACACCAGCTTCTTAGCAATTTTTGTTAAAAAAAAAAAAAAAAAAACAGTGAACTGGGCTCTTCCAGGATCATTTGTGGCTTAATTCCTATGTCTTTATACTTGCAGACACCATACCACATCAGTGTAAGAATATCAGCAAATGTATAATGAAATGCATTGTCCACTTTGAGGTAACAATGTGAAGGCAATTATATTAATTCATAATTGTATTATCACATTACTCAGTCAGGTTATGTTTGTTGATCCATTTTTACCTTCTTCCAATTCACCTTTCCATTTCCACTGCTCGCATTGTTCTGAAGGTTGCCACCCTCAGTCCTGGCGAAAATCGGAATCAAGTAGACTTGGGTTGACTCTCGGCTCGACCAACGTCAGCCATGTGACCTTGTCTGTACCCCTTTCTAATTCCACATTCTTAATAAAATTATAGAAATGTAAAAACTATCAAGTTATAACAATTTAGTAATAAAATTATTTAAAGTTCTGGTTATCTGATGATAACATGCTTAGAACTACTTATAGAAATTAATTTGATTTGAAAGAGATATTGACAAAGGAAAATGTGGTCATAAATTATATTTTTGTCATTGATATTAAAAATCATCAACAATAAATTTCTACTTTTTCTAATCCAATCCTTCCACTCTTATCAGATAAATAAATATTATTCTTCCACTCAAAAGTCTTCAATGGGTCCTCAATAGGTCTGAATTATTAAATCCCAGTTATAAGATAAATTTTCTGATGTTTGTTACTTTACACCATAAATGAGAACTCTGCTAAAAGAACACATTTTTCATCCCAGGAAATACCTTGACATTCCTACTCAGGGTCATTAAGAATCCCTGTGAGCAAAATGCCAAGGACCATAATTCATACAGTGAGGATGCACATGGAACCCTAAAGCCAGTGTACAGGTAATTTTAGGATAAACTTATTTGAGATTTACAGAACCATTCTTGGAGTTTCCATAATTTTGCTAAACAGCAGAAAATTCTATCATCAAGGCTGCTATAATTACCTTTTCAAGGTAGCTTCAGCTCTCAGGAAGTTCAAGAGTAAAGCTACCACAAATCCTCTTTTTTAAAGCATTTCCATGCCCAGGAAGAAGGACAGATCACTCACTTCAGAATGAATGTACCTCAGAGTACTGTTACAAAACTTCTTAAATATTTTTTGTCTCCAAAAATCTCATTTGTGTTTCATAAAGAAGGATGTATAGTTTCCCTATAAAAGACTTGTCCCTTCCCTTTCTCTATTAAATGTACTATAAATTCTAATGTTTCACTCACTACTTATCTAGCTAGCTACTTCCTTTCCTAGGTTCAAATACATATAAATAAATATCTTCTCATATTAATTTATATTTTATTAATTTATTTCACAAACTCTCAGTTCTAAATCTGAGAGTAAAGAAAAATTCCCTCCCCCACCCTCAAAGTAGGCTTAAGGTTGGCAAAAGGTCTATAAAAATAAGACAAAGGGTCGGATTTCTTTGCTTAAGCCCAGAAGGTTTGCTTCTAATTCATGGATAAAAGCTAAAATAAAATAAATCACCAGAACACTGCATGCATGTGTAATCCCTATATTCAGCCTAGTAATGTTTTCAAGCAAATATTTGCTTCCTAATTTCTTTGGTCTTAACTGTAGGCTAGTGGTTTACAAATGGAAAGTCAAGGGTTAGAGATGAAAATTATATGGATACCTTCTTAAAAATGTACCTATTTTTACATATTTCCCTTTATCCCTAAATCAGCATGTAAGGATGTAGACAAAGACAGAATTATAAATATGGATATATTGTCATGTTTCTCATTTTCCTTCCAATGAAAACTGTGCTTTGGGAATCTCCATCTCAGCCAGAATACGACACAATGTTTTTGCACGTGTGGACAATGGTGACAGACCTTGACACCCCCTGGGACATGCTGTTCCTCAGGATAAAGCTGTCCAGGAGCTTACCAAGTCTTTGTTATTGATGACATGAGCTAAGTAGCTAAGAGAATTCAAGAATTAAGTTTGAAGATTCTGAGAATATGTGAAGAATGCCTTTCATCTTGGGGAATGATACTGTAATAGATTCAATATGGACTTTTGAGGCTTTAAGCATCCATTCTTATCCAGAGCACAGTCTCAGATTATGCTCTTCAGCCTGTGGGGTGGAAAGCCAAAGACTGTCTGCAGGCAACGATGAGGCAGATGTGATGAGAACACTGTATCCTGATGGGCCAGATCTCCTCCTTTGCTCATTGTGGGAACTCAAGTTCTGTCTAATTTAATTTCAGTTTTCTCATGCATAAAACAGAAGGAAAACTGTAGTCTCAGTATTTTAATGATCATTTCTATTATATTATATAAAGCCCATATACACCAAATCCCTTGCTGATGATCCCAGTATTACAAGATAAATATTGGTTTATACACAGAGCACAATATTGTTCTATTATCTTCAGTTATCTGCTGCTTCATGGCTCAGACTTGACAAAATTACCATGTGATGGATACTGTTAAACAATATTTTGTGGGTGAGTGCATTTTGTTTTTAACTCTTATTTTGTTACTTACTGTGTAAAGTTAGGATGAAGGAAATTTCAAAAATTGTGCCTTTTAAAAAGCACATGCAAGGAAAGGTCGAATTTACTGAACATTTTCACTTTTTCTAACTAAGCACTAAAATGATATTCTACATCAAATAATCAAGAGATGAATTAAAACCAAGATTCTAGTCTTACAAAATTATATGAAGCTGGCCTTTGAATTTTATCTGGATGTGTATATGTGTATTTAATATCATACAATTGAAAGTTAAAGAAATAAGACTTTTAGATATGACATTGAGTTCCCACTGGAAGCTTAGGTTCTGTTTTATTTAAAAAATGTGACCGAATTAGGTCCTCAAACACACATGTGCATCTGAAGATTATACATCACATTCTATTCAAGTTTCTGAGCGACATTGACAAGGTCAACTGTCATGTGAAAGCTGGACTTATTCTACTCAATTGAAACATGGGTGGAAACTTTATTTTTACTGTATTACAAAAAAAGTTAACTGTCAAACCTAAAGTAGCCTAATGTCAGTCAGTCATCAGAAAAAACCTATGAAGTGTGCATATCCAAGTGAAAAGCCATCAGATACTGAAGTATATTTGAATGAAGTCAAGTTGCATAGTGAACTGGAGAGTAAAAGCTCCTGAATCTGCTTTTAAAGAAGAACTTTCTAAGGAACAGGAAAGTATCTGAAGTCCTTCGATTGCATTTAAGATTTCTTTATATTGTTTAAAGCCACTCAAAGAAGAATCTGATTTCCACTTTTGTTTTCAGTTACATAACTATCAAAGTCTAAGTCTAAGAATAGTGTAACCCAGCACAGGCTAAGTGGTGGGAGGACTTCTGTGGTAGGTGTGAAAAAGTTAGGACAAGGCCCGAGTTTGCCACAACTCCCACTGTCACGTGGCTCCTCTCCCTTCACATGAGCCAGGCATCAGGACGCTCTTTTCAGGGTGAATAAAACAGTCTTCTCTATGTGAAAGTTACAGGAAAGCTGGGCGTGGTGGCGCATGCCTGTAATCCCAGCACTAGGGAAGCTGAGACAGGAGGATTGCTGCGAGTCCAAGGCCAGCCTGGGCTCCGAAGTGAATTCAGGACCAGCCTGGACCACAGAGCAAGACCCTGTCTCAAAAAAAAGAAAGAAAGAAAGAAAGAAAGAAAGAAAGAAAGAAAGAAAGAAAGAAGAAAGAAAGTTACAGGAAAACAGATTTAAAAGAAAAGAACGCCTCATGTCTATCTAACCTTGTTGTTAGACACACTAATATTTGAAACTTAGTACAAACATCTTATTTGTGTTATTTTTGATCTTTGGTGCTACATGACAAAGAAACTGGCCCCTCTCCCCGAATCTCAGTTGGCAGGTATGGTGAAGTGTATCAGCAGTTTAAGCTTCTTAGAAGGATAAGACAGGGTAACTGCTTTAACCCATGACTTCAAGATCAAACTAGCCTCGATGACATAGAGGAATTTTCTCAAAATAAGAAATGCTACCACTTCCCACTCACCCCCACACATGCACAAACACACACACACACACACACACACACACACACACACACACACACACACACACACACACACAGAGAGAGAGAAAACTAAACAAACAAATAAAAAAAATTCTCATTGCTCTATGACCCTTATTTTTCAGTTCAGTATAGATTATAAGTTCCTACATTCAGTACATAAATCAAAAGGTAATAAACTACAAACTGAATCTCACAACATTTTAATCACAAATATTTCAAAATTATATTTGGAAGGATATTTCTTCTCTGCCATGGAGGTATCTTTGTGCATGTGATTTGTTTATATGTACACAGTAAATATTTACATTTCACTATCTGCTACAGAAGGGAGTGCACACATAATTTTGCACAAACCTCTTACATATGACTTATTTATTTCAGTGCTACGCCGTCATTACCACATACAAATATTCAATATGTCTAAAGCTTTGGAACCTTCTATTGTATGATCATATTATTATTTAACAGTTATCTTATTTCTCTCCATAGATATTTAATAGATATCTATTCCTTTGTTACTATAAATACCACTACATTTAAAAAGCTTATAGGCACATCCTCTGATGTATGTAAAATGATTTTCCAGAAGTGGGATTGATAGTTTAACTAAGCATTATATAAGAATATCTGTTTCCTTACGGCTTCATCAACAATTTGCCATTCTGATAGATAAAATGCTATATCAGTAGATTACTAACTTGCAATTTTTTTACTAAATGTAAAGTTTAACATCTTTTTCAATTGGCTTGAGGTCACTTTTATTTATCTTTCTGTGAAAGATGCTGTTTACACAGATCTAACTCTATTACGTCAAATATTCCAGATATACTAACGCCATGGAGGGAACAATCTGTCTTTTCTACAGAGTTGTAATGCCACCTTTGACATACTGATACTGATCTAACACAAGCTATTGATCTCATATATTGATTTTGAATTTCAATCTTACTTTATTGTCTTAATGCAAAAAGTTACGAGTTAATTTTCCCGGTATTTATCTGCAAAATACACATTTTACTCAATTAATATAATTATTATATCTTTAGTCCTCCTAAGTGCTCTAGCTATTATTTCCAGTAAATACTTAAATAATGCTGATAATAGCCCTTGTCTTGTCTTCATCCTAATTATATTATGAATGAGAATACGACTTTTTCTTCAAGTTAGATTTTGGCTAGGGTAGATAAGTTTCACTTAAAAGTGGATCAGTCTAAGGCTACATGTACCGTTTGCTTAAAAAAAAAACAAAGAATAAAAATTCCACTAAATGCTTTCCCAATATCTATAAAATGATCACTTAAGCAAATTAATAATTATTATATCACTAACATTCCCAAAGTTAAACAGTGCATATATTCTGTAATAATCCTTGCTTTTTCCTGGTGAATTACTCTTTAAGTGTGTAATATCTACACACTAAATTTTAAGACTTTTATATTAATATTTATGGTGAAATTGGTAAGATTCAGTACATGGAATGTCTATCTTTTTTTAACTGAGGATTCGGAGTTGAGAACTGGGATTATAGATCTGGGATAAAACTTGTGAACGATTTAGTTCTCCTTATTATATAAGTAATTTAAACAATATTAGAATTGTTTGCTCTCTTACAAAAATTTCTAAACATAGGAGGGGAAAGTCTGTGACATATTTTTTATATTTTTCAGTAGAAATCAATCTACCATTCTTTTCTTTCAAAATATAGAAAACTAATAAAATATCAGTATGAAGTGTATATTCTCTGAACAAAAGAATTCAAGATTCATTCATCTGTTTTCTGTCATTTTTGGTTATTTTCTGTTTAATAGTTTATACTTGGATAGTTACGATTATTCACTTGTTTCCACTTTCCTGATTTGCTTAACTACTTGGTTTTTCAACCAACTAGCAATTAAATTTATTAAATTTGTTTTTGCATTTTCTAACTCATTAATTTCTTGGTTTGTCTTACAAATAAATTCGCACTTCCTTTGTTTTTTCTTAATTTCAATCATTGTTTTTAATCTAACTTTCCCAGCCAAAGTTTAATTTTTGCTTTTATTCGTTCTTCTTTGTTAATAAAACTGTTTAAGGCTACAGATTTTCCACTGATCCCAGACTGAGCTGTGTGTTTTGCAAATATTTTACATATAGAATTTTGATTCATCTTTTTAAAAGTACTTTTACTCCAGTACGTGTGTGTGTGCGCGTGTACGCATATGTTAAAGAAATATTTTTGTATTTCATTTGGAAGATTATTTTTCATTTAGTTATTTTATTGCTGTAATACTAACATGATTAGAAAAGCAGCAATAACGTACTGTTAAAATATATAATCCAATAATCATTATATTTAAAATTTTTAATTGTATTGGGATTTTATTTGTTGTTTAAAAATACTCAAAACATACTTGAGCTGCAGCTTTGGCAAGTTATTATTAATGAGTCTGTTTTGGCGATCTGTACCACCTGGATAGAGATGGGTGAATTAAATTTTCTACTAGAATTGCATCTGTTTATGTGTATACTTTTCTTAAATTTTATTATGTCTTTAGAAGTCTTTGCTAACAGTGCTCAGACCAGCACATTTCCATTATAATAAATGTTTAGGGTTTAGCATAGAAAGAATACTCTTTGTCTTATTTAATTGCTTTTGAAATGAACTTAACTCTAACTATTACAAATGTTTTGACCTTTGCTTTGTTTTTGCTGTCCTCTACCTGGTGTAATATTCAATATTTCTTTTGTTTCAAGCTTTACAAGTTACTTCAAGGTACATCTACTGAACACATCATAGAACTAGACCTCAACTTGGGACATAACCTGGACGTTTGTCTTTGCTTCTGTATATGTATGACTTACAACATATTGAATGCATTTAGTCAGTTCAATCCAGTTTTTCATGTATTTTACTCTGCTGATATTTTATTTTAAGTGAATAGTTCTTTCTGTATTTAAAAGATTAATAGAAAACTCTCAACTTTCTAAATTTTTGCACGGCACCTATAGTATTCTATTATAAAAAATGAAAATTGCACTCTCCTCCACTAGTATTCTGTAAGCAAAATTTGTTTTCATGTCTGTCATTACACAGTTAGTCATGCCTATATGTCTACATATTTGAAAGGCCAGGCCACAAATGATGCCCAGATATTAAAGGCAAAGCAGTCAGTTGACGTCGGCTCTGTTCTAATGCAACCTCATCTCTTTTTTTTTTTCTTTTATATGTTAGCATAATCAGGGCAGGTGTCATTTGTTTCCTCTGTTGTCATAATGCCTGCTTTCCTTCTAGACTTAATTTTTCAGTTATATCCACTCAGTTCACTTCCCAGTGCCTTCTCTGAGTTGCTGGCTGTTCCTTGTTTTCTTGTAGTTTCACCCAAAACAATTAACAACCGAGGCAACAATTTCTCCTTGGTTTTACTGTGCAATCAAAATTGATTGTAGACCTAACATTTGAAAGATATTTTGGCTGAATATGAAATCATTTTTTTCTCTTCACACTGATAATTCAATATTTTCTGGTCTCAAATGATGCTCTGAGGACCATAGGCCAGTCTAATAGTTTCTTAAGTATGTCTGATCTTCTCCACTAAGTATCCAAGGAAATTTTTACTCTTGAAAACTTGATAACATTCTCAGAATATCCTGCAGCCAGAAGAATTCCAGGGCAAACTTTTCTTTCCAGGTTTTTAGTTTTCAAAATAAAAATCCAAATACTTAATTTCTTATAAAATGGGTTTCTTGAGATACAGTTGTAAACATTCATTGTGCTCTACAGCAAGGATAAGCCTTCTACTTGACAGATTCCAGTTATATGCACTATAGATCCAAACTGATAATGCTCATCAGTTATTAATTTTTCTATATTTTACCTTTATGTATTATCTGATTTTTCTTTCCATATCCAATGACAATTACAGTGAATTACAATTTTTATTAATTTCGCCTTTCTTTCACTTTGTAATTTTTAAAAATGTTTGTTGTTGTTTTTTGAGATAGGATCTCATTCTGTTGTCCAGGTTGATTCTGAACACACTATGTAGCCCTGGCTGGCATCCAACTTACACCAATCCTCCCATCAAAACCTCGTATTGCTGGGATTACAGGTACATGCCACCACACCCAGTTTATGTGGTGCTGGGGAATTGAACTCAGGGCCTTCTCTAACTACTCTGCTATTCCTCCAGCCTCCACTTTGTGTTTATTTCACTGATTACACCTATTTTTTTTTTTTTTAATCCACAGCCTTCTTGTGTTCTGCCAACTCCATTTCCACCTCGATTCTCCTTGGTTCTTAAACCTAGACTTTGTGGTTTTTAAATATATGGAGGCCACACTATACAAAATATCTTTGTGTTAAATGAGTAGTGGATGAACAGTTTGCTATCATTTTTATATATTTCACTGCAATAGTCTCTGGGAGCAGAAATTGGTATATTTATCGATATCTTCAGTTTTCTTTTTTCATACACTTTTTTCATTTTTTTAATACTACAGGTGTATCTTATTATTCAACATATAATGATCTGACTTTGTTTAGGCTGCTTATTTGAAGGACATTCCTGCAGAGAAGGAACACCAGAAGGAAGACCAGATGGAGCCTAACAGCCCAAAGGCTTTCTCCTTGTTTTGCTGCCCCAGAGACAGACTACTTCACGAAATTACAAGTTACGACAGGCTCCTTGAGTATTTTCACCAATTTTGTTTTTCTGAAAAAAGTCAAGCATTGAGATATTTTGATTTACCGTGTTCTTCACACATATTGTTCACTAAGTCTTCACTCTCATTCATTCAAAGAAGAATGATGCACAAAGTACCCAGATGGACCGTTCCCAAGCTTCTTCAGACTCTAAGAATTATTTTTACTTTCTCTTTATAGTTTTTGCCTGATATCAGCAATATTGACAACTCTTAAATTTCCTTGAAGTACATGCTATATTACCTAATTTTGCTAAAAACAGCATTTGAACCTTAAAAACATAGCTGTAAATTTTAAGAAAAAATTAAAACTTGATAGAAAATCAAGCTTTAATAGTTTTGTCATCTTTTTATAAATGAAGAAAATCAAATTCACATATATTATTTTTGAATTTCAACATCAGTCTTATACACATTGTTCTAAGTATTAATATATTGGTTACTCCTAATTTTCCTTATTGGAAAACAAATTATTTAGAGCTACCATGTACTGTTTTATGAAAAAGTACTATAAAGTATTTTTAATATAATATATACTTAGACAGCTTAAGTATTTTAAGGAAAAGTAGAAAACTTTAAATCCAAAGCCACAAATTCTTAAAGAGAAATATGAGCATAATTTTATTCTACAATGTTATGTTCATACATAATTACTCAGAACTAGTTAAGGAAAGATTTTTTAAAACTACTTTGAAGATTTGTTATCAGATAATGTATCTCTTATACCTGTGTAAGTCTATAATTACTCATAATAATACAAAAATGGTCCTATCTTGATAATTTTTCTCAATATAATGTTATAATCATTAAACAATCAAGATTATATTACAGCCAAAATCACATTCATAAATGATTACTCATAATAATAACAATATAAAAATTATCCCATCTTGAAAAATTTTCTTAATATAATGTTATAATCATTAAATAATCAAGCTTATATTACATCCATAATCACATTCACAAAGGAGTTACTCAAATAGTGATCTGACCTCAGAGCATCCTCTGTTTTTTTCCCAATTCATACACGGAATATTTTGCCAAAGATTGATGATTCAACACTGCCCTTTCTCTCTCATCCATCTTCTCATCTTCCCTCCTGCTGTTTCTACCAAATCACAGTCTTATATAGAAACATGGAAAGTTATTGTTAAAAATGAATCTTGCCATCCATGTTAGGACAACGAATGACAGGTCTGAGTTTATGTTTGAGAACTCACCTGAAAAGAATTCTCCACTTCCCTTAGACTCAAATACACGCACTGTCCGGATATGGCAGATTGTTAGTAAACGTTGCTCCAAGGGCACATCTTAAATCTGCCTCATGCCCTTTTCACATGACTTTCTCATTCCTTCTTTTAAAAAGCAGTTTTCCCTATGAATTGATTGAGTTTGAGATTACCTTGCCCAACATAATGAAAAAGAAGAATACTGACTTCATTCAAAGCCTTCTCTTCAAGGGGCCTGGGTGTTTGTAAGCTCTCTTTGAAAAAGATCTCTCTGAGCAATCCTTGAGGAAGATGAGACTCATGCAAAGAGAAGACCACACAGAAAAGGAAGGTAGTCCAGGCTTCCTGAGGCCTGGGATACGCAAATGGCCCATTCTGGGCTAATTGACCTGAATAGCTCATCAGAGGGCTCAAGCGCACATGAGAACCTTAGGCAGAATATATAACGCAACATTCCAGGATCGAGAACAGATCGCTATTCCACACACTCATGAGCACATGATTGATGGCTGCTTCAATCCACAGGGGTTTTTATAAACAACAGGTAACTGACACACTTTCAAATATCAACTTAGAGAACTGATCATTCTGTAATTTTTTAAAAAAAGTTTCTGCTTTCTGGCATTATTTAAAGGAGATCTTCCTTTATTATTTAATTTGATAACTTAGTTATCTTAACTAATCTCTTCCTTCCCTTCACACTCCCACCCCTCCTTTCTTTTCTCCCTTTCTCCTTCATATCCTCTGTCCTCTTCCTCTTTTCTCTCTCTGTAACAGTCTATGGAGTATTTGTCGCTCTTTCTTCTCTTGCCAGACATCAGTATCATTTAGTCCAAATTACTACTGTGAAATGTCAGCTTTGCATGCATGTATATGTGAAGGAGGCTAGAAATAGACTATTAAAATAGATATTTAATATGGTTATTTAATATTAACTGGTCTAGAATTACTTTCCAAACCATCTCTTCTGAAAGCAAATAAATATCCTTTTGTACATACTCACTTCTGTCATACTGTAATATAAAATATCACAAATCATGGCCTTTTCCTTTGTTCCCTGAATTCTTTCCTACAACAGAACCTTAACTGAAAAGGCAAACTGCCAAATTTTAACCACCATAAATATCCCTCAATACTGACAATTAATTCTGTGCAAATATCCAAATATAACCTTTTATCCTCATTTTATACAAGAAAAATCCAGCTATCCTAAATTGAACACGTAAGAATGATGGGAAAAATAATTTTGAAGAAAAGCATTTGGTATTCACATTAACTTATGGAAGTCGCACCCCCTACCCAAAAAGACAGATATTTTGCTATGGCATGTATGGCCTTGAAACTATACTTGATTATTGTCAGAGAGAAAAAACTTATTTAATTTCATTATTGCATCAAAAACTCTGTGAAAGACAATGCGTCTCATCCAGAGCTGCAAATCCAGCTTAAAGACAGAAAGAGCCAAAAACCAATGCCTTCTATTTATTTTGAATTCTCACTAAATTTTTAATAAGTATGCCCCAGCTCATAGTTTTATTTTATATATGCCATAGCTACAAGATTAGGAGAACAAATCTTGATATGCTCTTTTATGTTAAAGATGTTAAGCTATATTCATATCTGACACCTTAGAAAGGAATTATCAAAAAGTGTATCTAGAAGGTTTATATTTTTTATTGACTTAATTTAGTTTTTAATTGATCACAACTAATTATTTAGCCAGAAGAAGTAAATACTAAATGCTATTTTACTGAAGATTTTCAAATAAATAAGGAGCTCCCCAGAAGGATTATGTCTCTTTTCTCCTATAAACCAGATTCATCTGATAGTCTCATAGAAGGAGATAGCCCTGAGAGTGAGTCTCGCAATTTTTTAAAAGAAAGGTTGTAAAAATCTATGAATATGTTATTAAATATACCTCATACTTCTTTTAGTAATGATTCTGTCTGTATGTGAAGAAGTTACTTAAAATTTATTTCTTTTCCTATTTTGAATAACTCTGTGGTTCAAAAATAACACTGAATATATTTAAATCTCCCACTGCAATCAGTCATGTGTTTCTGTTTGGAAATGTTGTATTGCAAATTTTGATACATTGGTAGAGTTAGATTTTTGAATTTCTGAGAAAAATTACTGAAATCATCTTGTTGTCAAAGAAGCAGCATCATGCTTAATTAAGCGGTAGTTAAAATATTCTGTAAAAATATAAGCAGACAGAGTAAAGCGCCCTAAAAAAAATAATGAGAGGCCTTCTTACATTTAGGCCAAGGTCACTCCTACAAAGACAAGTAAAAAGAGAGCGAACTAAGAAAACAGAGAAAGGCTGAAATAACACACTAGACAAAGATTAGTGCTCCTGAGAAGAGTAGAGACTGTATCATCACCCCCTGTCTTATTAACAGTCCCTGTTAGAGCTTTGTCAAGGGTTTCTCACGCTTACTCCTCCCACCCTTCACCTGTCAGTGACTCCTTTGCATATGTTCTAGTTCCCCAAGATGAATGTAACTGCTATTCTCAAAAACACACTAATAAACAAAATACTTATGAGAAATTAACAATCTGATCATTTCACTTGTCAGCCTGCCTGTCATGCATCTCCTGGTATGATGGGCTCTCTTTGTCCACTCCACACCCACTTTGGATGATTCCTTTTCTCCAGCACACACGAGGGTCCCTTGGAACGTGGCCCCATGGCTCATAATATTCTGCTTTTATAACTCTGTAACATGTTTCACTGTGTCTTGTGGCATGTATTTGACACCTGTCTGCCCCAACAAGCAACTCCTGCGGAGCAAGGACTACCTCTGTTCTCTTCACTATCTCATTTCTAGATAAAGCCTGTTGCCTGGCATGGCACAAGTACTTCAGGACTCTATTAAATGAATGAGTAAAAGTGCCAGGAATAATCTTTTGGATCCTTTAGCTTATTGTACCAATCAACAAAGCATTTAATGAGGATCTAGTTTATGCTCCATCCAAAGGCTACACTGGTCACAAAATATAGAAACAATTTGCCATATATCAGTTTTTTAAATTTTATTAGCAATTGTATATTCAATTATAGTTCCACATTTTTTAAAAAAAAACTTGTTTTCTTCCATAAATTTTTCTTTGCTCATGATGCTGATTATTTTTTTCTAAAAATTAATTTATCTGGAGAGGATCTTACAGGTGGAGTATCTAACTTTACAAAAGTGGTTTTAAGGGGTTTAGTTCAACCAGCAGCTACAGTTCACAAACCACAAGAGAAGGGATTAGTGTATGGCACAATGTTTCTAATACATTGTTCCAGATGGTCTTATATTGGTTCTTGCTGCCATTGTGACCATTTTTAGGAACAAGGTAAGTTGGAGTGATTTTTAAATATTATCCCACTCAATTATAGATAAGTATTTCAAATTCAAAATGTAAGATAATTGCAAAACTATATAAGCAACAACGAGTAATTTAAGGTGTAGACACATGAATTTAAATAGTAGCACTGCGCCATTCAACACATTCTATCATTTATCCTATAACAGGTCATCTACCTAAAAACTGTCCAATCAGAAAATGGCAGATTATTCAAATATCTGCCCATCACAGTTGCAGCAAAAAGCCTTTAACTCTGAGAATGTGAGTATTCAATTAAGACCTTAAACCTATTTAGAAACCATTGTCTTAAGTATCTACAATTTATTCATCTTTATACATGAAACATATGTGCAATTTTAATAGTTGTATATGATACAAAATTTGAACATTTAAGAGATGTTACACCACATTAAGTTTAACCCTCATTTATGTCTGGGATGATAGATGCAAGAACTCCAGCTGAGGCGATTTTATGAACCAGCTAAATGATTTGTATTCTGAGCAGCATTAAAAAAAATCCCCATGACAAAGTGTACTTGAACAAAAATACCCTGCTTGTGACACC
Source organism: Ctenodactylus gundi (assembly GCA_004027205.1). Taxonomy (NCBI): domain Eukaryota; kingdom Metazoa; phylum Chordata; class Mammalia; order Rodentia; family Ctenodactylidae; genus Ctenodactylus; species Ctenodactylus gundi. Next base: position 178,812 of record PVKB01002053.1, read on the forward strand.
TCCTTTACAAGTAATGTGTTTTCATTTTTCACATGTTGCATCTCATTTATTTTATTCAGGCACACATACTTAAATCGGCGAGATACTGCAAGCTTCCAATACCTTGGAAATAATAAATCACTTCTTGCAGATGTTTTCACCCGCTGTAAGGCTGCCGTTCATTAATCAAACATTATCAGTTTGTATCAGTGCCCAGTGCTAAACAGAAAAGGCAGCGCGTTTTGAGTTCTGACTCTCTCTCACTGGTGAGTCCCTGACCCCACAATACTTACTGCTTGCATTTTAGAAATGTGAAACCTCCTACAGTGTAATGGATTTTGCAGAAAAAAAAAAAATCCTAAATGGCATTAGATTTTCTGAATTCCATATTGCTTTCTCCTGAGCTAAATCAAACTGCATTTCTAAAATGCCAAATAAATGCAGTCATAATAGCCATTTAAAATTAGGTCCATGGTAATAAGTTTATAATATAATCTCTGTTTCCACGAATATATCACATTTCTAGAACACTGATGTGGAAATATTTTTTAATTTAGCTAAAGCTATTAAAATTATTTCAAAAGACAATGGAGGGAAATTTGTCTACCTACTATAATTTTTAAGTCTACAAAAGGAAAATGGAACAAAGTTAAAATCAACTGCAAAATCTTTTACAATTTTTCTCTACTCTATGGAAATATTTTAAAGAAAATAGATCACCTTGTAGTACAAGAAAGCACAGATGATCTTTGGATGCTAAGTCACTAGAGACACCTTGCAAGCATCCTTAGGAACTGCAGGAAAGGAAACTGAGGTAAACTGCATTTTTCTGTTCCTTTAAAACTGGCTTCAATAGCATAGGATATTAAAGAGAGAATTTCAACAATCACTTTCAGTTTCTCTTCCAAAATCCATTTTGTATTCTTCGTCCTCTTTGACTAAAAATGCTGAACCAAAATTCACCTCAAAACCTGACCTAACAATAAACTGCACATTACCTAGCAACTGAAAACAAAGAAAGTGCTTTATAAATATTTCATCACTATAAATTAATCTCATTAGTATTTATTTATAATTCCTAGCCCATTACGGTATGGAGCCAAAAGCTGTACATATAGCTATGGCTCCCTTCTCAATAAATGTATTATAAAATTTATATGAAGTTTGTTTAGTACGTGAGATTCAAAATCAATAAGAAAAGCTTGCTACCACGATTTCATTCAGGTCTCAACTAAACCTGCAGAATATTAATTTGAGAACAGAGGAGAGAGGGACAATTGTTTGAATGGTGCCACTCCTGAGCATGGTAGGCCTGAGGCAGTACCCCGATGACATCAATCAAGGAACTCAGATGCCTAGCCACTGCCTCCACCGCCTCTGGTGTAAAGCTTAACTCTACAAAGTTCTTAGCTTCACAAACATGACCCATAACAATTTATCTGTTCTCCTGCCCTCATGACCTATCTACTGTCACTTACTCTCTTAATCCCTCAGCACGTATCCAAGGCAAATGCCACACCATATTTATCAGTTTTCAAAATATCCCTGTTGTTCAAATCTCTGTGTATGGGGGCCGCCATCTTTCTCAGCCATCAATGAACTTGCTTCTACGTTTCTCTTTAACAACCTACTCCTACCCAGTTCAAAAATCAGCTCACAAGTTGGTCATCGGTCTTCTTTGTTTTCCCTTCCTACTTTAGAACAATAGATTTCCCCCTGAAAACAATACATTTCTGGGAGTAGCCCTAACTTCACTTTTGAATCTCCACTGACTCTTAGTGCCTGAACCAATACTAAAGGCTAACATGTGCACAAATAAGTGAATAAAAGAATAGAAAAGGGGTATACGATTTCTCTGGCAGTCATAATTTCAGGATTTGTTCCTTGGTACTTTGTTTTCACATTTTCAATAAACCAATGCCTCTCTTCTCCTTGTGTTCTGCTCTCCTGCTTTCTCCTTTTGCCTTCCTATAGGAAAGGATCTGAAATACATCTATGCTATGTTTTGAATGGGAGGTGATGCCATGATATGTTTTCTCCCCAAAAATTATATATATATATATATGTGTGTGTGTGTGTGTGTGTGTGTGTGTGTGTGTGTGTGTGTGTGTGTGTTTGGAGAAAAAAAATATATATATGTTTGATTAAAGATAACCATATGAGATTGTATTTTTGTTTTGTTTTGTTTTCTAAAACATAATCTCATTTTGCAAAGCCAGGCTGGTTCTGAACTGAACTATGCAGCACAGGCTGGTCTTGAACTTACAGCAATCATCCTGCTTATTTGTGTGAGTTCTGGAATTACAGGCGTGTACCACCACACCCAGCTTACGTGGTACTGAGGAATAGAACTCAGGTCCTTGTGCTTGGCAGGGAAGCCTGTGGAGATTATCTTTATGACAAATGAAAGTCTTCAATTGTGAAACTGCATATATGAGTTGTGTAGCTGAAGAACATAATCATAACTATACCTCTGTTTAAGTCTGCGTTTGGTATCTAGCAGTGATCAATAGAGAGTGCTTCTCATATATATGTGCAGAATAACTAATTGAGGGGTCATTTTTAGTTTATAATCTCCACCTTATTGCAGCTAATCCAACTATTTTAAAAATCAATGGGCTAAGTAGAGATGCCATTTGTAAGGTTGCCTAGGGACAAACAGGCTATATAATGCATGGCCACAAATATATACTATCTTGGTTACATAAGGCATTTGAGATAATTTAACATGATAGATGGATAATTACAATGATCGAACAGTAAAATCATACTATAAGATTCCAGACAATGAAGTGAAGATATAATTGTTATAAATTACATACATACTGATATATGATGGGAAAACCTTACTGACTCAAGAAGCAAACTATTTTGTTATCGCAAATTTTTTTTCAGAAATTTTGTGACATCAATCAATATATATCAATTTAATGATCCATATAAAGTATTCAATAGTAACATGTAAGAATTCTTTATGAACCCATTTAATATTTTAAAAGGCCCAGAGAATTATAACAAAACAACTTAATATACATTTTATATATATGAAATTTTACTATCTATAATACATATAAAATCTAACACATTATTTTATATGTGCATAAAATGCATGCATGAAGAAAGAATATTTTCATAACTACACCATTTTACCTATCAGAAATACATATTTTAAGCAGAAATAGAAGCATATTGTTAAATGGCAAACATGACAAGTTGAAAACAAACAAAAGCAAATACGGCTGCCACAGAAGTGATATTTTTCAACTCAGCTTTGATGAGGAAAATAAAATTTTACTGACTTAACAAAATTTAAAGTAATTAGCAACCTTTTTATACCAAAAGCATTCAAATTGGTGCAATATATAAGCATCCAAATAGATAAAGCATTGTCACTGTGTCTCCCATCCCCACTGTTGAATACAGAAACTTTACAAATCACACACATCACACACAGATTTGAGCAGACTCGAGTTACCTTGTGTTGTGAGGCAACTGACAGAAATACTGCTGAGCTGGAGGGGTAGCTCAGTTGTAGAGAACCTGGCTTAGCACATGTTAGGCCCTGGGTTCCATCCCAGCACAGCAGCAAGCAACAGCAGCAGAAACAGCAGCAAAAGAAGAAGGAGAAGAGAAGGGGAAATCATTTCTTTTGAATCATCTGATTTTTCTCTCTGGTGGAAAAATAGGGCTGAAATGGGATTAACATGCACTGGAAACCAAAAAGCAGGCTAGATTTTTGTCTTTTATTTCTAATTAGTATAACCGTTAAACATAGCATTAATTCTTCTGTAAAGATGAGGCTTAAAATAAGAGATTTTTCAAAACTGCAAAATCTCTTAAACTCTGACTTTGTTTTATTCCCACCTTCAAGGGATTTCTACAGGTGCCATTTTCCAACGGCTATGGATCTATTTATAAGCCCTGACAATGTGTCTCATGCAACAAAAGACTGTGCCTGACTTTCACATTCTTAACTACACAGCCTGAGTCCAGTGAAAGGAGGTACCGAGTTTTTTAACTTGCAGCATGCAGAAATTTACTCAATTTCCTTCTTTTTAGCAGCTCCACTCTGGTTCAAGACTGACTTTTCTAGGATTTGTTTAGTACATTCTTTTATGAGCATCTATTTTTCAGTTTCCAGGGTTTTTGTCAGTATTGTTGTTATATCTCTCCTCCCCCCGCCCCCCTTTTGAGGCTTATTCCTTTAGGAAAATTCAGTTGCTTTCGTTTTAATGGCCAAGAATTTGCTTGTATTTGGTCTGCCCTATGTTGAAATAAAATCCTTATTAAACAAATTTTTAAACTAATAAAATTTCCATTTGTTAAAATGCTTGTATTTTACTATGCATTAAAAGATAAAAATTTCTCTATTAAAAATAAAGAATTTATGACACTTCTTTGAGCTACCTAGCAAGAATAAATTTGAGCCTGGTTAAAATTGATACAATTTCATGATTATATTTAGTCACCCTATTTTTCAATTAGCTCAGTAGTGACTAAGGCACAGGACACACACAACCAGGTGAGGTATACTGTACCTATTTAAGGGCTAAAAATTCTACAAAATTAAAATTTGTATTTCTTAACTTTAAAAAAGTTAATATATGCAGTCTTCCTCATAAATTACCCCTGTGATTTTTAACTTTGCCAATGTTTTTTATTTTATATGTAGATTTGAAGTAAAACTAAATTATTTTTGACAATGTTTAATGATAGATGGTCATTTAATGACAAAATATCCCATTGTCACAAAGGACTATGCAGCTACTATTTATTAAAACATTTTGTGTAAATGAAAAATCATTCATCTTGTTGTCACAGGCACATCCGATAAAAAAATGATGGTTTCTTAACAAAGGACACATTGGTGTTAAAAAAATCCGTTTACACTGCATTTTTGTTTGAATAATGGTGCCAGAAAACTGACATGCCAGCTCAATACTGTAGTCCAATTAGAAACGTATTCATTATATAATTAACAAGGAATGCTGAGGCCTGTTTCCTAAATCCTCATTGAGCACGTACTCTAAATCAACCATCCACAGAAGCTTCCTTATTAAAAAATTTTCCTGAATAAATGCTAAGTTGAGAACACATTATATTTTTGATGTTCATATTTGTGACCATATTTACATGAAGTGTAATGTATTTGGTTCTTTGTTTCTATTGATAAGGTTATATTAGTTTTATTCTACCAATAGTACCTACAGTTTGAAGCTTAACCAGAAAAATGAGATTAATATTTTTGGTTATACCAGAATTTAATTCTTGTTAATGCTCTATTAAGCATTTCAATTAGTTGTTATGTTTACTTTTAGTTTTATAAATCGATCTTCAGTACATATCTAAATATATATTTGGTAATGAGCTTTAATATTCAAGGAGATAAATATGAGAAAATGTTTTTAAGCCAATTATAGCAATAATCTTAAATAATCTGCAAACTGATCAAAGCTGATCATTTCAAAAATTGTCAATTATAGGGTAATATAACATTATTTAGCTGAAAATAACAATCAAGACTTAATTTTATAATAACAGGTTTGATTCTGCATGCAGAGATTGATATAACTTTAAAAATATTAAGCCAAGGAAATTTTAAAGATTATGTAATTTAATAGGCACTAATTAGATGATCATTTATTTTCCAGTGTTCTCATTAATGTTCATGACATGACATTATAAGGAAAAAAGACCTAAAAATATAGACCTAAATATTAATTAATCAATTCACCTTTTACCTGATTCAAGTTCAAATCCCCTTTGATCAACTTTTCATATTCAATACAAATTAAGCCCATGTTGCTGAGCATACTCTTCAGGCCTGTTATGGCCAGCTTTCTGCCTAACTCCTCAGCCCAAAATTCAACAATCAGAAAGTCAGCTTCTAGAATTTCTAAATTTCTTAGGATTTATAATACAAGCACACTGAATAATGTGCCAGGAACACTCTCACTTTCCTCCTAATTATCTCTGCAACTCAGTAAAGACACTATTGTTTTTAGGAAGCCTTCCAAGGCTCCCCCCATATCCAAAACACATAAAGTTCATTCACAGGTACTTCAAGAATCCCACGGTGCCCCCACAAAACAGTAAGCATCTCTCAATGTGCATCATCAAATGGTGAGGCATTTATGGTACTGTGCATGTGTGAAGTGATGATGTTCATGAAGTCAAGGAAGATGTCCTCTTGTCACTAATTAGTTAACAACCAATAACTAGTCGAGGTGCTTTAAATACAGACAATGTTAAATAAAATCAATTCATACTGGGGAGTATTTTCCACACTATGTATATTGAACTATTGTTTTGTAACATATGGCTAATGAAGTCTTTGGCAGAGATCAGAACTCAGTTTTTCAATCTACCGATGTTTTGGCCTGAAGGTTTAGTTTAAAATGCATTCCTTGGTCCTTAACCCCAGCAAATATGATTTTTCAACTTGCTCCTCTTTTTAATCATATAATGCTATGCAGTTGGCTTGAATATTTAAAAAAGCACATATTATAAATACTCAAAAGTTTGTGGATTGAGCTATATTAGGTTGCTCTTTATTCAATTTTACATTTTTTTGCTATCATTTTTCTTTTTCCTCATTTCTTCCATTTCTACCCCACTATACATACACACCAAATGTTCATATGGCTAGTGGATTCTCAAGTAAGCCTAGTTTCTCAAAGTTTGAAAAAAAAAACCCATAATATACTTAAATATAAATTTATCTCCAACTTTCAACACACTGAATTTCTTATCGTTTTTCTAAGAATAATACATTCTATTGGTACAATGGCAGACTCTGTCTTTACAAGTAAGCAAAAGGCAAGCTGTAACTAACGAATAATTTATGAAGATTCTATTGTTCTTATATTTTAGCAAATAATGTGCTTGTCACAATAATTTACTAAGTGGTATTGCGTAATGACCTGGTAGAATTAATTCATTTCCAAAGACAATAATTACAACCTGAGTATTATCTTATAAATAGAAGAAACTGGTTCAACCAGCTTTGTGTATTAGATTTATTTTATACATTTGAAAGGAGAGTAATTTCATAAGCTTCCTAGAAATTCTATTTTGTAATCACTAATTTCATCTTAAAAAACAAATAAAAGAGCCAGGCATGCTGGTATATGCCAGTATTCCCACCACTTCATAAGGCCAATACAGGAGGTTTTAGGATAGCCTGGGCTCATTAATAAGAGACCCTGCCTCAAAATGAGTTTTTAAAGAGTGGGTGAGAATACGGACAGAGCTCAGATTGAACATGGGTTCAATTCCAAGTATCATGACCACCTCAAGCACAGAAGGTATTATGCTTGTTTTAATTATAAATGAATTAGTTTTTTAGGAGCTTGCTTTCTTTGCTGCACTAGAGGTCAAACTGAAGGATGTATGCTAAGCAAGTGTTCTACCACTAAGCTACTTCTCAAGGCCCTTGCTTTAATTATAAACAATGAAACTAACATTAGCAAAACTCCAATCCCTATTTACAATCTGATATAATATGATGTTTGTTTTATTCTAGCTGTCTTCAATGCCATAAATGTAATCAGGGATTAAGAACTACTGTAAATGTAAAATTAATTAAGTACAAATTTAATATTCTTGGTCTAAAGTTCTTTGTTTTCTTGTGAAGGTCTTTTGTCCATATCTAACACTTTTCCTTTTTATACTGTGTGCTCCTTAAAATTACCTATCTCTCTCTTTCTTTCCCTCTCCTGCTTCCTATTCTCTGTCTCCTCCCCAACTCCCTCTAATGGCTAGTTAAAACTTTCTCTTGAAAAATGTGTTCAAATCTTTTTATTTCAAAATTAAATTATTAGGTTAAGCATTTGGATAATATGTTCAATTTCAAATTTTTCCTGTCTTCATGAAACTACTTCTTTGTCAATGAGGAAAAAATATCCCCTCAACTTTCAAAAGTGAACACCTTTGCCTCTACTCCTCCTTGTAGCCTTTTTCCCCTTTTTCTTAGCCTTATTAAACATCACCTTAAACTTTGTCTTCTGTTCACCTCTTTACCTTTTCATAAAATGTGCTCAGATTCCTTTATTTTGAAAAACTAACAGTCACAGCAACACTTGAAGCCATTTACCATCACCTTTATCTCTCCATGATAACTGCAGGAGTTCCTTCAAAAAGTGGAGAAAACCACGATGTTCGGATTTTGGTTCTGTGCTGCAGAAACTAACTAGCCTCAGGCAAGCCACTTAAGCCAGTTTTGACCCTAAGCCAGTTTCTCCAATGGTGAAATTGGTGTAACTAACACCAAATCCTTGGGATTATGGTGCAGTTTGAATAGGATCCAATGAGAACATGCGTGTGAAACTCCTAACACATTTAAAAATGGAGGCAAAGCTGAGGATCTGAGGGTAAATAACAAATTTGACATTTACAATGCAGAGGCACTCAAACAATTGTGATTTATTTGTAATAGGAAACAAAATCTCTCAACAGCACTGGGTGTCCTACCTGCAAATGTGGTTTCTTTTCTCAAATTGATCAAATTACTGAGTCTTAGATGTTCTGACAAATAAATTCACATGGGCACCTCTTACAACCTAGACTCCAAAAAATAAATAAATAAAATAAAACCCTGCAACAGCATTTCAAGAATCTCTATAAAGAAAGTAATCCTAAAAACTTAATAATGCAATTAATAGACATTTATAATCTTCTACGAGACTTGGTTAAGGATTTCAGTTCATTTCCACTGTAACCAGATGGAGAGAACTCACATGTGTGACCATGTCCTGTGTTTATCTCTTCAGGGGTCTGACACTCATCTATCTCATCCACTGGGCAGAAGCGCTAGAAATGTCATAAGCTTATCCAAAGACTCTTTAGAGTCTGATTACAAATAAAAGCCTGAGAAAACCACTTTGATGAGGTATATGTCTGTTTTTTTAAGGCTCAAAATTAGGTGATCTTAGTTAAGGTCTAATCAGTTTGAGGGAATACTTTTTAATAGATATGAATATTGTCGTGTTTTAAAAACCTGAACAATTTAATGGATGCCATTGGTTAAAAATATTAAATATTGTTATCAGGATTCCAAAATGTTACAATGACACAGGGAAGGAAGGTAGCAAAAGAAGAGTTATGATTTTTTAAGAGAATCTGTGTACTTCAGAGGACACTGTAAACCTAGATATGCAAAATGTACTTAAGATTCTTCTCACTTTTATTTTCTGTATCAATCAACCTGAAATGATAGAGACCATATAGGTTTTCTGCACCAAGGAAATGTTGAATTTGTGAGGACTGAAATTTTATTTTCAAAATGTATAATTTATAGTTTGTTACAAAATATCAGAGAGTAGAATACTTTAACAATGGCAAAAATAAATTTTAGAGAACTTTTAGTAGCGGTAAATGAAAGAATTACAAATGGTGTTAAAACAGACATTATTAATACTATGCTAAATACAATGAGGTGGTAAAATAAAATATACAAGACCCAAACCAAAGCCCCACTGGGGGGAAAAAAAGCAGCAGACTGCAGCAAATGTTTATTTTTTTAAAAAATTAAAATGAATAAATGGTATCAAATTTACATCTCATTTAAATGCTCCTCTGAAATATGTATCAATGAATTTTATCAACTATATATCACATTAATTCTTCTTAAAGGAATTAATTTTAAGGTAATGTATTTAAAGAAAATGGTAATGTATTTAGAAGAAAACTTTTCTTTCCCAAAGTATCTCTTTTACTAAATATGCTTATAGTCTACAAGATTTCTTTTAAGAGATATGTTTTATATATGATATCTAAAATTAAACCCAAAACCTTTGAACTGAGCCATATCGCATTTCTTTTTATGTTCATTTTGAGAAAGAGGGGGAGGTATGCCACTGTGTCCCTAAACTGCCAAGGCAGAGCTCAATATTACAGTCAACCTGCCTCAGCTTCCCAAAGGTCTTTGTGGGTTTTTGTTTGTTTATTTCTAGAGCACGCAACAAATGACACTAACACTACCTCTCTTGTATACACCTCCACCTGATTTACAAATTAAGTCCACAGTGTCTGGGTATTTCCACAAGGATAGCACAAAGAATCCCCAACCTAGAAAGTCAGGGAATATTCATAATACTCCCTTCTTTCATTTTATTGGTAAATTATCATCATCACCCATGTAGTTCATCAAAAGAAGCATTGAGGACATCCAGGATTTTTACCTAATCCGCACTTATTTATCCCACCTGCTCCTTCCTACCTAACCTTTTTGGACAATATAAAATTTGCACAAAGATGCATTCATCACTTTACCAAAGTTTCCTACCCTCAGGAAGACCCGTTTTTTTTTTTTTACTTGAATTATTTCAATAGATATAACATTCCTCACTGTCTGCACTTGATTCCTTCCAGGGTGCAACTAACTTCTTAACCTTTCACATCTAAATCATTTACCTTCCACATCACCAAGCAAACATTAAACAACAACTCAGCTCCTTTGCCCACCAGGAAAAGCCTCCCCAAATCGGGCCCTGGTGCAAGTGTTTGGTTCTACTATTCAGAAATCATCCCTGGCAGCTGGATCTGTGGCAACACAACGGAGCGCCACACACCACAGGTCTCTTACCTGCATGCCCTTCTCTCTCTCGCTCTCTCATCACGAATGTGTTCTCTGCCTTGTCCTTGTCCAGCTGAGGCAATTATTCTAATATAATAAGCTGAAGTGCATATAAATAATTGAACACAATGCTTTAGATTCTCTCATATTCTGGACAATATTGTGAGAGAGAAAGACAGATGGGGAAATGTGTGCATGTCTGTCTTCCTTCAAAGATGTAATCTTGATAACAAGGAGGCAGGAATCACAAAGCACTTAATGTTTACTGGGTGAATACAAGGGGGTATGAGTTATAGAAGCAATAATGAGACTGGGCCTAAGTATACAAATTACGGGATTAGTAATCTTTGTTATTACAAGCTTATGATTGGTGATAATGCGTCACTGGATTCCAAAGATAATTTACAAATAGTGCATTTTAAAATAGCATTTGAAGATTATGAGGGCACAGCTAAGTGCAAAATATAGGTGTATGCATAAAGTACTCAAAATATATTTTATATAATATTGGTCAAAAGTTTTCTTAACATTTGTCTTATTTTGCTCTTTTCATAAAATTATTAGTAGTTAAGAAATCCTTAGAGCTACATGCTTTTTATGCAAACTTTTTACTTCCAGAGACTTTTCTAATTCTTCCTATAAAAACAAGGGTTATTGAGGGAATATAACTTCAAGATTATGTTTCCTTTTCAAATCTCAATTTACTCTATCCACCTCGTTTACATGCACTAGAAAGATGACAGTAAACTGCATAAGGCAGGATGCTGAGAGTATTTCTACAGTCAATATCAGAGGAAAACAAAAGCGCATGAAAAATTCTGGCAATTTGTTACTTGACTGTATCAAAGTGGCATTCTTTAAAAAATAACTTTATATACTTAACATGAATATAGTAATTACAAATGGATATTAATAAAGAAACATGTCCTGCAAAAAACAGTGAGTATTTTGCATTAATCTTTGACCTTTTTTATTTTAAAAATAATCTCTTTTACAAACAAATTTCATATTAAAAATGAGATTTTAAAATTCATTTTATTTTCATGGATTTGTTTTTGTATTTTTTCTAAGTAGTTTATTAGCAAACTTGAATCCAGTTTACATTAAAAACAAATATTAATCATTATTGAATTGAATATTTTTTACATTAAATAAAAACACTGAAATTACAGTATGTTTTAATACAGCAGTTGGTGTAGAATAATGTACTGCTACCTCATTACGTTACTTTAAAAATTACCAATTCTGTTCACTATTCAATTTTTTTATTACTCCATATTTAGATGAGGCTTCTTCTATCAGTTAGTTTTTTTTCTTAGTATCTAATAGATTTTTCTTTTTTATTTAACACTTTCCTATATAACTCTTAATTGTCTTTTATATGAAGATTATCAATATGCATCTGTAAAAAGTTAAAGATATGTTTTAAAATAGTCCCAGTTCCCTCTTCGGTGCAGTGGAAATATTAGGAACTGTACATTGAGGGGCCCTTAGTAACATCCTGGCTCAGTTCAATAGTTGCCTGGTATTAGAATTCTAACAAAGAACTGGGATAGACAATGACAGTGTGAAAAGGAAAGATGAAGAGGTTTAATAGACAAGTCCAGCCTAGCAGCAAATAAATTGGATGTGTATATGTGTTCTTTATTCTCATCAAGAACTGATGAGGAAAATGAAACCAAGAATGAATCATAATTGCTAAGATATACCTTTAAAACTATCAATGAAGTCATAGAAAACTGATTCATTTCACTTCTCATTGACTCCCCCTGTGATTTTAATTTGTGGGAATGTTTTTATTTGTTTTTCGATTGTGAAGTCAAGTATGCTCTTATTTACTGGGGATTTATTTTAAGAGGATAAAGCATCACAACTGAGAAAGCGAAAATCAGCAGTTGTATTTCAATATTAAATTTTTTAAGAAGCTCACACAATCATGGCATCAGGACAAAACATATTGTGGTTATATCTTTCACATAAAGTATTTTTTATATTAGAACTAAGATAAGTAAACCAAGTACTCTGATGAACATTAAAATATAGAAAACCATCTAATTAAGCTATTCTAAAATTATAACAAAAGCCAATAGTGATGGTTGTCTTCTCTGCTTCAGTGGCAGGTTCTTCTGTATCAGTGCTCTTAAAGTATTCTATAAATATGTGCTTGTCCTCAAACAACTTAAATTGTATTAGATCTAATAAAATTAATATGATCTTTATTACACTTAAATGTCTTTTAAAATATTTCTGTAGCTTCAAAACTATAAGAAAACATAAACTATGTCATTAAGTAAACCTTTATGCAAATCTGTCCCTTATCTTTTAAAAAAATAAATTCTTACAAATATAGCCATGCTTATCTGTTTTCATTTACTCTATAACTGCTGCTAGATTGACTCTGGTTTCCCAACACCACATAACAGCTTGTGGACCTGGTAGGATAGACCAGTAATCCCAGCACTCCTGGGCCTGAGGCAGAAGGATTGCCTTGAGAGGTAAGCCAGTTTGGGCTATGCAGAGAATTAAAGATCAGCCTGGACTACAGAGCAAGACCCTGTTTCATAAGAAAGCAAGAAAGCAAGAAAGCAAGAAAGCAAGAAAGAAAGGAAGGAAGGAAGGAAGGAAGGAAGGAAGGAAGGAAGGAAGGAAGGGAAGAAAGAATCTCATACAACTCATTCAATATCATTTAATATTTGTAATAATAAGAATCTTAAAATATTATGTCTTTTATTATGCCTTTTCATAAAATGGCCCCTTTTAAACTGGTCATTTTGATGAATTTAATCCTTTCTCTTCATTCCTTTGCTTTATGATCTAATTGAAGTTTTCATCATATCACAAAAAAGTCAATAGGTCTTATGGAATACGTAGATATTTATAAATTAATATCTAATTAATTAATTCAATATTTGATACATGTGTCTATGTGACCACTGCCAGTTTCTGTTGGTTAAAGACAAGATACAAGTAAAAGGTAAACTAGCAGCCACTGTGTACTACTTCCCGCCCATTATGTGCACTAACAAAAGACATAGGCAATGATGAAGAGAAATTAGAAACCTTGTACATGGTATGGTGGAAGAGTAAAATGTTGCATCTATTGTGAAAATCACTGTGTACTTCCTCAAAAAACGAGGAGTAGAAATGATTGAGAAACTTAACTTCTTGATATATATAGAAAAATTACAAGCAAGCAATTCAGAAGGTATTTGTATACCCACATTCATAAACAGCACATCAGGAGCAACTGTGTGGCTAATCCCAACGTGATCACGTACATCAAGATTCCTCACGTGTTTGAAGATGAGAAAGTGAAGAAACCAAAACTTTGTTCAAGAAGCTTGTTTTTCTTAAACGTTTTCAGTAAATTTGTTTAATAATGCATTTTACACAGATACATAATTTGAGCTAATATTTATATTAATCAGGGTTTCACTATTTTTCTCATATGTGAATTCCAGATATTACTCATACACTACTAACTAATATCAGCTCAGCAAATTCAGAAGAGGAATATAACCAAACTATTATATTATAGTTGCTATCTGGGGACATGGAACATGATTAAGCTGGATGTTGCTTAAACAACTCAAAGTCAAGATCTGAAGAAAAATTAAAATGATGTAAATTTCCATTATATTGCTCTCTAAATAGATTTCCTAATTACAATACTGTGTGTCAAGGAAGTTCTTAAACGAGTTTTTCTTTAGGGCATGTAACTTTTAAGAATTTAAAGTCAAAGCACAAGGTCCTGTGTCTGGGCCCGCCAGACAGTTCAACGAGGTCCTGTGAGGTGGGGGTAAGGATGAGAATGGACAAGAGACACAAAGGAGGGAGACAAGACAGGCTTTCTGATCAAGTCTCAAATTTTATTTTTCTCACATGAGCTTATATAGGGCAAAATGGGGAAGGGGAGTAGGGTTGCTAGGAAACCTGTCTGTGTAAGCAGGCAACTAGGTGGTCTAACTCTAAAGGTTCCATTCCATGTTAGGAAAGGTCATCTGTACCTTAAAATGAGTAGTGGGAAAGAGTTCATTCTTATATTAGGAAAGGCCACCTGTGCTTGGGAGCGAGTCACAGGCATCAGAAGATAAGATTAAGTACAGGTATAGGAGCCAGAGGTTAAACAGTCCTTGGAAGAATGTGGCCTATCAGACGATCTGACCAACAGCTTTAATCACGGTGGATTTGAGCCAAGATAGAGTCACCTATGTCCCAGATTCAGGTGGCTCCCCACAGTCCTGAATTCAATTCCTCAGCACAAAAATTTAAATTTCAACCACAAGGTCCTGAAATCAATTCCTCAAAACGACATAAAGCCAGGAGTGGGGTAAACACCTGTAATCCCAGTACCTGGGAGGATTGAGGCAGGGGGATTGCCATTAGTCCAAGGTTAGCCTGGACTACACAGAGCTCAGGACAAGCCTAATCTACAGAGTGAGATCTTGCTTCAAAAAAGAAAAAAAGCATTTATGTCAAAAATATTTGTTCATTGTACCTTATTTTACTAGCCAAGAATGGTGCAGGCTAGCCTCCATAAGCATGGAATAAATAATATATAATGCACAAGTTATCCCTCAAAGTTTCATGATTTTTACACCTTGGAAAGATTATTTCTATAAAGATATATAAAGTACATTTAGTACTATAACAAGTTTCCTTTAATTTTGTATCAGGCAGCTCTGTATCACAGTGACAAAAACACCTAAGTGAAACATAGTAAACAAAGTTCAGCATGACACACAGTTTCAGGCTCCATCCTATGTAAGTCCTCAGTGACTCAGAGCATAATGGCGGGAGACATAAATGGAGCAGAGCAGAGACTCAGCTCAACAGCAG
The DNA here is from genome assembly GCA_004027205.1 of Ctenodactylus gundi. NCBI lineage: Eukaryota > Metazoa > Chordata > Mammalia > Rodentia > Ctenodactylidae > Ctenodactylus > Ctenodactylus gundi. The sequence continues at coordinate 194,206 of PVKB01002053.1, forward strand.
AGATGGTGAAAGATCCAGGAAAAATAAATTTCTCTCTCCAATCACCCTCCTGCTTTACTCCCATGCCCTACTATTGCAATGAGGTCATTCCTCCTAAAGTCTGCACCACTTCTTAATGAGGCCACTAGCTGAAAATCAAGGCCTCACCAAACACAACAGGCTTTAGAAGAATATTCCTAATCCAAATCATAAGAAATTTACACCCACCTCTGCAATTTCCATATCATCTTTATGCCTCCCTCACTAGCCTTTTCTTTGTGTGCCTGGATATCATAGTTGGGAACTTACGTGTTCCTCAAGACTTGTGTGTTGAAGGCATGGTCTCCAAAAAAAGGAAAGATCAAGGTGGAGTTTTTGAAGACTATTGGATCACCAGGGCTCTAAGTTGCTCCATCCACTGGTTTATGCATAATTTGACAGCATTAGGGGGAGGTGACAGAATGGCAGCAAGTCCTTTGGGACTGGGTCTCTCCCTATCTCTTCCTCCTTGTTTTTTTTTTCCCCCTTGCTTGCTCTTGGTAGTCATAAAGTGAGTGGTTTTGCTCCACTCTGCCCTTCTGCCATTGTGTGCTACCTCACCATGGGCCAAGAGACAACAGCATCAGCTGAACATGGCTAAAACAGCTCACACTGTCAGCCACAAGAAGGCTTTCCTCCTTTGAATTTGTTTTACTCAGGTATTTTGGAAAAATGGCAGAGAGCTAACATAGATGGGGATGTTCTTTATTTCATCAAATTTTACATTTGCAGCTGTTCACAAAAAGATAAGATAAACACAATTGGATAATATTGGCACAGAAATAGCTATCCAGTGGTGTGTCTCCTAGCTTTCAATAACAATAATTATATATTGCACATATGTTTTGAATATGTTCTCGAACTATTCTACTTTCAAAGTCATTGAATTGGGTCAGGTGTGCTGTGTTGTCCTTAATTTTCTATGACAATAGTCACTGTCACAGTGACTTTTAATTTTGTAAATTATCCTAAAGTTTCTTTTTCAAAATCAATATCCTACTTCTAGACAACAACCCAGATGTAAAAGATAATTACTATATTAAAAACCATGATGTCTTTTATGTATTGAACATTCGTGTTCACTTAAAATTCAAAAGTGGAAGCCTTGGCCAACAATCTAATAATCCTCGGAGATGGAACTTTGGGGTTTACGTTTAGTTAGATGAAGGGATGACTGTAGTCATGCAAGTAACAGAAAAAAGGAAAGAATAGCAGTGCCTTTTCTCTCTCCATGCACATGATCCTAGAAAGTCACATTGTACACAGAGAACAGGCAGCAGTTCCCAGGCAGAAAGAGAGCTTCCACTACAATCCCGAACCCAACAATGTGGGCACTCTAATCTCAGACTTCTATCCTCTATAACTATCAGAAAATATCTTTTTGTTGCTGTTAAATCACTCAGTTCATGGTATTTTGCTACAACAGCTAAGCAGAAAGACCATGTCCATAGCATATATTCAATAATACTACCTTTCAGGTTCAACTGATAATTTTCTTATACACATGCTCACACCCACACACAAAACTATTTAACTGCAAACCATAAAATGGCTGTTGAAAGAAAGTCTTTTTTGCATACTCCATTACTTTTCTAATTTTACCAGTTATTTGTAATAGTAAATTAAGTTCCTGAAAACTGCTTAAACTAATGCTTAAATGAAAAAATAGCAAAATTTTATCTTTCTTTAAGCAAATACAGTAAAATATTTATGCATATATTCATATATTATGATATATTATTATATCATAAGATGCACATTAATCATCACCAAGTAAATAACTGTACTTGGAAAACATAACCACAAGTCATCAAAGAAAGGCCCTAATATTCAGCATCATACTGAGAGTTAATGATAAGGCATAAATATAAGAATCACTTGAGAGTCTCTGAGACATTGTAGAACCAATGAATTCTGTTGAAAGAATAAGGGAATATATATCCACTTTCTGGAAAGAGCCATTAAATTTAACAGGCTAAATGATCAAGTATATTCTCAAATTTTTCAAGAGTTTATTACATTGTCTTCATTTTTTATCTTCTTACAATTTTTAACCTCAAGAAGATTTGACTGATGCTGTACTATGGATGAAGAAATATGAGATATAAATTATGAAATACAAAAATATGACCTATCTGTCACAAGCAGTTAATATGCAGTTTTAGGTAACAAGGGAATAATATATGCAAATCATCAAAAAGCTTAAGAGGAGTACCACATTCATTCTTATAAGTGCCATAAAATTTTTCATTATATACAAGCACAGAATAAACACTCATCTCTGCTGTCTCTGAGAGTTTCATAGAAAAGATCAATTGAGATGAGTATTCTTTGAAATATTAACTTTAGCATACAGGTACAGACAAAAAGTTTTTCTCAGTAAATGAAAGAGTATAGATATGAAAATGGGAAAATACATTTTTAGAAGAATGGTTAGATATTACACCATAAGAGATGTCTATGAAATGGTAGAGTTAGAGTCAAACAGTAAAACTCAGACATTATAACTGGTTGAAGTGGTATTAACAGCATTTTACGTACTTTGATTGCAGTGGATAATGCAATGATCTCTGAGGTCTTAGAATACTGGATTACTAGGAGACATAAAATGCTTTTTGGAGACAAAGATGACCATCACGAGGACCAAGATATCTCTTATATGCATAATTTTCATTATCTCCTAATATATATATATATATATGTGTGTGTGTGTGTGTGTGTGTGTGTGTGTGTGTGTGTATTTGGAATTATCTCCAGCCTTGAAAGGTTAGAATCACAGCTAGAAGATTTCGGGGTCTTTATGATGGACTTACCTAGATATCTCATGATATGGCTCAAAGAACTCCCGGTCCACTGATCAGTGTCTTTAAAAAGACATGCCAGGATTTCCTCTGATTTTCATCTTTCTTCTTCTGCTATTAATATATTTCCAAAGGTTGCCGGCCCCTCTTACCTGTTTCTGCAGATTAATACGCACTTTCTATAGATATTTTAATACTATTGAAGAATAATTGCCGTGCATCTATTTTATCCTCTCCTGGGGCTTTGTGTGAACTCATTAAGACATGATTTAATGAACTCTCAGCTGGAATTCTATTTTCCTCATTTTCAAATTCTGGGAGCCATATCACTATTATATCTAAGAACTTCCAAATGACACTACATTAAACAATATTACAAAATTTTTAAAAAGTCGAGTGACAAAATATTCATGGTTTTTTTTTTGCCTAAGTTGTCGATTTTACTATTTTAAAATAATCTATTCTTATTGTAGGTGTTGATTGAACAATCTTCCTTACTATCTGGTGACAGAGGTAAAAAGGATAGTCTATAACTTTATTGCATTTTCTTCCAAATAAATAGAAAGCATACATGATAATGTACAATTTAAAAATTTCTGATTAAGAAGCTAATTAGGAATAACTTTTACAGGAAAGAATTCTGGCTTTAAGAAGGCACAAGAGATTTAACTAAAGGCCACACTGTAGCAAACTTAATACCACAATCTCCCAATGGATTTTCTTAATTGTAATTATTTCTCCTTCAGCTGTTATAATATTTGGGCATGTTCACATTTGAAATATTCTTCTCTGATGGTAAAAGAAAATAAAGACAGTTGCTGGTAGAAACAAGAAAAGTGAAACTGAATAAAGAAATCAGTGCCCCCAGTATAAGGCTACCATGTTCAAGAATATTAAAATGGATGCTGCAATAAAGTCAGGTAAAATGATTCCATTTGTTGGCTTTCAGTCTTTGTGGCAGCTCTTAGTGCAGTGTACTAACATTCACATCTGTAAATTCTTCCATCTCTCACTACAAGATTAACTTTTTAAGTTTATTAGCCTGCTAGAAGTTTTTTTGCTTCCCTAATTTTAATTTTCTTACCATGAAAAATATTAGCAATGTCTACCTCTAGGGCAATTTTATGAGCTAAGATAGCTGATATCCAGAATTTAGCCTGCTAGTACAGCAGCTGCTACCAACACCCCCATCACTAACATCACTGCTCCTACTTGTACATTTCATTAAAACTGTAATACTAACGTCACAGTGATGTAACATGTATTCCTCCAGTGGGTATACTCAATGTCACGGTATTCCAAAGTTATCAGTTTTTTGAAACAACTTGTACATTAATTTTGGCAAGTAGTCAAAAGAAGTTTTACTGAAAATCAGTAATTAAAAAATACTTCTAGAGTTCTCACTATGTGCAAGGAGCTTTGCTAGGTATGGCCATTGATAGAATCCTATCAGTGTATAAAACAGATTGAGTTATAAGACTTTTAGGTCTCAAATCCTGTTGGTGGAAATAAACATGTCACCAGTCAAATAAAATACAAGGAAATAAATGCTGTAATAAATTACAACATCTGGGCTAAAAATGAAAGGTCCATGTTACAAAAATAAAAGTGAAAAACAAAAAGAAGACGGAGTAAACCTGAACCTGAAAAAGCTCAGAATGGCTGGAACACACCATTTAATAGATAAAACAGCTGGAGTCATACATAGCGACAAAATCTTAAGGACACTTTGAAAAGTCTTATTTTGTACTTTATTAAGGAATTTTCCTCCCTGTCTCCCTCTTCATTTCATATTTTTCTTTTAAAGTATCATATTAATACAGTAACTTATCTTTGCAGAAAGAAAAAGGATCTCCATTTTTATCAAGCAGCTAATGCAGCCAACATGTAGGCACTAAGTCCATCTAGTTTTTTTTTTTTTTTTTAATACTAAGTGCTTTTCTGGTTTTAGATGACCAACACTAATGATACCTGGAGAAGAGAATCTTATGTTACCCCCTTCCTCTATATCTGTTATCCGTCTTCAATAAAGTAGCAGCAATTTAATGTGAAATCTGCCCACTCACATAATAGTTACATTTCCCAGAATCCTTTGTTGTGAAATATGTCATGTTACCAGGTTTTGAACAATGGGATAAAAGCAGAAACCATATGTACAACTTCTGCATCATAATCATAAATGCACTTCCTCCTTCCTTCTCACTTTTGTTAGCAGGAATGTGACTTGGGTACCACCCATACCCAGAGGACAAAAGTCCCTTTTGAAGATGGCCCTCACACTCAGTGAGACAAGAGAGATGCACTATAGATGAAGCTTAATTATGATTGAAAAACAAAGTTGATGAACAAAGGTGTGCAGGACTGCAAGCTTCTTTAAGAAACAGACAGTTATATGGTAACATAAAGGTCATAAACTCCCACATGCTCAATCAAGAATGCCAAATAAACATTTCCTAGAGGACACAGCTCTCTGTTTTCAAAAGTCTGATGCTTTTTTATGACAGGATAAAGCTTTCTTGTATAGAATGCATACTCGAATAGAACATAACTGTATTCTTCACATCACTACACCAAAATGTCAAAAGATTCAGTTCCCAGCATGAAAATGAACAGCAACATAAACATGAAAAGACTCAACATTTTAAACACTGTACTCACACAGTGCAGAGTCAAATGGAGACCAGTGGATTGTGAGGGGGTGTAATTTCATCAAAACACTAACGTGAAGATGGTTTAATAGAATGAGCTAGGCTAAAACACCTGAAACATTATCTATCCTTTTAGAAAGGAAATATTTATTAGTTAGTGACACAGTTATAAAACACTTACTTGATACATTTTTGTGGAATTTTCTTCTTAATTAATTTGGAGATATGTAAATATACTGATTATTTGGCCCCTTTCTGCCAATACAGACATTTTATTTTATTGCAGACACATTTCATAGAGATATGTTTAATTACAATAGCAAATATTAGTGTACTAATTGAAATATATTTTTAGGTATAACTGTTATAGGAAAGCTCACTGATGAATTAGAAATATCTTTATGTCATGTTCTCAAAAGCTCAAACTTAGGTATAATATCTTTACAAATAGAACTAGTGAACTCATCAAATATTTTCTCTTTCCTATTCTTAACATGCATAACAGTTATTATATTTAAATGCAAATAATGTAGAAAAATACTGCTAGCAATGATGCAAATTTCTGTATGGAAGGAGATTCAACACGACTTTTCTTTTTCTTTTTTTTTTTTTTTTTTTTTTTTTTTTTTTTTTTTTTTTTTTTTTTTTTTTTTTTTTTTTTTTTTTTTTTTTTTTTTTTTTTTTTTTTTTTTTTGAGTTGGGGTTTCACTCCATAGCTCAGGCTGGTCCTGAACTCACTATGGGGCTCAGGCCTGCCTTGGACTCACAGCAATCTTCCTGTCTCAGCATCTCAAGTGCTGGGATTACAGGCATGTACCACCACACCTGTCTTATGTGGGTCTGGGGAAATCAAACTTGGGTGCTTATTCCTTGCCTAAGCGTTTGCTAGGCAACCCCTTAACCACTGAGTCTTTCCTCCGGCCCCTCACTACTAAAACTTAGGAGCTTGAAAAAGGTGAAAATTTATTTTTTCCATCAAATACTTTTCTTTCATAGCACCAGGGGTTGAGCTCAGAGTATTCACACTAAGCAACGTCTACAGACTTATTTATTTTATAAGACACAGGCTTTAACCTTACTTTGTAAAATCTAAAGGTGTCATAAGTAAGGGACATAATTATGTAAGAACTACAAAAACAAATATTGTGGAAGAAGGTAGGAATATGAGGAACAGGAGAGATGGAGGTTGAGAAGGAAAAAGAAAAGCTGTACCACTTACAGGCAGAGGACAAAAGTCAATTTTGAAGACGGCCCACAGACTCAGTGAGAAAAGACAGATGCCTCTCACACCTCACAAAGTCACCAAGGCAGATATATGTGACGAAGTTACAAAGTTGCTCAGGCTGGGCTCAAAATTGTGATCCGCTAACCTCAGTCTTTCAGAGTACTAGAATTATAGGCATGTGCTAACAGATCTGGCTTACTTCATAAGGCTTCATTTTAATGAAACTAATGATAGAGTATCTCATAAATTTGGTACCAACTACATATATATTTTGTCATAAAAATTTAATAGGCAAAGAATTATTATTGATTATTTCAACCAATGAATGCAATCAATGAGGATAATCCCCAAGTAAATTTTAACGAGTATGCGATGGCACAGGAAAACCATTTATCTCTATGAAAATTTATTATTTAGATATTTATATTCAGCCAGTACGAACTGCAGGAGAGACAATTTTAAAAATTGAGGACGAATTTGCATTGAGTAAAAATTCAACTTTCGGTTTGTATGTCATAATTTTTCCGAGTAGAGCTACAAGAGAATAAATTCTAAGCTTAAGACTCACAGACTAAACTAAATCAAGTATTTTTACCCTCTGGTTTCTCAATAAACAATAAGTATGAGAAAAAAAAAACATGGTAGAATACTCACTATCTGTAAACTGTTTAGGTAAAATATATAACCCTAATATACAAAGAATACTTCAAAGCCTTTACTGATCCCCAGTACTTTCAGAACTACAATAAACCATCTTTAAATTCAACCTAACACCAAATAGAAACAAAATAATAACCAAAACCCAACAAAAAATCTAAAAGTTTTAATTTTTTTTCAAAGATAATGAGTAAAAAAGTTAATCTGGATTTTCATTATCAGTTTAATTCACTGTTAGCATAAAAATAAAGTAATTGCATTCAGGATTCTGAGGTTCCAAGGCAAGATCTGAAAACACTTCACTTCCTGAAGATGTTAGCTGGGATAGTGATGTGGTAAGAAATAGGAAGATATTAGTTTGTGTTGTCAAATTCAATCCACAATGAAGATGAACAGCCTTGGTTATACACTTAGTATTAGTTATTTGGCTAGTTATTACTACATGTTATTTTCTGGACAAACACTATTGCCATTATTAAAAGGTGTCTGATAATAGCCATATTTTTATTTTAAAATACACATAAGAATATATAAAAGCAAACTACTCACCTATTCCAATGAAAACAGCTTTGTAGCCATCTTCTTTCAAAGTGCTAAGAGTCATTTCATTCACCAAGAGGCTTTTACCACAAACGATCTATGAAAAACACATTTTAAATAATGATACTTTAGCATCTGGTTAATTGTAACTATAACATGTCTCTTCAAAAAAATTCAGTCAAATATCTGTAGTCTAGAATTATATTTTCTACCTTTAATGATAAAATGATAAATTGAACATAATATCTCCCTCCAAATTGTCAAGAAGGGATAGAAGATCTACACACATTAATAAGTACAAATTAAAACAATGTGGTCACTGCATGTACACATGAAAATTTAGGGAATTAGAAGATTCACCCTAGCCAAAGTCATCCAGATAAGAAGGCAGTGAGCAAGTGAAATGTCAATAGGGTCTTTAACAAGAACAGATTGGCTTTTGATAGGGGACATCTACTAAGGAAGGTGAATAAAGTTAGGAAGCAAAGAATAGTCACCTCATTAAAAATCAATGAATTTTTAGATTCCACAACGGCTGATGAAAGTCAAAGTCAAGTTCCTAAGAGGAAGGATGCTGAAAAACCCTGGTAAGTGAGCAAGGTAACAGGTTAACTAGTTTGCAGAGAGAATGCTGCCTACTCACCCAAGCATCTGTGCACAGAAAAGAGGAGTGACTACAGATTTCAAGAAATATTGAGGCTGGACTCTTCAATGGCACTGACACCTAGAGATTCAAGAGTGGGGACCCACACAAGATATAAATAATGGATCATGATGAAAACCTGGTTCACAGTGGACCCTCTGAGACTACTGATTCTGTCACTGAACATTTTCCTAGTCTGCTAGTCTCCAGGAACATACAAAATTGAAATTGTTACACTTGTTGAAATTGTTACTTTGGTTGAAGTAATCCCCACAGTGGTTCTCTGAGCAATATAGAAAGTGTTATACTAAATTTCATATTTGGGAAGGTGGCAGTAAAACCTCTAAAACCTGACTGAGGGATTAAGGCAAATACAATACCCTACCAAGATGCAAGTAGAATGGAAGATGGAGCAGTTCTTCTTTACTCTCCCTTTATTTCACCAGTTTGGTCCTTCCTGAAATCAGATGATTTCTAGAAGAAGAACTTGAACTACATAATAGATTTACCTAAAGAGTAAATCTTGTCTTGCAGTTATTGTAACAGATGTGGTTTTATGGCTAAAGCAGATTTATCAGGACATGGGGACACTGCATGTAGCTACTGATTTGGCAAATGTACACTTTTTCTCTTAAATTAGAAAATGAAACAAAAATGTTCACAATCAGGAATCATAGACAGGACTGCTTCAGGGTTCTGTCAACTTCAGCAATAATAAATGGAATATGGAATGATCTGGATTTCTCATGGAACTGTGATTCATTACATTGATAACGTCATGCAGATTGAACAGCTTGAGCAAGAGGCAGTGAAAGTGGTGGAGTCTTCATACCATATGAACTCCAGAGAATGGGAAACAGTTAAGGACTGGCCAGTGCATAAAAGTGAGAGAGCCATTTGTCAGTTATTAACTACTTTATCCCCTACGAAGTAAAAGACAAATTACGGCATCTTGAATTTCTGATCACAAGGAAGAAAGCACAATGTTTGGTAAGCTTCTCTAGGTTCTGAAAGCAATATGTACTTCACACTAGAGTGTCTCATGTGAGCTAGAGAGAAACAGAAGGCTTTTACCAGTGTTAAAAGTAGCCAGCGTGCACAGAGTCCTTACCTAACCACAGGCTCACCTCTAAGTTGTGCACATATTGACTTAGTGAATAGTCACGCTAGCCTTTGAAGTGTTTACCAGGATCCTCAGTTTATAGATGATAATGCCAAAGGACAAAAGAGGTTAGAAAAGCTGCAGTCTCATTTCAAAGTCAATATGCACAGAAACTATGCTCATGAGTCTCTTGAGGTTAACAGAAACATGAAAGGCTGAACTGGCTCCAAAAACCAAGGAAATCAAAATGTACATGAAGACCTGACAATCCAGAATTTCTGAATCATAAAGGTAAATCAAGGAATGGAAAAAGAATGTGAGGAAAGACGCTGCCGACCAGATCACAGGGTCCAGTTTTATCTTTTCAAAATACTAATTCTATCGTTATATTACCAAAAGAATTACTGTTGGGTAGGTTACAATAAAAGTGTGATTGATTACTATTTAGAACTTTGAAACAGATACATTATTATATCAATTGCAACATTAATTAAACAGCTATTATTATAAATATTTAGTAGCATCTATTGTGGGTACTATTATTACAATTAGTAGAATTAGATCCTACAAAGAATATCTGGTAGATTTTAGAATTTTAATGTATTCTAACCATTAAAGAATAGATTTTTTATTTTATTGAAAAAGAAAGATGACTATTTACTTAAATGATCATTATTTATGTTACTATACAAAAAGGTGAGGAATGAAAGAGACCAACACAGCCAAGGATTCTAAATAAAATATTAACAAGACAAATGAGAACGAAATTTCCAAAAGAGAGCAACTGAGTGCCTTGTCAGTGGGTTAATTAGTGTAAGTGAACCTAAGAATACTTGATCTTGGGGTTAGGTTCATCCACTGCCTTAGCAAGACAATTTTTATAAAAAGACTTTCCATCTTTTATAAGACAGTTAGTGTGTATATATAGAAATTAGTTTAGTAGCAGCCTTTGTACTTCATCAAGTGGAAACAAAGAAATCTCACTCCTTCCACCACAGGAGAATTAATCTGCCAAGTAGTTTGCAACATATCGGAAAAATGCAGACACATTCTGTATTTCCACAGGCTACTTCTATATTAATAGACTGATGGAAAAGAGAAAGGGAGAGTTACAATTTGTGTATAGAAATCTTGAACATATTGTGACACTTGGTGTTCATTAACTGCAATTTATGAAACCTGGCCTCTCTGTAGACCAACCATTGGGAAAGACAGACAATATTCACTCTGGTCAACAGTTTCTGGATGGAAATGAGAAATGTGGGAATGAAAACATGTACAAGAAGGAGGACACCTGGGTTCTTCCTTCTCTGTGCCTGGGCAGCCAAGCTAATTTCTCTTCCTGAAAGGCTTAGTTTCCAGATGTTGTCCACAGGGGGGAAAAAAAATATTCCTTTTAAAAGCAAAAACTATAAGAAAGATCATTTAACAAAATGTATATGCTTTGCTTATTTAATGATTAGCAAACTGAAAATAATTGTATAATAAGTAATATTAGTATTATAACTATGAAATCAAAAACATTTCTTTGGCTAGTGTTTTATAAAATCTTCACAGTATTTGTTAAATTGATCTGATGCAGGAAAAAATCACACAGTGGTCATGTTTTTGTTCCTTCGCTCTCTACACTTTTGACTTTGGAATATGTTTTGCCTCGATTTTTTTTTTTAAGTTGTGGGGGACAGTATACCTTCTGCCACCCTCTGATGACCATAGTGTCATTTAATTAGATACTCCTGCACTAAATACAGAATGAAGATTCACCAAGTTTAGTGTAATAGTTACTAGTTTGGCCCAACAGATGTTTAAATATCATAGACTTGTGGCCAAAGTACCATCACTACACACTTTAGAATTTGGTAAAACACATCCTGAAATGTCTCTAAATGTTGCTCATTCGTATAGGTAATGATATTTATTATACAAGATAAAGGTTCATACTTTCATGGCACTAAACAACAGAAATGTGTAGTACATATTTATATATATTGGTGTTATATACCAATTAGAAAGTACATAAAACAATATCCATGTTGTCCACATTATCCTGGTAGAAAATTTGGTTAAGTAGATAAATATTTTCAGATGTTGTGTTGGAATATAAAATAAAAGAACCTTTTAAAATAATATTTTAACTTTGTTAAATAAAAACCATTGTTATTTATTAACACAAGGTCCTCACCGTCAAGAAAATATTTTAATTTTATATTTTTCCCAAAAATATTCCATAATAATCAAAAGCTTTGCCTAAGTAATAATAGTGTAAAGTAAGATGATACTGAGAGGTTATCAAGAAAGAGATGTTACTAAATTATTTGTCTCAAAGAAGGAAGCAAAAAAATGGTATAATAATCAGCACATTAGGTTGATGGAAATAGAATTTTAACAAAATATTCTGGGAAATGGCTAAGATATGTATTTACATATGTATAAAAAAATACAAGGTCCTTATGCCAATTTCAATATTTTATTTTGATTAATCATTATATAAATTGTGAAACAAAATAGGGATTATGAAGAATTCATATGAATTCTGAATTTTATTATGGAAATTCACTTAATCTAATGCTTAGTAACATTGATATAAATATCATAGATATTCTACTAAAGATTATTTTACATTAAAAATAATTGAAGGTCCCACATTGAGTCTTTCATTATTAAAATCAGAGTAATTATACAAAAAAGTGAGAAGTGAATTCTCCTAAAGAATAATTCATTATACTAGATATGATTATTTAATGTGAAATCAATTGAGAGGATTACTTAATGACTCAAAAATTGTATATTCTACAAAGTGAATAAAAGAAAAAATTTAATTCTACCACCGCAATTCTATCACCAAAATTTTTATTATAGTGAAATATAAATAGTATACTACAAACTTCCAATTATTCTTAAAAATAACACTATTAAAGTGACAGAAACACATAGACCTTGGCAAAAATTTATTTCATCAGAAATTAATAAGCTGAAACATTTTCATTTTCAACCTATGAATATTAAAGCAGGATACAATTTAAGATGCTAAAAATAAAGATAAGAGAAAAAACTAATAAAGACATATTCAGTACTAATGAATGCAAAACATGAAACACTGAGAAACTAGTTCTTATAAGCATATATTTACTAGAAAAACCGTTAGCTATTCTTCATGAAAAAATTTAAAAGCACAAAATAATTTTAGATATGACCTGGCTAATATAATCATAAGTAAAAATAAAATAAAATATAAAATAAGTCTCTTCAGAACTGTATACATTACCTACAAAGTCTATTTTAATCATTTGCCCCTTCACATCCCAAACTAACCTAAGAGGTTGACAAGTGATAATCATTATCTTTTTTCTTTTTAGATTGTAATTTCTCTCAACATTGTAATAAACTCATAGAGTATAAAATTCAAGGGAACCAAATGGTGACAATTGCTTCCCACAACTTCTCAAAGACCGTCTGTGTTATCAGATTTCTCTTTCATGAGACATTCCATGCCCATGAACAAACAGATAGACTTATATTCTATCCAAATGGTGGCAATATTCTTTTAAAGTAATACTGACCAAGGCTAAAGATTGACTTTCCCAAAACTGTACAGCTAGAAATTTTAAAAAGTGCCATAACTGTAGCTGAAATGTACATTTCCCATACTCAGTACATTGGCTTCTATCATGTATTGAGTTTTCGTATACAAGTAATGCGTATGCTCTGATTTTTGCAATGTATCCAGTTCAGTGAAAACAGAATCCAAATTTATAGTTATGAGTTAGATAATTTTAAAAATGTTATTATTTCTGTCTCAGCTTCAATTTGTAGGAACACCAACTACATCGATTGGTGGGAACATCAACTTTAAAGTTTCAATAATCATTTGCTTATGTAATGAGAATTAGGTAAGAATTTAAATTCAAAATGAAAGGCATTGAAAGAATTTCCCAGAATATACTTTTGGAAATAATCATCCCAGTGATGAACACTCTAATTTTGAACACTGAGTTTTCACAAAGTTTTGCATAAGTACAAGATGTTTTTGCTACTAGGCTTTTGTTTAGTAATTCTAAGTAAAGTTGCATCACCCACTATTATAAAATAAAATTTAAATATTAGTGTGAAAACACTGGGCTGGGGGCATACCTCAGTGGTTAAAGTGGTTAAAGTCCTTGCCTGGTATCCCCAGCCCCACACAAAAATTAGTGGGACACTGGGGCACAGCATGTAATCCCAGAACAAGGGAGGCTGAGGCAGGATGTTGCTGTGGAAGACAAGCTAGGCTACACAGTGAGTTTAGGGATAGTCTAGGCTACACAGTGAGACCTTGTTTCAAAAAAACCCCAGACATCATTTGGTTTTTTTCTCTTTTGTTGACTGTTGGTTCTTATAGTAAATTTAACAAATGGATCAGAGATAGGTTTTTGATCTCTTTGCAAAATATCTCTGCATATACTTGCATAATGTCTTAAGTTCATTGTCTATTTTGTCATATGAGAAAATTAATAATTTTGAAACAAAGAGTAATGTGCTTAAGATCCAAACATTAGACTCAATATTACTTCACAGAATGGAATAAGGATATCTAAGACTATACCCAAAAGTACAAGATAAGTTTTCAACCATCTTTGAAAGAGTAACACAGTTATTTATCTCACAGAACAATCAAAGACACAAAGCTGCTGTTTCTCTTCCCCATCCCCCAATTTAGAGCTGATGTTGGGAGAGGATCCTCACATTGGCAATGACACAACGCATATGATAAATAAGACAAACCTCTGCAAGAAATTATGTTCCAAGTCATGAAATACTATTTCATAATGCACACAACTTGCATGAAAAACATGATTAAAGAAACCAAATCCTTCCATTAGCTGCCCTGAACCCCTAAAGCAATCTAGGAATTTGTTTCTTACAGACAATTAATCACATGCAGGCGTGCCAGATGAGAACTATTGATTGCCCTTTTCCAGGCTGGTAGCATTCAGACAGTAGACAGACAAATGCCCTAAGCACAGGGAAACTTCTTTCTGCTTCTGCCTGGTGTTCTTTTTAATTGTTCTTCTCAAAAACGCATGTTATTTGCTAATACTCTTTAGAACTTATTTCTTCCTTTTGAACAATACACATATAGATATTATGGAAGTTTTTTATTCACCTTTATACCAAGGTCCTTCATAAGCTCAATCTCAAAATTCACCACATCATATGGCAGCCGGAACTGAGGGATTTCAGAAGAGCTAAAAAAGCAAAAAGAAGAAGCAGCATTAATGGAAAAATTATTAATCACAAAAATGTGACCTATTTTTATTGGTCTGTATGAATGGAATTGTATCTCTGCGAGAAGGATTTATATGTCATAAAACACGAGCAAAAATTCAACCAAATTTTTACAGCCTGGCAAAATATTATTATGTAAATTACAGGTAAGGAGAAACTCATATGAAAAGTATAAAGTATAAATGTAAAATTGGTCAAAAGCAATTTTAATATGTATAGTTCAATACAGTATTTAGTTGATTTATTTAGTAACAATTTTTTGAGTTTATAAAACAAAATATTTCAAATGAAAAACTGAAATTGAAAGTTCAGATTTAAAAATTAAAAGTACATATAACTTACAATCTAAACTTATGTGCACATGCACACACATGTGTACACACAAATATATAAAATAGACCTCGAGCTGGGTGAAATTCAAATGTGTGATTTTTGTATTATTGTGATGTTTAGTGCTCCTTATAATTAGTTCTATTGATCTGCAGAACATTTTTACAATTGATCATTGTTCTTGTGTGAAAGCAGTAAGTGTGCAAGGAATACGATACTTAAAATACAATCCCAATCAGTATAACTGTTTACTCTCTGTTCTTTAAAAAAAACAGAAGGACCATAATACTATTATTTTGGTAGTGTAGAACTGCAAAACGGAGCTCGGGTAACTGTTAAAAATTGCACAGCAATAAAAAAGTTATGTGTGTTTATTTATGTACATTCTTTCATGCATTTACTCAACAGGCATTTACGAAGTAACCTAGAGGTGCAGTGGTACTGCAATCACTTGATGATAATTTTACCCAATTCCAACTTTCAGTAAGTTTTCTTTCTGCTGGTAGAAGACATATAAACAGATAATTACAATAGAATATGGTTTGATGAAAGAGCTACATGTAAGCATTACAAAGATTAATATGTTAAAAATGAGCCTTTTGGATCAGATTATCCAATGCAAGGTATTCAAACTGCCTATGTTGCCTTCTCATTCTCTAGTGAAATACAAGCTTCAGTACTGGCCTAATGTTATCCAAAATAAATAAATAAATAAATAAATAAATAACCAAGGCACTATGCACAATTCTACAGTAAATATAAAATATCAAGCACCTTAAAATTGAAGTCACACACTAAAAATATTTCCCCAACGAGGGGAACAAGAGGTTCAATATAAGTATTAATTTAAGCTTCAACCATACAGAAGGCCACCACCCTAACTAACCTGACCTGTCAGCTTGAGGCACATCACCTCTTGGCTCCTCTTAATGCTCCTGAAACCACAACAATGCTGCCTTCAGAGGCTAAGCAGAAACACTCTTAACTACTACACATTACTTGTAGCCACAAGTGCTCAGGCTTGACAGTCGTAGGATTTGGGGGGAGAGATTAAAAGCGAACTCAAATTGGGGTGTGATGCAGATCTTCAGGCTATAGAACAAAACAATAGGCCAAAAATAAAGAATTAAATAATTAACTCCATCCAAGTAAGGATCTTCAATATACTCAGACACATTTATGGGATGAGCACTTTGCTATATTGCTAATCCCTAGTATGGGTTTTTTTATGGACCTAAGAAGAAACAAAAACGATTAAAAAAAGAAAAAAGAAAAAAATGTGCTAGTCCAGGCCAATAACTGACTTAAATAATTCAGAACTAGAAGTAGTGGGATATGAGAAGCAAAAGCAATTTCTCTGTTGATTAGAAAAAAAAAAGTGGGGGGTGGAGGATACCAAACAGTTTAATAGGAAGAGCCTAAGCAACAACTGAGGAATAGTTAAGGTCTGTCCTGGTATATAACTTTGAACAATGAGGCGTGCACCAGAGACATCAAGACGCTAGGAAGCTGGGGCTCCAGGGCCTGCTTAGAACTCCATACCTCCCTGAAACCACAGGTGCCAACACTTAGCACTCTGTTGACTCATGTGATAATTGAATAATGGCTAGAAAAATCACATTTCCTGGCATGGCCTAGCAAACAGAATGTGAAACACTAAAAATCTTGGTGAGGTTTTGTCACCATCAAGTACGCAGGGAATGATAAGGCGATTGTTACAAATGTGATATCTTTAGAAACAGATGAAATTTACAAACAGATGGGCGACACACACACACACACACACACACACACACACACACACACATACACACACGCAGAGTACAATGTGACAGATGGAAAATACCAAAGAAAAACCAGAATGTCACAAAGGGAAACCTCTTTCAGGGATGAGATAATCAGACAGGTAAAATGCTTTAACTGTTTAAATGCTACCAGCATGTGATATGTCCTGATTTTTATCCTTGAATTTATTTTTCACTTTTCAGATAACTCACTTCGATTATTTCTCAAACTAAACCTTGCTCCCACCACCCTGCCTTGGTCTTCACATAACTCTACTCAGTAAATTGTTCAAGGCCTGAACTCCCTCAGTCCATCCGATTTTGTAATCAACACCACAGCATCTTATTAATACATAGGTGAACTTTAACTCATACCATTTTTAGTACTCATTCTTTAATTGGATATTGTGCTCTATAAGGAAGCTAATTAGGAGAACTAGTAAAATAGTGCCTCTCAACTGATGCTGGTGGAGCTACAGGTGTTTCCCATTCTGACTCCCCACAGACAACATATGCCCTCAGGCCTGCAATACTATAATGATGAGTATATCTTAACCAAGATATTGTGTCTATATTGTTAATTTTTTTTAGAAATGCACTGAGATAATTATTACTAATATTCCATGAATTGTTTTTAAAGCAATTTTAATAAAAGTTGCATTTGTTTAAAAATAATTTCTAGGCATAAAAAATGCTGAATACATGACTAACATGCCATTCTAATTTTCAATCTTTTTCCAGGTAAAAGTAAGTTATAAATTGATTTTTTTGACGTACAATTGTTTTTAAAAGAAAGAGTTTAATATTATGAGCTTTAGCAATTTATAAGATAAAATACAATAGTATTTAGGATGCACACAACCAACTTAAGAACAATTATAATCATTCAGTAAGTACATAAACACTGCAACAATTAGTAATTGGCCTCATTTTCCTTACTCCACAAGTTGTCCTCTTCTAAAGCCCTCTTCTCAATCATTTATCAAATTTCTGTCCACATTAACTTATTCTACATATTATTTCTTACTTCTCCTATCTTGGTGTCTTTGTCCAATGCGTCTCCCTTTCCTGCCCCTAACTACCCAGGCCGTTGAAAATCATGGTTCACTCTCCTGCGAAATCAGTGTTTTAGAATCCACATCTATCTATGAACATTGAATGTCTTTTCATGTTTGAGTGACTTCTTCAGCTTCTTTCTTCGATGTTTTATAGCTGTACTTGTAGAGATCTTCCATTTCTTTGATTAAAATTCATTCCTATATGTTTTCTAGAGCTAATGTAAACAGGAATGTCTTTTAATTTATCTTTTAAATGCTTCCCTCTTTGTATAGAGGAATGTTACTGATTTTTAAAATAAGTTTAGTATCCAAAAACTTTGCTGAACTGTGTTTACTACTTGTAAGTTTTCTCTTATTTTAATGGGGTGTTAGGGTTTTCTATATATAAAAAACATCAAGTTGTGTGCAGGGAGGAACAATGCAATTTCTCCCTCTCTAATTTTTAAGACCTTTTTTTCTTATCCTTCCTATTTTCTCTAGCTTGTTGTGCTGCAGGTGGCAGAAGTAGTCACTTTCACCATGATCCAGATCTTAGACAAAAGACTTTTATCTTTCATATTCAGTATGACAGTAGAAGTGTATCTGCCATATAAGACTAACAATATGCAAGTGAATAGTCCCTTTACCCATAATTTGCTCAATTTTTTTAATCATGAACAAATTCTCTATTAGTCAACTGCTTCCTCTTCATATATTGACATGATCATATAGTTTTTCATCCTTCATTCTGTTATATTTCACTGTTATTCATGTGCATATATTTGCCTCTTTTGATATCCCTGGAATAAATCTCATTTAAGCATCATGATTAATTGTCTCAATGATTTGGTAAATCAGATTGTTAGGACCTTGCCGAGAATAATTGCATTCATAGGCACCAGCAATAAGGGCTCAGAGTCTTGTCTGATTTTGATATCAAAGTAATAGTGACCTTGTGAAGTGAGCTGGAAGTGCTCTTTCTTCAATTTTTGAATAGTTTATCAAGAAAAAAAATGTGTATTAGTGTTTTAATGTTTGGATAAATTTAACACGGAAGGCATCAGGTCCTGTCTAAGCCATTTAAAAATTTTCTTTGCAATATCTTCATGACATATTAGCTATCTATGAACATCTTTTTTCAATTTCCACATCTGTAAAAATTTCCAAAGTTGCTTTAGCCTTTGATTTCTATATTTGGTATTTGGCAAAAGGCAGAGAAGTGATTGCCTTTGATTCCTATTTTTACATCACTGTAATCAGAGGAGACACTAGACATCATTATATTTTTCTTAAATATTTTATAAATTGTTTTCTAGCCTAACATATTACCTGTCCCAGAGAATATCTATGTCCAAAGAAGAAGGAAAAAATACCCTACAACTGAAATACAAAATTGTGTAACTCTTTGTCAGATCCATTTGGATTGAGAGTAGACATGTCCAACTCACGACACACCACTCTTGTGGCCCTCTCTTTCTGAGTGAAGAGAAATATTCGTGGTCCACATATAAAATATATAATAATGTATATAAGTAACTAAACTTCCTATTTTAGCACTTTTTATCATAATAAGTAAAGACAAACAACTGCAATGACATCGCAAACTTCAGGCTGGGCATCTCTGGCTCAGAATACAGTTTAAATCTGCTGATTTGTTGTCTGCATTAACTCTCTGTTGATGAAAGCTGGAGTTGCAGCTTATCATTTCCTGTAAATCTATTTATATTTGCTTGAAATACTTGGGTACTCCAGTGTTAGGGTATATATAATTCAGTATTTTATTCCTAAATTAACCCCCTATATCACTATAAAACAAAGTATCTTGCTGAGACTATCTTATCTGATATAAGCATGGCTTCTCATGCTCTCTCTGGTTTTCATTTGCATGTAACATCATTCTCTGACCCTTTTTGTCCTTACAGACAGCATAAGTACTCTACAAAATAGCATATAGATGTGCATGGCCTAGCAAATAGAATGTGTATATATATATATATATATATATATATATATATATATATATATATTAGAATACATATGTATGTATGTGTGTATATATATATAGAGAGAGACATAAATAGAATGTGCATATATATATATATATATATATATATATATATATATATCATGGAGCTCTCTTAGCTAATCTATTTTATAATTGCTGCTATAATCCCTTTATATTAAAGGCAATTACTGATATGTATGAACTTAGAACTGCCACTTTGTTAATTGTTTCATTATTTTGTAGATTTTCTTTTTCTTCCCTTCCCTTTTTCCTCTGTGCTTGATAAATCTCTATTAGTATGTTTGATGTCTTGTTTTTTCTTTAAAAAAAAGCACATATACACATGCATGCCCACACACATACACACACATATATACACAACACACGTATAATTTTTTTTCTTGCTATCAGGAGGCTTACAACATCTTTGAAGTTATATTTAGGTTATTGAAAAACTGGCAGTTACTTACATTTAATGGCAAATTAAAAAAAAAAAAGCACTCTTATTCTTTACCTCCACACCACACACTTTGAATTTTTGATATCACAAATTATGTATTTTCATATTGAAGTGCCATTTAACGAATTATTTTAATTATTATTTCTCTAGCTTGACTTTATATCTGTATACTATATAAAGACTATGATTTCTCCTTTACTATCCCAGAAGTACTCTCACGATGAGCATATTTAATTATAGCATTGAGTGTTTGTTAGACGACTAAGATGCTTTCATATTACCTTTAGTGTCCTTCTCTTTTAGATGAACAACTCCTTTTAGCATTACTTGTAAGACTGGTCTGGTAAGGATGAATCACATTCATCTGAGAAGGTCTTTACCTCTTTGTAATTTTAGAAGTACTACTTTGCTTGGCATAACATTCCTGATTGTCGGGATATTGTTTTTCAACAACCTGAACACACAATACCAGTCTCTTCTAGTAGGTAGTTCTCCAATGTGAAGTCACCCTTGAGGCATATTTAACTCTTTTACATAGCCATGTGCCTCATAGCTACAATTTGATTAATGACAGACAAAAATGGATGACTGGATATCTGAGTTGCCACAGAAATTATAACGGGACTGAAAATTTCTGATCATCTAATAAAGGCAAAGCTTACATAATTTCAGAGAATAATTCATTAATCACATGATTAGTGGTATTTTGGAAGAAAAAAACTGTGCTGCAATCATATACAGTATAGGACATACAATTATATAGAGAACACGATTTTTGATGACTATAATAAGCAACTGCTCTGCCACTATAGGTATTTATTATGTCAATATTTTGCAGGATACTTCTATTTATTAAAAATTAAGTTATTTGAGTATGCTGATCCATGTTTGTAAATCCAGATGCTCAGAAGGCTGAGCCAAGAATATTGCTTGAGTCTAGAAGTTGAAGACCAGCCTAGGTAATGTAGTGAGACGACATCTAAAATAAAAAATAAACAAATAAATACATAAATAAAACCAATACTAGCACTAAGCCATGAATGATGGTGCACACCTATAATCCCAGCCCTTGGAAGTCTCGGTCAGAAAGCTTGTTGTATGTTCAAGGGCAAGTCAGACTTCATAGTGAGTTCAGGACCAATCTAGATTTAAAAAAAAAAAAAAGCAAAAACAAAAATAAAAAGCCTATTGCAAGATATTCACTAACAGTCCACTCTGGCCCAGTAGGTGAAACTCAATAGTAATTCTTGCTATGAGTAAAAAGAAAACAGTAAAAATACTATAGAACTGTATGTTGTATTACATCAGCAGCAGCCTCATGCATCTCATGTCAACATATCTTTTGACACCATCCTTTTCTCTCATGTTTTCTTAATGTTAGAAAGCTTTGTTGATTGTGGCCTCTATAACTATTGTTGCCAGTACGAATCTGAGTTAAGGAATTTACCTGGAAACAAAATTAAAAAGGATTAAGGATTACGAAAGTAGGAGGTCCATGATAGCTACCGCTCCTTATTCAGGTAAGTCCAATTTCAGCTAAGCCGTAATTGTGAAGAACAAGAATAACGCAAAAGAGGGTTTTAAAGGATGTGCTTCATTTAAAGGAATGGGCTACTGAGCATTTGAGAAGGTCCCAAAGTAGATATGGAGAAATATCTAATAACCTTAATTAAGGGTCATGCACAAAAGTAAATCCTTCACAACATCATGACAGTCACAGCCAATGAGAAACCTTTTTTTCTAATAATAAAAGAAAAGAAACACCTGACTATCATATTGAATCACTGCTAGTTCTGATAGTTGAAACAATTAAGGAATGGTTATCTATTGCTTATTGTGAAAGTGAATGGTGTTTGTGCCTAAGATGGCATGAAAAATCTGAATTTTTTTTCTGGAAACTGCATGCATCAGTTCTGGGGGAAAATAGGACAAGAGGCAACTACAGAGAAAATCAGGAAAAGAAACACGCTACAGCATGACTGCTTAGGTGGAATACTATAACACATAAGTTTTGAAAGAGGGTATTATATTTTCAAAATGATGCAAATGTCTAACAAAGCATGTTTCACATTGTATCAGTGTCATTAAATGACTCATGCCTGGATTTGCTGGTTTTCCCTTGTTTTGGGGATTCTTTGTCTTTAATGTTTAACAGCTGACCATATGTTGCGAAGTACAGCTTACTTGGGTTGCGTCTGAGAGTTAGCTCTTTCTCCATGTCTGCAAAGATTTCTGCTTTTACTTAACAGACTTTCTGCGCCTTTCTCCTTCTCTCTTCCCCTTGGACTACCAGTGAGTCATATACTTTCTCTTCTGATGTGGAAGGGTGATGAAGATAATTCTGAGAGAAGGTGCTGACAGAAATGGCAGGCTCAGAACAAGGAGCAAAATCTGTGTGGGGAAGTTTAGGAGGAGGAGATGCCCACAGTGAGGATGCACTGAGCTGTTGCTGCTCAACAAAGCAAGAGGACAGGGATATCGAGATGTTCAAATCACGACTACACAGGTGAACTGGAAATAAGAGTGTAAATTGGGTTACCCTGAAGGCAGCACGGGGAGAAAGAAGATGAAGAAAAGACAGAATTTGATAGGAATGGTTACTTCTCATGTTTCTTGTACAAGAATGTGTTTCCCCCCCTTGTGTTTGTATTCTCTTTATAGCCAAAGGTCTTGAAAGAAAAATTCTCCTGTGGCAACCATAAATACTTCAGTACACTTAGTGGGACACCAGATAGCAGGAAAATTTTTATCTTGTTTTCTATGCTCTTATTTCTTATGTGTAATGGAATTTTTCTTTGAAAACCCCTTTCCACTCTCTTAAATCATCATGCTTTGAAGGAGCTTTCTTTTAATTCATTATTGTATAGGTAATAGCCTTTAAGTTTGCATTATAAATGTGCAATCATATATCTTCAAAACACTTCCTGCTGCTATAATTACTATACCTAGATCACAATTTCTATATTAGTAAATACTATGAAATATGTGTATGTGTATACATATATAAATCTTTAGTTAATATCTTGACGTGATTCCGTTTATCTTTGATATCCTCTCAACTCTTTTTAACCCTCTTAAATTCAGGTTTTTTAAAAAAAGGAGAGACAGACAAAAGCAGAGCGAGTGATTACTTTGTAAATCTGGTACAGCGACAAAAACAATCAATTGATTGTGTTCAATACAGTGGAGACTGAATCCTGGATATCTTTCACTGACGCTGGTGATTTTTTTAAAAAGTGGTTGTGATCCTAATTCACTAGGGATAAAGAAATCTATTTGAATGCAAAGGACAAGGAGAGATAAAACTTGGCACCCTCTCTTTAAGCAATTGATTTCTAATACAAAGTTAATTTAATCTTTTTTAGCCACTTTAAAATACAAGAGAGTGACAGGCTTCTATAAGTAAGTGAGAAAATCAACTAACAGGAAAATTTTGTTGCTTCATTTTGATCTAAAACCATCTTAGTTTTTGTAATTCTGTAAGTGACACAAGATGGCACGTCCATGGGACAGCGCAAAGGAGACTGATTATACAATTCATATTGTCCATAGGTATGGCAAAAGTTTGAAGTCAAATGAAAGAAAAGAAAATCTTAAAATAACAACCTAGTTTAAAAAAGACATATCTACTCAGAAATCATAAGCAGTCTGCAGTCTGTCCCTCCTAAGATATTCAGCAAATATGTAACAACTCAAATGTTTATGGTCAATTTATATAATTTAGAAACACCAAAAGAGTTGGGCACAGAGGGCCATTGATTCTCCAAACCTTATGTCTCCAATATGTTAAGGAATTTGGAATGTAATTTTTAAATAATAAATAACAAGTAAATATGCATCTTACCTTAGAATTAAAAACAAAGATGCTAAAAACCATAATCATCTACTAAAAATGAGTACATAATAATTCACAAAGAGGGATGATTCCATTTTTGAATTCTTGTGAAAATGAAATTAAGGGACATGAATGATTTGTCAATCAGAGTACGAAACAATTTAGTTCATATTTTTCAAATTAGCTCACATATTCGCTGATGTGTATAATTGAAAAAAACCTACAATGCATATACATATGTTGCTAAGAGATTACATTTTTCCTAATTAATAAAGCTGTGGTAACGAACTATTTAAAAAGATATTCTATATCCTTCCAGCAAAATAATGTATCGAGTATTTTACTTCTGAGAAAAAAATCACCCACAAAATATATGTAATCTGCTAAAACTTAAAGTGATGAAAGTTTAGCACAGAAACATAATTAAAGATATTTATGCTTTGTATCCTCTGTAAATGTTTTTCTATTTTGATATTTTTGCAATGATACAGTCAAATAATTTCATATTAATGCTAGCTTATATATAATATTCATAGCTATAAATATACCAAAATACATATAATGATAAGCACACATGATTATATGTTATAATCAGTATAACACAAAGTCATTTGAACAACATTGTTATTTCTACATTCCTTACTACACATTTCCAAGTCCCAGAAAATATAAAAAACATCAGAAGCTTTAATCATAATTTGATTAAAAGTATTTCCTATAATCACTAAAAATGATACAATTATGCTCTAATAAATATTTCAGAACCCACAAAACATTTAATTGATGAGCATGAGAAGTAGATACTCTACTATTCAAATTTTAAAACAGAAAAGTACTTAAAGACCCAACAATTAAGAATTATCTAAAAATTAAATATTAATCAAAACTAAGTATAAATAAAATATAAACAGGTTCTTTGGATTGGCATATATTATGATCTCCAATTTTTCAATATAAGACAATACATGTAGGAAAAATTTTAAAATGATAAATAAGTTTACATACTAATTTCTCAATTTTCCACAAAATGTTTTAAACAACATTCACCCGTTATTTATAATAAATTGCAGTTCTTTATGATCATAAGCATAATACATATCCAGTTTAGTCTATAGTTCAATTTATTATAAATAAACAAATACCATTTTGAACGCATGGTTTAGTCATCTGAAAGTCACCTTTGCAAAGGGAATATTTTCCATTTTCATTGATGTATTTACACATGAATAAAATGACTATGTGATGGAACTTCAATTTACAATGGTGAAAGTAGTTATAACAAAGTATTTTCAAAGTATTAATTTCATAGACAGTATAAAATATATAAGGAATACATTTCTAGTAGAACCTGATAAAAATTGTAATCAAATGTATGACTACAGCAAATGCAAACTGAAAACATGTGAACAGGACAACTTATTAACGGACAACAAAATGAAGGACCCAATATTCTAAGGAGCTTGGCTCCTAACTTCATCTATATCATCCATGATTTTCAGATCTTCTTCATTTAAAGAGAAAGGAAGATTCACACTGATACAACTATTTTTCACATTGCTGGTTCTCATAGCTAAACATGTTTTGCTGAGATTTGTCTTAAGTACACAGAACAGATAAATTCTTAAATATTGCCTACATCAAACTGAGATTTAAAGTGGATAACACCATCAAAATTTGAACATTTGGGAAAAATATTTTAAATGTCATCTGTGAGTCTGAAGTTTTGATGTATGAACCAACCATATTCGTAATTATCTTGCCTCATCATATCTGACAGTACAAATACAAAGCAGGTGTAGGCATTACCTTAAGCCACCAACATAGTCTTGTTTTTCAAATATGGTGATGTCGGAGTAGCCTAATCGAGCCAAATAAGAAGCGCAGCTTATACTGGCTGGCCCAGCACCAAAAAGAGCAATTTTTGCAGAATAGGCTGCAGGCATTTTTTCTGGGGGAGGCAGTGAAGGATTTCTGATCTGTGGAATATTCATTGCTTTGAATACCTGTAGAAAATCAATTGCCATGATTAAAAATTTAAAACTAAGTTTTATATTCTCAAATGCATTTTTAATGTTTCAACTTCATCAGTGTTTTAACTACCAAAGAGCAGAGCACTTTCAGTATTCTTATGACACACTTGGAAATTGTCTCATGTCAAGTAGATGAGGACTTATGGGAAACTCTCAATCTTTGAAATTCCTTCCTAGAAATTCTTTCCTAGAGTTATACCTCCTCTAGAAAACATTTCTGACTTCTTTTCCCTACTCCCATCTCTAGGCCAAGTTAGAATCTACATAACATAATCAGTTGACTCCTACATGAGCACATAACTAACCAGTTTATGTGTGGCATTGTCATGTCTGTCAGTAGAATGTTAATTCCTTCAGTCAAGAACTATATATATATATATATATATACATACATACATTAACCATTGTACTACCATCAATTGGTACTAACCAGCCTCACAGTAGAAAATGAATAGGTCATTTCTTTATATCTACTTCCAGGGATAATGTATTCCCATGTCCAACCTATGGACCGCTATTTTTGGGGGCCTTGAATTATTTTTAATGTTATAGTAAAACTTACTGAAAAAGGAAGTTTTATTACTTTTACCACATTTTGTATATTTGTATTTTGTTTGCAGACCAAGACAGTTTATTTTCGTGAGCACAAAACATGGAAAAAAAAATTCCAGGTCACATTTTGGACATGTCTAAAAAGTATAATATTTTAGCAATGTGACTAAAACATGTAAGAGATAAAGAAGCTTCTACATGGCTATGAAGCAACAATTGGATGTGAGGTACCAAGATCTTAGAAAAATACATATAACAGTGAGAAGTGAAATGAGCACGAAAAAGTCACTTTACTTCCAAGGGCACCTGTCCACTCTTAGCAGAAGAAAAGCCTTGAAGCTTGAAGAGAACTAAAAATCTACCCTCCCCCCAAAAAATGATCAGGACAGATTTGGAAAATTTTCTACAATGAGAGAGATAACATTTTTGCAGGATGCTACTAACATGAGAACAGAAGAAAGTACAGAAAAAAGGACTCAGCTTCTGAGTTACATAGGACAGAAAGCCAAAGGTTGGAACAGAGAACCTCTATAATGCTAAGGGTAGCTTAAAGTCTTTAGTGATTCAGAAGATTCAAAAACGGGACTACAGGTGCCTAAAGAAGTCAAATTCTCATTAGACACCCTCTGAACAGCTGAAGCTTCTGGAAACCTGCCCTAAATAAGACGACCGGAGGCAGACAAGCAACTCAGCCTTGATTCAACTCAGCTCCAGTACTGAATGAAGGTGATCACTCACTGCAACAATTTATTCTACATACCAAATGAAAAAGTGGGTCTGCTATGGAGGACAGTGAGACTCTAAAAATCATCATTCACATTGTCTGTTTTTGGGTCAAAATGACCCGGCCTCCATGAAACAAAAAAACAAACAAAAAAGAGAAATAAAAAAATGAAATGTGTATAAAATCAAATAACTGTAATTATTAAATACAGACCTTAAGATACTATTATGAATACATTCAGAAGTACATATGATAAAAATATGAGCTCACAAAAAATAGAACTTTGTTAAACCACAGGAAAAAAACTAGGGTAAAAGTAAATGATGCTAAATTTCAGGTCTGAGTATTTAAAAGCACAAAGGACGAAGAGCAATTGACAGAACAGTGGGCTGGACTACGAGGCAGTAAAAACTTACTGGTCCAAAAAACACTGACAGTCATTAAGAAAGTTTTAGTAGAGACTGAGGAGATTAAAGATGTATCCTTAATGATCACAGGTTAATGCATGTGAGGGCTTTTACCACTTCAGTGACAATGTTGTGTTGTCCATGCCTCCTGTTATGCAAATGATTTTCCATTAAAGACATATGACAGACACGATTACTTTTCACAGTCAATATCAATTTGCATGCCACTCACAAATTTAATTTTTAATGTCACTTTCTGCTTCCTGTTTCACTGTGTTTCCATCTGGGAGAATTCTTTCTTCCTGGAGATCCCTTTTATAGTCCTTTAATAGTTCCTTTATTTCTGCCAACAAAGTTTCTCAAAAAATGTTTGCTTCCCACCTTCACATTGAAAGGATACTTTTTCTTCTGCACAGAATTCTATACAGAAATTATTTTGAGTGTGATAACAATACAATCATGTTCTGATCTCTGTCACCCCTTGGATAGGAAAGCCGTTAGATTTATTATTGCTCATTGGCATTACTGTGCCTTTATTTTTATTGCACTTTTTATCTACTTCTTCAACAAGTTATCTGTGGCATTGCTTAACATGATTTTCTTTATATTTTCCTCATCCAAGGCTTTGGAACTCCCTGAACCTGTCCTTTCAGTTAGGGGAAACAATGACCCATTTTCAGTTATTGCTTCTGTCTCATTGTTTCTCTCGTCTCCTTGTCTGAATCAATTTATGCATTTGTTAGGCCTCTATGTCTTGCTTTTTTACCTCTTTTCCTCCTTTTTGTTTATTTATTTACTAATCACTTTAAATACTGTGGGGCAGATAGTCTCCTTTTGTATTTGACTTGTTCTTTCATGGTTGGGTTTTAAGGATTCAGTGGATATCAGTGGATATCTTGGACATGATTTCTCTCTCAGACACATCCTTTCTAAGCTCCAATGCATGACTTCTCTTTCCATTCTATTCACAATGTCTTACAGAGTATAAGTTTTTCATTTTAATAAAGTCAAGCTTATCAATAATTTCTTTCATGGATTTTGCCTTTGATGTTGTATCTGAAAAGTCACAGCAAAAAAGTGAATTCATTTGAATTTTCTCCTGTTGTATTCTAAGAAATTGATAAGTGTACGTTCTACCTGTGTGTCCATGATGCGATCTGAGAGTTTTATGGAAGGGTGTAAGGTCTTTGCTTAGATTTTCTTTTTTTTCGGGTGAACAGCCTGTGGTTCCAGCATTCTCCTTATTGAAAAGTTACTCTTTTTCTATTCTATTGCCTTTGACTTTTAGTTAAAGATAAGTTACCTATATTTATGTGAGTCTATTTCTGATGTTTTAATTTTTATTTCAATGATCTATTTGTCTATTCTTTCAAAAAACTCACACTGTATCTATTATTGGAGTTCTTCAGAAAGTCTTAAAGTCTGGTACAGTCAGAATGCAGATTTCATTCCTCTTCATTATTGAATTGGATAATGGAATTTTCTGCCTCTCAAAATAAATTTAAAAGCCGTTTGTCTATATCAGCAAAATAACTTTATGATTGAGATAATACTGAATCTATAAATAACATTTGGAAACATTGGGACTTTGGCAGCCTTCCTATGCAGGAATCTTGCTATGCAGAAATGTGAAGTACATTTTCACTAGTAATATGTAAGAAAAGATTGGCTTCCATATAGGGACCTTACACTCCCAATGTAAATATAATCATTCACTAGCTCCAAGAGACTTGTATTGTTGTCTTTAGAATTTGTTGCATAAAAAATCATGTCATCTGTGAGAAAATAGAGTTGCATATCTTTGTTATTCGTATGCCTTTTCTTATGTTACTGTGTTACACATACATCCTGTTTAAGTGTTCCTTTCCACAAAAAATTTGTAGCTCTTGCACTCTTTTAAGATCATTTTACTTTGCCCATTAGTAGTATTTAACAAAAATAAAGTATATAATATATAATATACAATATTACACAACACAACCAAACTTAACTATAAAATACAATTTTGAAAAACCCTAGGACTAGAATGAAAGTGCTAGTTCAAAGGTCATTACTAAGTTTACTTTTGTAGTCAGGCCTGGTGGTTCAGGTCTAGTCCCAGCACTCTGGGTGCCGGAGGCAAGAGGATTGTGAGATCAAACCCAGGTCGGGCAAACTTGTGATACAGCCAGGACTTGTAATAAAATAGATACATAAATAAAAATAAATAAATGGGCGGGAGATGTAGCTGAGCATGAAGGCTCTGGGTTCCTCTTTAGTACCACAAACAAACAAACAATAAATAAATTTATGCTGTGATATTGTATTGACTAACTTAAGTCATTAAGCATGAACTATCTGCTAAGAATTACGCAAACAATAAATAAATTTATGCTGTGATATTGTATTGACTAACTTAAGTCATTAAGCATGAACTATCTGCTAAGAATTACGCCAGGCCAGGGACTTCACATAATTTTTTTTTCCTCATCATAATACAGTGTACTATTTCCCATTAAGCTACAATTGGTAAGAGTTTCTCCTCTCTTCTATCTGAAAGCCAAAGGCACAATAGGGCTCTATCACAAAGAAGTACTCAACAGAATTTTGATAAATTTGAAAATTCCTGAAATCCAATGATATGCTTCAATAAATCATGAAAAGTCACAGAAGAAAATCGCATTATGTCACTGGTAAAGACAGTCTATTGAAATGTTCTTTTTCAGGAGGATTTTCAAGTATATTTCCTGGCATCAACATCCTATGAGTGCTGACCTTACCCTCAACTGGAAAGTACACTTACTTAATCACTGCAAAATGACTTTACACCATTTTTTTCCTATAAGTTTAAGGCAAGGGAAAGATTATCTTGATTGTAAAACTGGAAAGATTGAAAAGCAGAAAGAAGCCATGAAATTGCTCCACTACCCTGTGTAAAATCTACAGATGGAGTATTATCTTTTAGTCATACTGTGTTCTATAACCTAAAAAAAGAACATACATTTTAAATGCAAAACTAACAACCAATTCTAATTTGAGGGTAACTCCTATTTTCACCTTTCTTATATCCTAAAATACATGTGAGATGAAACATCGAATGGTCTCTCTGATATGACAGACCCAGATCACAACTCTTATGGAACTTAAATGAAAAACAAAGTGAAATAGGTGGTAGGGCGAGGAAGGAAGGAGGGGTAGGTAGGGGTAGGAACAAAAGGAGAATGGGAAAGTCTTTGTCACCTTGACAAGATATGTATGTGCACAAAATCCTCAACTTCATTGTAAACCTTAGGTTTTGTACTAATACATATCAATAAAATGGGGGAAAACTTGATAGCTATTACTTTTTCTCAATTATTATTGTTTGTTCTTATTAACCAAACCAATGGCAGATATGAGTTATAGAAAACAATAAAACAATAAAATATTTTTGGAAATTTCAGAGCATTCTCCTATAGTTGAAAAGTGAATTATAAAAGAATGTTTACATTTCACATACCTCCTAAGAGATTTATATTTTGAGAATTACTTAACTTGATTTTTTTATTTTTAAAAAATCCAGTTTCTAAAGACATACCACTTCATTACTGTAGGTCTAAGAAAAATCTTAATAAATATTTTATAGTCTTTTATTTTGATGTTTTAATTTCTTATTTAATTAGTAAAATAATGGTCTGGTTATATTTTGAATGTATGAAGCAAGATTGCCAATTCTGGATATAAAATTAAGTGATTTTATATCACATTCCTTCTAGAGATACTACTATGTGACTTTTTAATAACTTGCTATGTCTGTAAGAGAAGTCAAGTGACTACCCCACTTCGATTCTCCTTCCCAGATAGTGGAAGCTTTTACTCCTTTGTCTCATTTCTAAATAAAGACCTCTTATTTAAAAAATAATATTAATTTTTTACAGAGAAGTGGAAGAAAATATTAAAGTCATACTATCAACTACATTCAACCTTTGTAAAGAAGCACACTTGGGATCCCTGACAAGTGGCTTTCTTCACAACAATCAAACAATAAATATCGAAAGGTGAGTCACATATGTTGAAAATGAAGAAATCTGAATACCATGATGAATGTTCAATTATACAAATATTAATACTTTTTCCAAATTCATTTCATATATTTAATATTATTAAAATAGATATGTATTAAGAGGCTCATGAGGCAAGGTAAAACCTCTGTGCTATGTAAAATTATGTTTCATTTAATTTACTCTTCAATTTAGTAAGTATTCTGTGAGTTCTTTCAATCCTAGGCACTATTATGAATAAAACATATAATGGCTATTAAGGAGATCTCAGAATAACAGAATGAAAAATACAAAAACAATTAAGATGCAATGTGTCTTGTTTTGAGTTCAGTTTTAAAACTGATGTTCTCAGAGCATGTGAGAAAGATAACTTCTGTAGAAGAGAAAAATTATACCTGAGTCAAATTATATGAAACATTACATGTTATCTTTGAGGTTATTTTGCAACTCTTAATATCAACTCTGAAAATGGGAGTAATAATCACTTCAGCAATGTACTGTGAGAATTTAATGAGTCAACAACTACGAGCTAAAGCACTATGCTTATTTTGTATCCAAAGTCACTAACTCACATATTTTCTAAGCTTAATCCACAGCCCATATGCTTATGTTAATATACAATGTTATAGTTTGAATTTAATGGTTCAAGGTGATCAAATGCAGTTTGTAAATGTGAAAGTATTTTGGTTATGATCAACTTTGTTCATCCAAAAAATCAGACATACGTGGAAGTCAGTCAATACAAACACTCACTGGCAACGCTCCAATTCTGACTTTACTGGACTTTATGAGCGTGAAGAGAACCTATTTTAAATTGTCCTTCCTCACCTCTCTCACCCTCTGTCAACCCAGCCATCAGCTAGGTTTCTTGGCTACAGATTCCACAGCGCTCTTGCACTGCCCTGGATGCTCCACTCTCGCTGTTTTCTCTCTTACTCATCACTGCACCCTCATCACCCCAAACTATCTAGAATCTGTTAGTCACACAGATATGTGTCCAATCATGGAAGTGGACACTCAATGTGCCAGCAGCCAGGCAGTCAACGTAATGTGTTCCCAAGGGAAGGGATGTGAGTGGCCGGGTAGGCAGAGAAATCTTTCTCTATTTTATCACCATTAATTGATTATTCTCTATTAACATGGTTTTCTAGAGCTAGTAATAAATTAATTTTGGAACTAATGATGTGTATGAACAAATTAATGAAAGTAATAAAAGGTCATTAATTAGAAACTAGCCAGAATTGAAAGGTATTGATTTATTTATTTATGCAAGAAACTGATGTAATAAACTATCTTTAAAATGCTTGCTTTTGATTTGTGAATGATCTTTTTCCTGACTTCATGCCTCTTCCTATCTGCCTGAGGTTTTATATAACCTCATTTTTATATTCCATTGAACCCACTTAATAATACAGATTTCCATATAAAATGACTGACTGTGGAGCTGGATACAGATTAATGGAAGAGCACTTCCCTACGAAAAGGACACACACACACACACACAAGCACATATAAGTCATATTCCAATACTGATCACTGGAAATTGTCATTGAGATTTAAATATTATTTAAATTGTACTCGACATCCTCTTAACCTTTCAGTTATTTACAAAGGTGTTTTTAAAAATTCCAAACATGAATTTATTATTTGCATTTTGATGGTATTTATGTTGTTAATCTCTATTTTAATTGTTCTGCAGAAAGAAAGCTTGCTTCTATTGATGTACAATGCACAACATACATTTATTAATCACTGTTTCTGACCTCATATAATGTCATTTTAAGAAATGTTTCACAAAACATGGATGGGTGAATTCACTCTATATCAGTTAGATTCACGAAACTTCACAGATTTTCAAATCAATTTAATAAACTTTAGTCAAAGAAAGATCATTTTTAATTAAGTCTGTGTTCTATATGCAAATTTGATTAATGTACATTATATCTTTAAATAAAAATGTTTCTCTTCTTATTTGCTTTTCCCAAACATTTTCTTTAACAGTAGTATAACAATTTTAACTTCATCTAGATTTTAACATCTCAAAACAAGCTGTTGCTAGTTCATGGTCAGCATTTAATTATGTTGAGCATCATATCTTAATGCTTTTTTTCTGATTTTTTTCTTTGCTCATTGTCTCTATTTTTTTCCTTGTTCCAAGTTTTTTTTTTCTTTTATCTTAAAAAAGTATAACTGTTAGTGGTTCTTTAAAAAGGTGAGTACCAAACCACCTCAGAGGTAAAATGCCTGAAGATATCTTTATTAATGTTTTTACTGTCAAAGGAAAGGTAAAGTTTTTTTTTTATCTTAAACCTTTAAAATTATTTTTCTCTTGGCCTCTGACATCTGTTGATTCTGACGAAAATATCTGGTGTCACAGTAACCGTCGTTTGGTTTTGAAGTAATGTCTTCTTCTTGTCTGGAAAATTTGATTCCCTTTTTATCCTAAGTATTTCAAAACATTACAACAACAGCATAGCCAGCTGAAGGACTCACAGCCCTCCTTGCTACTAGAAAATGTCCTGCCATAATGCTCTCAGGCTGCCTCTCTGACAATCTCTCTCTGTGCCTTAAAAGCTTTTTAAGTATATCTGTCTTAAATCTCTATTATTCTGTCTGTCTTCCTTTTTTCATTCTTTCCTTCTTTCTGAGGGGTGAGGGGCACTGCAATTGAGCCCAACCCAAGGCCTCCGCACTGAGTTATAGCCTGAGATCCCCAGTATGTATGTATATATTTGCTTATATATTCATTTATTTATTTGTTATTTGAGTTAATCTAGCTAAGCTGTCACAGTGGGACTTGAACTGGCAATTCTCCTGCCTCAATCTCCTACAGTGCTGAGATTATATAAATATAATCCCATGCCTGCCATGTTTTATTTATCTATATATCTCCTTAAAATATCTTAGTTGAATTGCTCTAATAATTTTAAATGTTTTTAGTTCACCAATATGTGCCCATAACTCATGCAGATTTCAACTTTCATAATGATATTTTCATTAAAGGAAATATTTGAATCCATTATTTTTCATACTGAACACAGTGTCATATATTGTATAGTTTATCTTACCTTCATGGAGTTTTACATCAATTTATTTAATTTAATCTTATTTATTTTATTTTTTGAGACTGGGCGTTGCTGTGTAGGTCTAGCTGATCCTGAACTCATTATGTAGCCCATGTTAGCCTCAAACACTTGGCAATTCTCCTTCCTCAGTCTCCCCAGAGTGTACATACCACCATGCTTGGATAATTTTTTTATGTGATGCAGGAGGATTGAACTCAGGGGCTTGTGTATGCTAGGAAAGAGTTTTAACCACTGAGAAAACATTCCCAGTTCTATATCTATTTATTGTAAATGTCTGACTATGATATCATTTTTGTTTTATTAGGGTATAATTAATGTTCTATCAGTACAAGTTGAGTACTGACTGGGTACCAGTTTTTTGGGGTATCATTGACAGCATTTACTTTCCTAATGTATTTTCTTTCTTTTGGTTTCAGATTTCTATTACATGATTTTCTTCTGTCTCACCCTTCCCCTCTTGCTTCCCTGGAGTAAGTGGTAGCCTTGTCCAACTTTACTCTTTGTTCACTCCTTACTTAGACCCAGGACTCGAGTCCCAGCATGATACTAATGATACGGCTGAATCCAGTCACACTGCACTTCATACACACTCACAACATCAGTGGCACAACTTCCTTCATTACATAGCTTTACAGAGTCTTGGGAATTGTATACTATTGTACTTATGCTGTCTACCTCAAGGAGGTGAATTCAGGTCAAAAGGGTGCAAGATGTTTTGGTACCACCTCAGCCCAACCACCAAGCAGCTTCTGTTTGCGTTGAGACTAAAAGATGATGATTCAAATTTCTGATCACTGTTAAGTGTTTAAATATTATTTCTGCTCTCCACCACGATGCTTATCTTCCTTTCAGTTCATCATTTAGTTATATGTGTGTTAAATTACCATTATTTAAAGTAAAACAAGTGCTTTAA
Organism: Ctenodactylus gundi; assembly: GCA_004027205.1. Taxonomy (NCBI): domain Eukaryota; kingdom Metazoa; phylum Chordata; class Mammalia; order Rodentia; family Ctenodactylidae; genus Ctenodactylus; species Ctenodactylus gundi. Next base: position 230,287 of record PVKB01002053.1, read on the forward strand.
ATTTTAACTTTTGTATGATTTTTACAATACAGTAACATTGCTTTGTACTACATTATATGATTATTTGTCAAATAGATTTATGGAAATACACATCTGTTTAAGTTGTTAAGATACAAATCAAGAGCTGGAGGAATAGTTCAGTGGCTAAAGCACTTGCCTAGGAAGTTCAAGTCCCTGAGTTCAATTCCCCAGCACCGCATAAGCCAGGCGTGACGGCGCATGCCAGCACTTGGGAGGCTGAGGCAAAAGGATTGCTGTATGTAGCCTAACCTGGGCTACATAGTGAAATCATAACAAACTTGAATTTAGAGTGAAACTCTGTCTCAGACAAACCAATAGAAGTCCATCATTGTGATATTTAAGTTGTCCACAGGAAAACATATATTTCAATTAAAAAATAAATTCAGAAAATATATAACAATTTTTCCCATTTTATTGATAGATATAAGAGCAAGATTTAAAGACTACATTGATCTTGAACATTTTGTGCACATACATATCTTGGCAAGGTTACAAGACCTTCCCCTCTCTCATTTTGGCCCTCCCCCTACCCACCCCACCCTAGGAATGTAAATTAGTACAACCACTATGGAAAGCAGTATGGAAGTCCCTCAAACAATATTTTTAATCTTGCTATTTTGGTAAACTCAAGAGTTATTGTCTCCAAATTGCAGCATTTTTTAGTTGTGTTTTAAAGTTCTAATAAAGCCAGTCTGGGTTACATAGTGAGTTCAGGACAAACTTAGACTGCAGAGCAGGACCCTATCTCAAAAATAAATAAATAAATAAACAAACATAAAATAAATATATGCAATAATATAAAGCTCTAAGTATTAACATATAGCTTTAAAATTAACTAAAACTATTTTTCTGCTAAAACATTCAGCAATCTATATAATCCCATTATATATCAACCATTATGCCAGCACTAAATTTTTAGCAGGTTTCTAAAGAATTTAGGGGAAAATGTCATATATTTAGTAAAATTTATCATGTTATACTTATATTAATCATTTCAAAAAAGATAGATACAAATGAAGTCTTGAAATATACTATTTGTATTAATAACTGCATCCTGGGAAACCACATTACACCAGAGTGAAAAAACACTGATTTCATTATTGCTCTCTCTATATTTTTCATCTCTTTCTCCAAGAAACATTTAAGATTTTGTGTGCATGTTAGCAGAGTGCATAAGCTATGGATAATATTTTTGAAGTAGAAGTAGAAATAGTGTATAGAAATTTTATTTCAAGTGATACAAGTCAGAGAAAATACATGTGGGGGCATCATTAATCAAAAGGTTCCCCAATCTATATCCTACACACCAATATCTACAAAACATAGTAGCCATAGGCAATGGTTATAATTAATTATAATACAGTCTACTCTTGCTTGACATCAGGCATAAATACCTACTATTTTTCATAAAATAGGACTAACAGTTTCCAAATTAAAATAAAACTACAGGTAAAATCTTTAGTTCAGGGCTTCTCACTGCAATAAAGCACTTTCCAAAGTCTGCACTAGAATTTCATAATAATGCTTTTATGTAATTTTTAAGAGAAGAAACTGAAAATTTTATTATCTCAAACTTCCCAAACCCTGGGAACTCTCCTCAATCTAGAGCAATACTTCTCTGTTCAAAGGAAGAAAGAAAAAGCTCTTTGATAATGTGCATATATAAACATATCAGTCACGAGTGTTTGTCTTATTTTAATGCAATCTATTTTAATGTGATTGCACTCCATCTAACAGAAAATCAAGGAGCTATGATGCATCACTGTGGTATGCCTTGCTACAGAAAGCAGGTACCATAGGTCCTTCTGTAAAGCTGTAATGACAACACAGGACAAAAAAAAAAAAAAAAAAAGACAGGGCTAGTCTCCTGCCTACCACCACTGCAGGTATCCTTTGTGTGATGTATTTCTTTTCCAACACAGCCCCTTCCACATTTACATATTTATGTTCAAATACAGAATATAAGGCATGGACTTAACCAACAATGGCAGACTACAGAGTTGATTTTTTTTTTTTAAATCACTTATAAGTTATAGGAAAAACAATCTGGAAAATGTTTTCCTATTTTAGTCTAGTTCCTAACCTTTGCTTAATTTGGTAGAAAAGCAGATTTCTATTTCTTTGAAGGTCAAAAATCAATCACTGTTGCATCAATCAAAACATAACGTAATAGACTTCATATTGCACTTTGTCTTAAATACGCACATCAATAGAAGTTTGAAGCAATACTACTGTGCACTTTACCCTTCTAAAAATAAATATCCATATCCTTAATGTTTTGCTTATCTTCATATCAACTTTGAAAGTCATGTAAATTTAAGTAAACTCCTTTATTCACCTAAAAATGCAGAACTTTTTGAACCAACTCAACCTTACTAGGAAACAGGAAAAATAATAATAATAGACTGCTTTCATATAGAGTTCTCACATAGATACTATTATTTATTACTTATATTGAAATCACAATTACACAGCATAATTTCAGAACACTTTTTTCTAAATTCCTTGATTCACTTAAGAAACATTTATTGCATGTCTATTCTGCTCAACTCTTCATTAGGTAACACTTAAGAGTAAATCTTAAGTGTAGCCCCACTCAAATGTCCCTGAGTTTCTAGCAAATTCTGTAAATCACCGAAGGTATATTTAAGGCTCTTCTTTTATGTAGCTTCAAACAAAGAGACTATGCTTGAGGAAAGGGGAATAAAAGGTTGTTAAAGATAAGTGACAAGCTCTCTCTCCTTCCCTCTCTCTCTCTTTCCCCCCACCTCTCTCTCTCTCTCTCTCTCTCTCTCTCTCTCTCTCTCTCTCTCTCTCTCTCGTAGCCAGACCACACAATAAATAACTATATCATTTCAACTCATTTTTTTTTCTTGAAATGTAGTGTCAGGTCATATACATACTATATGGCTGTTCATTTACTCCATCCTGCACAAGAATTCCCCGGGTTAATGAAGAGGCTATGAGAAGGAGTGGAAGATCTCAAATGAATTTTCCCCATCAACTAAGGATTTCCTCAGATTGTAAAGATGATCCCTAGCACTGGTCAGGTAAGCCTAATGCAGTTTTGAATTTGGTAAGAAGAGAAATTAAATCCGAGAATTTATTGCAACAATGCACAACCTCAAATTGTTTCTATTCTCTCACTCCCAGGAGGCTTTCCATAGAATTAACCTGTCAGAAAGCAGGAAGGGAATAACCCTGATTTATTACTTTAAAGTAAAGTGAGACTTAAGCTTGAGGGATATTATGGGAAGGGTCCTAAAGGGAAAGAACACATAGTGTTTAAGTTGACAAAATCAGATAGGTAAGTCATTAACTAAATATCTAATGTAGACAGGCATTTAATTTGGCCTTCTAGCCAACTCGCCCCTGAAGATTATAAAATTTCATTGTAACTTCCTTATAAGCTGATAATGTAAAAGATGCATGGGAATTGCCTTACCAATAGACTCCAAATAAGAAAACTCTGACAGCATAAGGGTGTTTCAGAAAGTCAAATCATTTAAAAATGATTCATAAAGAGAAAAATCAGAACTGGAGTTTATGGAGTAAATAGCATAAAAAAATCTCTTCCATTTCATCACAGCTTTTACTTGAGTAACAGACCTACTTCCTATTGATACAGCCACAAAACTGAATTATTGCCTTAATGTTGCTGTAAAGAATATTATTTAGTAACTATAGAAATTTAAAAAATTCCTATTCTCTATGTTCAAACAACTTGACAAAATATCGTCTAAGTATTATATAAGTATTATTTCAACCCAAAAGATTTACCAGGGAATAGCTGAGCTCAGAATCTATTTCCTTTTCATCAAAAGGTCTCCTTGTTGTTCTTCAGTTAAGCTAAAGTATTAGTACTGCAACAATTTTGTCATATGGCTTTATAAACTTTCATTTTTACAGGTAAATTGCTGAATAAAAATACTCTGTTGCATAAAATGTTCAAATTTTAAATGTGTATCACACTAGAAAGGTGTTAGGTATTAACAAAGTGTCAAGGATTAAAACTATTTTCAGATACTTGTGCTTCAAGATAATAGGGAAAGGAGAGCCACATGTATCTTTTACATACCTCAGTAGCGAACTGCTGCAGCCCCCCAATATTAATAGGGCCCTCTTCGGTGGCATATAAATTGCATCCTCCCACACAAAGATCAGAAGTTGGGCACACCATTCCACAAGTCAAACCAAGTGGGTTGTCAGAAAAAATCATCTTAGCAGCTCCATAATAGTTCTGCAAATAATAAAAAAAAAACATTTCATTATGTAACAGTGCATCTTAACATAAATTATAAATTATGACATATTTTTCTATTTCATAATATGAATAAAGATCAATATGTCAAGCTGTATAATAGAATACTATTCATTATCATAAATCATTAACAACTATTATAGCCTCCAACACAGAGATATTCAATAATACTTTATATTGACAAATAATCCATTTGAGAAAATTGCAATTTAAAAAAATTTGTTTGGAAAACCATTTCTATTCACAGGGCATCTAACTACATCTTGCCCTATATTCTTTTCAATTTTAACAAAAATAAGCTAGGTAGTGTTGTTTGCACAAGATAAAAATTTTAAACTTTAAAAAAAGCAAAACCAGAACATCTTCAATTAATGCTCCACATAACTAAATTAAAATCATTAGAATTATCTCTTCCTTCATTTCAGTTGGCTTGTCTCAGACACCAAATTCTATGACACTGTGTTATATCAATGCCATTCGGCAGTACTCTATTGACCAAACACACAGATGAAGCCCATATTAAATAGATTACTGAAATAGACCTTAACATGTTCATTTTTCATATCTTCTTCTACACTTGATGATTAAAGAAGAGCTTAGCCCACCTACCATTTTCTCAGTAACTTTTAACATAAATTAGACAATTGTATCAATATTACTGAATAAATAATGAACAAGTGGGTATTTGAGAATATTTTTCCTTTACTCATCTTCTAGAACTGGACTGACCATTGCTGCTGGAAATGGTCAAGTACTTCAAAGAAAGGAAAAGTCTATGAAACTGGAAGAGACCAGAGGAACCTAAGAGATATATGACAAGTCAATGCAACATGATCTCCTAGCTGGAACCCTGGGTTAGACCAAGGATGGCAGAGGGAAAATGAAGAAAATCTGAATAAAAAGGGAATTTTGGTTAATGAATAAATTAAGGTTTTTGAGGCTTGTTCTCACTCTATATCCAAAGCTGGCCTTGAACTCACTATGTAGCTCAGGATGGCCCTGGACTCACAGCAATCTTCCTGCGGCACTCTCTGGAGTTCTGGGATTACAGGGTGTACCACCATGCTGATTTTTTGAGCTGCTGGGGAATACAAACCAATGCCTGGCACTTGTGAGGTAAATTCTTTAACCACTGTGCCATTTCTCTAGTCCCTGAATGGTGTTTTATTGATTGCAAAAATATTTTACACTAATGTAAAACTTAAAAAGGAAAATTATGTGAAAAATTATGTGGGTTTTATTACAGTTTTATGTGTCATAAGTTTTTATTAAAAACACATTTTAAGAAAAGAGTCAATAGATTATACTTGACAATATGACATGAGTAATTTTTTCCTTTTTCTTTCTCACTTCAAATACACACATCGCATATACATTTCATATACACATGTATATGTAGCTACTATAAAAAGTAATTGTGTAAGTTTAAACATAAAAAAATTCCTGATGATAATACAACATTGATGATAATAATAATAATAGTAATAGGCATAATAAAAACCATATGTGACATTTCTCAGTGGTACAGCACTTGACTAACTTTGCGAGACCCTGAGTTCAATCCCCAGCATTGAAATTTTAATTATACAAAATAATAAGCCAAGAATGAGATTTACTTTTTTCAATTCTTAAGACAAGTCTAGTTTTTTGTGAGGTCTTTCTTTAGCCTTTTCATCTATCACCTCTCATTACATAAGGTATCCAACACTCAATAAAAAATTTACAGAAACTTGAAAAAGAGATGGAATTAAAGGCCTGATCATCATTGATTTAAATAAATAAAAGAAACAGGCTATTCACAAGTTGAAAACAGCAGAAAAACTTTAATGAATATTGCAAAAATTAAGGAATGGACAAACAAAACAGATGGAACAATTCAGTATGTGTCATACCACTGAAGCCTAATTAAAAATATTCAAAACACTATGCCAGAAACACATAAAATGTTTGTGAGGAATTCCTTGATGGGTGATTTGAACAGTATTTATGCTGGGATAGCAATACATATTTTTCATGTAACATTTCAGCCAAATAGTTATGTCAAACATGTTAAGAATGTTTCATCATTCTAAATGTATGGTAGGATGTGGTGTGAAATCAAATTCAAAACTAGAAAAATCAAGGTAAAAAAGAAAATACTGGACAAAGACCAGAGAACAAATAACTGGTACCAAAGCAAACTGTCCATGATTCAATACCTCATAAAATCTACTTACAGCAATATTATGCAGCTACAATACTTACATTCTTGTAAACACAGATACACACACACACACACACACACACACACACACACACACACACACACACACCACTCTCTTAAATACAAACCGGAAAGCTTATAGTTAGCCTATAGGAGAATAATTATTTTAGATTCTCAGAAATAACTTTTCTTTCAAAATGCCTTTAATTGTTTTGTTTCCATCAGTAAATTTTCATGGCATTGGATTAAGAAATGCATTATTTGATATGATTCCTAAAACACAGCATCCACATAAAAAGTGAAATTTTATCAAAATTGAGAACTTGTGCACTTCAAAGGACACTGTCAAAAAAGTCAAAGGAAAACCACAAAAAAAGGATAAAGTATTTGGAAATCATGTACATGGTGAGAGATTTATTTCTAGAACATATTAATATTTACAACTCAAACATAAAGGCAAATAATGCAATTTAAAATGAGAAAATAAAAATAAACTGTTTACCTAAAGAAGACACCCTAAATGTGAATAAGCACAATAAATGATGCCCACAGCCTTTGGCTATCAGAGAAATGCAAAGTAAACCAAAAATTTTTACAATAACTAAAATAGCTCTTCTTACTTGTTCAAACAATTAGAGTTGACACAATAAAATGTTTGGCAATGATTTCAGGAAACTAGAATCCTTATAAATTGGCTGATATGTATGAAAGTATAGCTCCTTCAAAAAAATGTTTAGTAATTCCTCACAAGGTGACCACATGATGCACTAATTCCATGCTTTCAGTATATATTCAAGACCATCAAAAACATGAACCTATAAAAACTTTTTCACACTACTGTCCATAAGAGAATCATGCATACTAATTAAGACACGGACTAACCCAACAGGCCATCAGCTAATAAATGGCTACATGAAATATCATATATCTAAACTAAAGTAGAATATTTGACAGTAGAAATCAATGAAATAATAAAATGTACTTTAACACAGTCACCTTGAAAAGATTATGCTACATGTTTGAAGCTATCATTATCAACTACATATTGTATGATTTTATCTAGATAGGTGTTCTTCATAACAGGCAAAGTTACAGAGACAGAAAGTAAATTAGTGGTTTCTAGAATTGCAGATTTGACCATAAATAAATAAATAAATAAATAAATAAAGGGCAATGACTGCTTAATAGTGCAGGATCTCTTCTCAAAGTGGTATTTTTTTTCTCAAATTAATCATAAGGATGCTTTAACTTTGTAAATACATCAGATAATAATAAATTATCAATCCCCATTACATGAGCGATTCTAAGTAATGTGAATTATATCCTAATAGGGAATCTGTTTTTAAAAACTGAATCTGAGGGATATAGAATTATTTAGACAATTTGATAAAAGAATATTTGGATACCATGGCTACATTGATGGAACTTAAGGACAGTATTCCAGTGCAGTGCTCCAATCTTTTTGACATGAGGGACCAATTTAGTTGAAGATCACTCTCCCAAGGTCCATCGGCAGTAGGTTGCTGGAGGACAGCTTGACTCGGTCAATACATATACAGAATCTTTTATTTCTGTTAGCATTTTAATGTAACCCATACAAAAACAACGGTACACTCACTATAAGGTGGAATCATTCAAAGCCCTTTACTTGTTTTCCTGCAAATGCATGGTCCCATTTGAAGGATATGGAAAACAATGGCCTTAGACATTGTATTTTTATGTCCAATTGACTGTGTCACCTTATTTTCATTGCTGTCATTGTAGAAAATGCTCCTTTGCAAAGATGCAATGTTGACAATGGAAGCAGGCTTTCTCATGCTTTGGTAGCAATCTTGGGATATTCTACCCATACTTTAATCCAGGACATACAGAGTTTTGAAGTAGTGTCAAACATACTTTGAAGGCCACTGGCATTGGCAATCTGAAGTTGTTGATCTTCAAGCAAGGATAAAGTAGATTCACCTGCCTTATTCACAAAAGGGTCTCAGGTCTATCCCTTCTTGATTTGGGGGTCTTTTGCTTCTGGAAAATAATCTCAAAGTTTTTTGAAAAGATGAAGTAGGTGATTATACAGCAGCTGGAAGAAAGAAGGTCCTAGCTCAGTTGCCTCCAAATATCTGCTAATGTTTGAAACATGTCAAAAAATCTCAATGTTTATTTGCACCCCCATAATCCTAGTTTTGATATGAATGCAGCCACATTATCTGCTGACTTAAATGCAGTTGTCATTCTCCCCTAAAGATTGAGTTTATGGAACAGGTTGGATATATCTCACAGGTAAGCATTTTTACAACCCATTCAATGTCACTGAAATGTGCTGCCACCAGTGAAAACTTCTCAAGAAATCTCTGGAGTGGTTCCCCTAACTCAAAAACTGACTAGGGTCGAACAGACATGACCTTAGACACGCATTTTTATATGGTTGGTAAATTTAATCACATCCTGTTTAAAGCCCAGTTAAATCCAAGTAACACTTTTCATCTAGCCAGCCTTTCTGTATGGATGACAGTGTGTAGTTTCCCATTCAGAAGCGACTTCTTTGACTTGATTACTGAAACCAGAAATTTGTCCAGTCAGACAGCCATTCCATCTGTGCATATACAGACACAAAATGACCAGTTCAGTTTTCCTGACATGCAATCACTCAACAACTTGGTGAGCAAGCTGCAGCTGTGTTGTTGGTTGATAACAAAAGCATAAATAACACAGCATCATTCACATCCTCCTGAAAAATACAGCTCACAAAAACAAGTACCATTGCCTTGTTGATATTGGTAGACTAGTCCACCTAGAGTGAGTACCACAGTATTATGGTTTGGGTGTGAAATGTCCTGCAAAGGCCTCATATTTGAAAAGTGATTCCATCATAAGTTGTTCCTTTGATTTTCTCTGGAAGAAGAGGTAAGGCATGGTTGGAAGCTTCAGATCACTAGGGCTTGAACTGGAAGGGGAAAATCCTGGGACATAAGCAAGAGGGGTATTTTCTAGCTCCACATTCTCTCTGGCACTGAGATTCCTGTCATGCGATGCTATGAACAGTTTCTCTCCAGGTAGGCATTTGCATGTGCTTCCACAATTGCTACCAACCCATGAATGGACAAAACATTCTGAAACTGTGAGCTAAAACAAATCTTTCCTCTCTTATGTGATGTACATCAGGGATTATGTCCAAACAATGAAAAAGTAAGACACATGGTGACTGTTCAATTTTCACTGTGCTTCAATACTCTTCCATTTTATCAATTTTTCTAATTATGGTACCACCATTTGAGCTGCAGAATGTCTTAAAAGTTGACAGCAAATGCCCTTAGTAGCAGGCTAAATCAACTCTTTACCAATATAAGAGGTTTCTTAGCATTAGTGACACTGTTAGGATAGTGCTCACGGCAGACACACTTGATGAAGTGGTGGCCCCCAATAACAGCTTCTCTTCTTCAAGTTTCATTTTTTTGTTTGTTTGTTTGTTTTGAAACACTCTGAAGGCTTGACTTTTGTTGCAGGTGCTTCATCTCCAAGTGGTATAGCAATTTTGATGGTTTCATGGCTTTGTTGGATGGCCACTCACAGCATATCCTACAAAGCAGGCATGGAATCTGCCAATGCAACTGAGCTGTACTTTAAGTGAGACTCTCGGTATTTCCTTTTACATGCAGCTTTCTTTTGTCAGCAATCTTAGAAGCTTTACTGTCTCTTCATTTCTCCCTTTTCGAAGAAGCTCACCCATGATGTTTGTTTTTACACGTATTGGATAGGGTTAGCTTGTGGGCTTATCAGTCTTCCAGGGCTGGTGGTACTCACCCAGGGGCTGAAGTTGTTTAGAGAGTTTGTAGAACATTCTCCAGTATGGCAACTTCAATAGGGTAAAATGTATGAACTTGGGGAAAATTTAAGTGCATTAATACACCCTCTAGGAATTTAGGTATATTAATAGACCATTCCAAATAGTGTCTTTGACTGAATTTAGCCTTACTTAAATGTCATGCTACTAAAAACCCTGTATACTCCCAGGAAAGAAGTTGGGGGGGGGGGGAGGGCACGGTGTGTGGCATAGACTAAAGCCAAGGGGCAGGTTCGGGCCTTCACATGGAACTAAAGATGAGCAAAATGTTGGAAAGGTATCTTAAGAAACCAGAAATCTCAGCAAGACTAACTTTTCTTCTTTTTTTTGTGGCAAGTCCTCTCCCATTGAGCTGCATCCCCACTTTACACTGACATTCAATATAACCTATAATCTGTTCTCAGCCATTTTTTTATTTAATTAACCCAGATTTTATACACACTCACCCTGTTTCTCCAATCAGGTCCTGTTTGTAACCCAGAATCCATCCCAGAATCCCACACTGTACTTTGTCACGCTGTTCCAAATCCTCCAATCTAACAGTTTCTCTGCCTTTCCTTGTTTTTCATTACAAATAACCTCTGCAAAACAAGTAAGGTGTTTTTGATCTGTTCATCAATTGTGAAGTATTCCTCCATTTGGATTTGCCTGATTACCTCAATGTTATCAATATGCAAAAAGAATTCTGCAGAGCTTCAACCTGTGGATCTGAGCTTAAAATCATTGATTTCAATGAATTTGGGAAAGATGTTTGTAGGCTATTCTAACAGCCTAATGTATTTATCAGTGGATATGCAATTCTCTCTCTCTCTCTCTCTCTCTCTCTCTCTCTCTCTCTCTCTCTCTCTCCCCCCTCTCTCTCTATCTCTCCCTCATGTGTGTAAATGTCAAAAGCAAGATATTTGGTGTAATTAGTGAACTACAGAGCAGGGCTTGGGATTCTCGTGCTGCCTTGGCCTCTGACATGTCATTTCTTGGCCATTTTTCATCACGTCTCACTGCTGGATGCTGGAAGTCTCAGTTTTAATACCACGTTTGTGTGCCCTGCTGGATGCTCTGGACATAGACACGCCAATACCTCCCATGCCCCTGTACTCCCCAACTGTAATTACTGCTCCCACCACAGTCCATGGGCCAGCAGGGAGATGCCCTCAGCAGGTCTACAGAAGACATGTTCTGTTCCTGCCACATGTGGAAACAAAACATACAAGGGATGTGATTATGATACATTCATCATCTTCTAGGGAGTGATAGCTAAATGCCAGATCATTATATGATGTTAAGGACTTAGTGAATGGACACAAAGAATGATGCCTTTTTTGTCTTAATTTAACACCAATTTTCATGATCTTCTCACTTATTCCATAAATCTAAAGTGACAATTTAGGGTTTTTTTTTTTTTTTTTTTTTTGTTTAGAGATAAGGTCTTTTTAAGTTTCCCAGACTGTCCTCAAACGCACCATCCTCCCGCCTCAACCTCCTAAGTGATCACTGCACCACCATGCCTGAGGAAAATGCAGACTTTAAGAACTCACGTTTGGTGTTCAGTGTCCACTTTTGTTGCTGCTGTTGTTTTTATTTTTCAGTGCTGGGGACTGAGCCCAGGACTCGCACACGCTCACTCACCCAGGGAGCTACAAGCCAACCCTGCTCTGCTCATCACAGGTGGCACTGACAAAGGAATGGAACCCCAGAAAGCAAATGCCTTAGTTACCCACAGCTTGCTTGAACAGTAAAGCTTTAAAAATGTGTTTCTCGTTGTACATATGTGTTTTTATTTTGCAAATTTGATTCCTTCTTTCTGCTGTGGAATAGTTTCCATTTTCTCATGGAAAAAAAATATGCAAGTGGTCCATTAGGGATTATCCTAAATAATGATGAGCAATGTATACAAGGAAGAGCAGAACAAATAGACTAGACTCAGAAACAACTAGATGGCAGAGAACTGCTGACCTCTCCCTTGAGACATCCACACTGCTCTGCATGCACCATGTACACTGGGCTCTGGGGGTTGCTCGGAAGCACAGCCCTCATTCCGGTCTCATCCCTCACTCCCTTGAGGCCTTTACACTGCTCCTTTTCCTCAGCCCATTATTCATTCTGGTGACTCTCTACAAGGTGGAAAGACAGCAGCAGAGAGAGCTGTAGAAGCTCACACCCACTGCGGAAGGAACGCACTATATGCTCGCCTGCTGGCCACTCAGAAAACCTTTAATGGTGATGCTGGGAGGTAATGTTATGAAGTGAAGATTGCACACCCCAGCCCGCAAAAATACCCACAAAACTTGCTAGGTTGAAGCTTGACCCAAAGTGGGATTATATTAGGACCCAAAGGAAGTCATTAAAGTTAAATGAGGTCATAAGGGAAGAGCCTGATTGCATAAGATTATTGTTCCCATATGGAGGGACACCCGAGAGCTCCCTCTGGCTTTCTGCATGCACACGGAGAAGAGGTCCGGGAGAGGAGGGGGCTGGCATGCTAGGAATCTGCTATCACCTTAATCTTGAATTTCCCATCTTCTAAAACTTGGAGAACATAATCTCTGCTCTGCTGCTTAAATAGCACCATCCATGGTGGATTTTGTTTTAGCAGCCTGAGTAGCCAAAGACAGGAAGCTATTTTTTCCACAGTAAGAAAGTGAGTTTTTCCTGGGTTTTTCTGTTTCTCAGGTATTCATCTGTTGCACGGATTTTCCTGGTTCCCAGATTTTTCTCTTTGTCACGGATTTCCCCCCGTTTCCTGGTTTTTACTCTGTTTCCCAGACGATTTTCCTCAGTTCCTGGTTTTTCTTTTGCTTCCCAGCTGTTTCTCTGTTGCCCAGATTTTCCTGTTTCCTCACTGTATGTCTGTCTTCTGAATTTTCCTGTTTCCCAGAAGTGCTGCTATTTCTCCGCTCTGTCTCTGTTTCTCTAAATTTTCCTAACTATCTCGCTTTATCCAGGGCTATCTCTTTCTCTCTTAGATTTTCTACTGTTTCCCAGAAGTCTCTCTATTTCCCAAGTGTCCTGTTGTTTCCTGGCTATCTCTTGGTTTCCCAGAAGTCCTTCTGTTTCCCTGCTGTTCCTCTTTCTCCTGCATTTACCTTTGTTTCAAGGTCCTCCTTCTCTTCCCCAGATTGTCCTGTCTCTCAGGTATAACCCTGTCTCCGGTCTGTCCCTCTGTTTCCACCATTCTACCCTGTCTCCTGGAAGTTCCTGTTTCCCGCCGCTTCTCCATTTTGAGAATGTCCCTCTGTTCTCCTGCTCTCCTGCTTTTCCTCAGCTTCGCTGTGTTTGTTTTTCCAGATTATCCTGTTTTCTCACTGTCTCCTGCTGTCTGGACTTTCCGTCCTTTACCGGAGATATGCTTCGTGGACGCCCCGCTGCTCCGTGGACTCTCCTGTCCCCCGCTACCTCTCCATGTCCTGGGTTTTCCTTTTTTCTGGCAGCCCTTCTGCTTCCTGATTTCTTACTGTGTCTTTGTTTCCCGGCTATTCTTTGTTCCTAAGATGTCTTCGTTCCCTTGTTTCATGGACATCCAACTGTACTCCTGCTGTCTGTGTTTTTCTTGATTTTCCTCTATTCCTAGATGTCACTCTTTTTCCTGGCTGTCTCTCAGTTTCCTAGATTTTCATCTGTTTCCCATTTATCCCTGTTTTCCAAGATTTTTTTCCTCAGCTGTCCTTCTGTTTCTTGGATTTTCCTGTGTTTCCCAGATCCCCCTCCGTTTCCTCAATCTATTGAAATGTTTTCCTTTATGCACGAGGTATGTTGTTGCAGACAACATATAATTGCGTTTCACTTTTTAATCCAATCTGTCATTCTGTGTCTTTCTGATTGGAAAGTCAAGACTGTTCACAGTGAGAATTATTATTGTCATAGAATTAACAAATCCTCTCGTTGCCATGCTTGTGTTGACTTCTGTCTGTTGCTTTCCCTCTTGTTTAGTTATTTTTTTCTGTTAGATTATACTTTACCCCAGGTTCTTTGCTACAATTAACCTTTCTCTGTGTCTACAGTTCCCTTAAGTATTTTTGTAATGCTGCTCTTTTTCTATTTTACAAATGCTTTATTTTCCTCAAATTATGTGACGACACATCAAAAGCACATAGTTGTATAAGCACCCAGAGTGACTTCCCTGTGTTCTAATGTGACAGATGGCACAAATCTGGATATTAATCTTGTGAACATGGACAAGTCATGTCACCTCAACTTTGCCTTTTTCATCTTGCTGTGACAAATAGCTAAAACTATTTTTATAGAAACATGAATTCACCCATGAATCCTCAGATCTTTCAGAGCTTTTTAGACTTGGGAAGAAAATTTGGAGCCTATATTATTTGGTAGAGAGAGTAATCTGGAGCAGGAGGTGCTGCCCAAGTCCTGGGGAGGAAGACAAAAACACTGCACTCTGCTGGTCAGTAATCTCTCACCTCATCTCATATCCTTGGAAAAGCACAACTTTCCAGGATTTTTCTCTTCCCTTAATATGACATGCAAGGATGGATGCCTTTCCATCTTCTCATTACAATGAGATTCCCAAGACAAGCCTGGCTGGCAGCTAAGAACCTACTTCCGCTGGTTACCTCACACAGCAGAACTGCTCAGGGTTTCTGTTGGCCTCTGCAGCAAGAAGACTTAGAAGAACAGTGGTCCAGGCTACAGTACTTGCTTAGCTTACAGTTGGACCCAGTAAGGCAGAGCCCCAAGGCAGGTGGCTAAGTACACTGATGGGGGATACAGGTAAAGATCAGCCAGAAAGCACACTTAGCATTTATCTATATTTGGTTTTATTTTTGTAAAAAGAAGATGATTTTTTTCAAACCTTTGTTAATGACAGTCTGTAGAGAATATTTACATTTTTTATTTTTTTTTTTTTGTTTTATTTTTCAGGTCTTTGTTTCCCCTCTCCCCATCATTCACAGGAGTCACGATGTCTCTCACCTCACTAACCCTGGGTTTTAACATTTGCTAAGCAGTCTTGGCTCATGTACTCATTTGATCAGTAATAGGAGCTCTCACCTTCTGAGATAGGAATATGGTGAAAATCAAAGAATTGAGAATGCCATTATGCACAGGTGAAATGTGAAATTCCTGATGGACATCCAGGGGTGGGGAAAATCAGTTAGGTACCTCGAAGCAAGTCTGGGACTCAAGGGAGAGATCTAAGCCAGAGAGAGAAACTTGGGAGTCACCAATGTATCAAGAGTACAAAAGAGATCAGCCAGGGTAAAGGGCCATCATTGAGAGACCAATTAAGTAAGAAATCAGCAAAAGGGGTTGAGTGCTATTGTGGCTTGGATCTGGAGTGTCCTCCAAAAGCCTCATACCTATAGATACTATGCACTGTTGGGAGGTATAACTTGGCTAGAAGCGGTGGATGCTTGGGGGTTGATCTGGAAGGGTGTATGCCAGTTCTACCCGCTTCCCATGTCTCTGTTCTGCAATGAGGAGCTCTGTCTCCAAAGCAGCAGCTCTGGCTCTGGCTTCAGCTCTATGCCCATCATGTGAATCTACCATTTCTAGCCACCCAACCACAAACAGACTGAGATCTTGTGAAACTGCGAGCTAAAATAAATCTTTTCCTTCCTGGTTTTCTATGTCAGGTATTCTGTCCCAGCAACAAAAACCAGGGAAAAATGGCACCCCAAAGATTTGGTGGGAAATGTATTTGAAGAACGAAAGGATCACTTGCATCATGTGACACACACTGTCACAGAATGTTGAGGGTGGGAAGTGCCCACTGCATGTGGATGGTATGGTAGGTACCTTGACAAGTGTAATGAGGTTGAGCACCTGTTTGGAGCACGTTCAAGAGAAAATAGAAAAGAGAAAACAGCATCACCATATATGGTCCATCAGTTTCACACTGGATATTGAACTAAGTTAAAAGCAGTGTTCCAAGTGTCTGCACCCTCTGTACTAGTGTTCATATCAGCATATACCTTAGCAACAGTCTATATGAAAGAGAAATCAAGACAATCCTATTTATGGTAGCTATAAAACATAAAAAACTAGCTGAAGCTATAAAATATCTATATGCTCTAAAACAATATAGCATTGATTAAAAATTTTAAAGAGACAAAAAGTAGAAAGACATCTGATATTATCAACATATCCACACTGTCCACAGCAATATGCAGATTCAATACAATTGCTCTCAAAATTCCAATGTATTTTTTACATAAATGGAAGCAATTCTAATATTTGCATCAAACCACAAGAGACCCTGCAGAGCCAAAATATTCCTAAGCAGAAACAATGAATCTGAAGGTATTACAACAACTGATTTCAAACTCCACTACAAAATAATAATAATCAAAAGAGTATGATACTAAAAGAAAAACAAATAGAAAACAGAAAAGAAAGTCCAGAAACAAACCCAAGCATTTACATTTTTTACACACATGTCAAGAATGAGAAAAGGCAATCTTTTTACTATACTGGTGAGGAAACTAAATATCTACAAGCAAGAAAATGAAATTAGATACTCATTTCATAGTATACACAAAAATCTACTCAAAATAGATTAAAGATTTAAAGACCTGAGACTATAAAACTATTAGAAGAAAACATAGGGGGAAAGCTCTATGACAATGCTCTAGATCAGGGGTAGAAATGTCTAACCTGCCAGCTTTATTTAGTCCAGCTCTGCAAAGGCAATTGTAGGCAGGACTTGAAATTTAGTAAAAATAAGAAACTTCTTTTTCATAGTAACATAACAGACTAACTTTTAAACTGATAATGACTTATTACCCACAAATGATATCATAATACCCAAATTGCAGTTGGCAGAAAACAAGGTTTTCCACCCTTTGTCTGGACAGTGATTTTTAAAATATAACTCTGAACACACAGTCAACAAAAACAAAATCAGAAAAAAAAAATAGAACACATGAAAATGAAAAGCTTCTGCACAGAAAATGAAACAACCAATAGAGTGAGTAAAGGGAAAAAATATTTGGCAACAATATATCTAATAAAGTGCTATTATTCAAAAAAGTAAAAAAAAAAAAAAACCAACAACAAATGCAATAGAGAGGGAGAGGAATACCTAATTTTAAAATGAACAAGGACACTCTGGACATAACTCGGTGATTAGAACACCTGCCTAGCAGGTGTGAGGCCCCAGGTTAGATCCCCAGCACCACATAATAGCTGGGCACAGTGGGACATGCCTGGAATCCCAGCACTCCTGACTTCAGAGTTTGAGGCCAGCCTGGGCTATACCGTGAGTTCCTGACCAGAATGGACTACAGAGTGAGACTGTCTCAAAAATAAATAAATATAAAATAAAGATAAATAAAAATGAGCAAAGAAACTGAACAGTTTCTTTTTTCTAAAGAAGTCATGTGGGTCACCTATACATATATGGAAAAATGTTCAGAATCACTAAGAACCAGAGCAATGCAAATTAAAATCACAACAGGTTACTGCACTTCTATCAGAGTGCTATAATGAAAAGTCAAATGATAACATGAGTCACAAAAGATGTGGAGTACAAGCAATCTCCGTATGCTATTAGTGGACATGTAATTAGACAAAGAGTCGTTATGTAAAACTCTATGGAGGATCTTCAACAAAAGTAAAAATGCAGCTACCATATAAATCAGGCTTCCCACCTTTGGGTAAATACCCAGAAAATATGCAATCAAATGTCTCAGTGACACCTGCTTTCCTCTGTTTACTTCAGCTTTGGTGACAGTGGCGAGAGTTTGGAATCAACCTTAGAGTCCAGTGATATGAATAGATAAAGACAATGTGCTAAACATATACAGTGTAACACTACTCATCCTTCAAAAAGAAGAAAACCTTTCCATTTGCAGCAACATGAATGAAGTCAGAAAACCTGAGAGTTGAAATAAGCCAGTCACTAAAAGGTAAATACTGCATCATTTCACTTTTACTTGGAATCTAATAAAGTTGAGTGCATGAGAGAATAGAAGAGTTCCATAGGCTGGGAGGAGGCGGCGGTCAGGAAGGTGTTGTCAGAGTACTACCTTGCAGTTACATGGGAGCAATACATTGTACATCATGGAGACTATAGTTAAAAATACAACACTTAGTATCTGCTACAAGAGTAAATTTTAAGTGCTTTCATCACAAAAAAGACAGGTATGTGAAAGGATGCATATTTTAATTAACTTAATTTCGCCATTCTACATGTATATATGTCAACATAGCATGTTGTATACCATAAATATGTATGATTATCTGTCAGTTTGAAATACATTTTCAAAAAAATGGAAACTCTTGAACAGACAGCTAAAAATGCTATACTAAACCGCATAGCAGTATTATTTACAAAAGCCCAGAGGTGCAAAACTCAAATGCCTCTTGAAACTCAAATACCTCGATATCTAGGGTGAAATTAGAGAATGAAATTAGAACCTGTTGGTGAACGAATGGATAAACAAAATCGAGCACATACATATAGTGGAATATTAGACAAATCTTGTCTCTAAATGAGAAATAAAGAGAAAAAGAAGAGCAGGGAGAGGAAGAGGAGGAGGAAGAAAAGAAAGAAGAAAAGAGAAAAAGAAAGGTAATTCTGACATTGCTTATAGCAGTGATCCCCAACCTTTAAGATACCAGGGACTGCTTTAAACCTTTAAGACACAAAGGACTGGTTTAGTTGGAGATTATTCTCACAATGGGAAAGGGAGTGGAGGGAATACCAGTTATGCAGTAGGTTGTTGGAGGACAGCTTTGAAAATGTAGGCAGCAGGGAGCCAGGTGGGGAAAGCTCTGCCTCCTGTCAAGTCAGCAACAGCCTTAGAATCTAACAGAATCCAAAAGACAAGAAGCAGAGCTTCTCTCACAGTGTACCTCCTGCTCAGCTGCTCTTCTGAATAGTCAGGTCCTTCCAAGGCCAGGCATCAGTAACTGTACGTGGCCTGGAGGTATAGGAACCCTGTTCTAATGGACAAAAGAAAAAAAAAAAAAAAACAATTCTGGAGTTGTTTCTGGTGAACAGAGAATTTGCATTTCTGGGAGATACAAACAAACAAGTTAATATGCGAATTCAGTCTAAAATTTTTAATGCTATTAAATAATAGAGCTAGACAATTATTCTTTTTCCTAGATATTTAAGTAAGTCTTGAGTATCCCACCCATTCAAACAATATGCTAGCATGACAATAAAATAATACAGACTCACTCCCTTGACCTTCTTTTCTGGTTTTGTGTAACTGTACTTAAGAATGGTTGAACTATTAGTCTATTGCTAAACAAACATTCTTAGTCAGTACGTAAGTCCAATGATCCCCTCAATATTTACAACTGAGCAGTTAATTACTGTTATCAATAATCTTAAAGTCACTGGTCCCTATTTTTGCTTCCTCTTGCTTAACATCTTAGATCCACTGGACAGGCTTATTTAAAAAATATTTACTGACTGGTTCACCCATTTAAAAATCCTACCAGATAATTAGAAGTGTACTTGTAATACGAGAGAGAGAGAGAGAGAGAGAGAGAGAGAGAGAGAGAGAGAGAGAGAGAACAATAACATGATCCAATTAAGCATCTTTGGAGTTTTCCACAAGAATATCAATTGTTTCATGAGCCCTAATATGAGTTTAAAATTGCATATAAAGTGACAATAAAAAAGAAGAAATATATACTTGAACAAATTACACCAGGCTCAAGACCTGCTACAGTTATCAAACCACTAGATCCTAATCAACCATTACATGGCATTGGTCATGATACTGCCTAATAATATTTCAACTCTTCATGACTCCAAATGGAACGCTTTCACTAAACCAAAGTTTACAGGAACATTTCATATTTTTAAAAGAAATGACTTATTGAATCTCCTTTAGGTCCAAAGTATAATAGGTATTTGAAGAAGAAATAAAAAAGCAAATATCCTGATATCAAGGTGCTCTAGCATCACATGAAGAAGTCATTTCAAGTTAAGGTATTCAGCATCAGCTATGTGTCTGTGGCAGTCAAAATACTTTTGGATATGACAGGGCTAAACAATGATAGAATGAATTACATAATCATTCAGAATTGGTATGAGTAAATAGTCAAGAAAGTTCTGAGTATATTTGGCAGAATGATTTGACAATTTGGCTACAGTGGTTCATTTACTTAGAAAAAGATGATTAGAAAACATATTTGAATTGTCTTGGGATCAAATTATGAAGAACTCTCACGGCCAACCTAAGGGTTCAGTATTTAGTTGAAGTTTTTTTTTTTTTTTAATAAAATTTCCAGTATTAAGGGATTAACCAAGAAGATTAACTGAATAGATGAAATGAAAATTCTTACAAAGCAGGGAAAAGAAAGGGCCAGTAAAGGAGATTACACAATGAAGTTTACAAAAAGAAAAACATTGAAATATACCACAGAAAACAGAATTGTGGTTCTGAAAATTGGCTGAGCCAATATTGAACCAAGTTGAGAAGTCACACTGGTGACTCGTCTTCTCTCTCAGATCATTTTAAAGATCTGGCAGAGAACTCCACTATTGAGAGAACAGGGTACTCAAAGCTGAAGTCATTCAGAAACCTCTTAGAAAGGGAAGACCTCCTCAACATTTCCAACAGAGAGCAACAAGATCAATATCAATTCTTTCTCTCTTAGCAAGTGGGACTGTACCTTGAGTCCTCCTTCTAACACAAGAGGTTCACTTCTATTCTGTTAGCTCTTCAATCTTTTTAAAAGTAAAGGTTAGAAAATTTAAATTGAGAATGGTACTTTGAAGACACCACAGTAGTCTCCTTCTAGAAAATACACACCACTTCAACTGGTTTATTCCTGTGATTGGATCAGTCACAAGCATTTCAGTGTTCCACCATGTAGAGACAAATGGAAGGGCTATGTTAAGAGAGATACAAGATAAATATCAGAAAGTTTGTGCAAAGATATTTAATACATAAAAAATGAGAATTTTCATTGTTTCCTGTAATAAAAACCTGAAAGAGAAATGTGGAATGAAGTCGAGATAATAACAGCACAGCATTGATTCATTAGAGATTTCATATGAAATTGGACAGAACACTGAAAATCAGGAAAGAAAACTCCTCAGCGGTCTAGGAAACATGAACAGCTGGAACTGAAAAGTGAGCAAAGGACCTGAAGACGAATGGGAAACATCATCATTCAGGTGAATGGGCATCCCCAACAGAAAAAGGGCCTTTGTCCACAGGAAGGGCCTGGGTCACAAAGAGGAGTCTTGTCCAGGTGTTCCACACAGATCGCAAGATGCAAATGCAGTGGGAGAACTATAGCCAGGACAGCACTCTATAATGCGCCAGAGGAGCTACTGAGATTGCTTGACAGCTTCTAGCCACTGAACCTGGGAATGCCCAGTCTTTCAGCTGCAGAAATGTGGAGAACTTGTTCCAAGATACAGGCGTGGGCAAAGACTTTCTCAGTAGAACATCTGATGCAAAAGAAATATAACTCACACGAAGAATTAACAAATGGGATTATATCGAATTGAAAGTTTTTATAGAGAAAAGAAAACAATCAACAGCAAAAAAGAAAGCCATAAGAAAGTTGTTCACCCTCTACTCCTTAAGCAGCAGGCTAAACAACTAGAAATACAAAGAACTGAAGAAAAACAGTCCTCAAAATCAAACACCCCCAAAAAACCCTGATAACTGAAAAGCCAGTCCTCAAGATAAACAAATACATTTTTTAAAAGTTCAACATTCTTAGCCATTTGAGAAATGGGAATAAAACAGCCATAAAACACCATCATATTCCAAGGAGAATGGCTTTATGAAGAAATCAAAGAGCAAGAGATGTTACTGATGGTGTGTGTGGGGGGGTGGGGTGGGTAAAGAAACCTTATATATTGCTGCTGAGACTGCAAACTGGTACAACCACTATGGAAAGCAGAATGGAGATTCCTCAAAACATTGAAAATAGACCTTCCATTTGACCTAGCCATATCTCTTCTTGAAATCTCTCTAGAGATTTAAAAACACCACACAACAGAGATACATGAATACCCATGTTTATAGGAGTACAATTAACAATAGCTAAATCACGGAAGATGTCAAAATGTCCATCGATCCTATTGATATTCATCAATAGGCCAATGGATAAAAAATTTGGTGTCAACATACACAGAGAGATGCTATTCTGACATAAATACAGATTTGAGTCATTTCTATGAAAATGGATACAACTTGAGACATTATGAATCAGATACCCAAGATTAAATATTACATGGTTTTTCTAACATGAGAAACCCAGAATATAAACAAGAAGTACAGCCAAATGGGCAAGACATTGGGAGGCAGGGAGGACAGGTATGGGTGGGAGGGCAAGGAATGGGGAGGAGAAGTGGATGTGAAGTTGCAGTGGAGAAGGGAATGTGAACATGATACAATATGTATGTCCATAAAATTCTCAAATTTAATGTAACCACTGCATATTACAAATACTAATAGAAATGGGCAAAAACATAACAGAAAAAATGATGTTTAAATTGTTTGTTGTTTTCAAATCAAACCTTCAGGATTGAATGTTTACCAGCTCATTATGACAGACTTATTTTGCATATGCTGTGTTTTATATTAATCCTTTGGTTTGTAACAGCATGTTATTCATTACAACACATGCCATTTAGGTGAGTTAATTGTAAAATGCTTCAGTTTTTATTCTTTGCTTTTTATTTTGAAAGTATAGCTTGAAATTAACAGTCAGTGGTGTCATCTTTTCCCATAATTTAATGATTTTTAGAGTCATTATCAGGAACCAGAAAGCTCACAAGCCAGCTCTCCTGTCATATGGCATAACTAATTTAACAAACAGTCCTATCATAATCAGGCCTTCATATCACTACAAGATTATCAATACAGCTGGTGGATTTATTTTAAAGTGTTCTTCCTTCTTCCAACGACAGTTTTCACAGATGGAAGCATCTTTCCAAGATAAACTACAATCTGTTGCATTTAAAATTTTTTGGGCTAAACTTCAATAAGTTTGCATATGTGAGAAGGGTGAATTAACATTACTTATAGTTCTGGTTTGAGCAATCTAGTCATAATGCATCACTGCACATTCATCAAATAGAAATATCTTCTGTAGTACAAACAGAACACAGAGGCTTACAGACACCTCTTTTTGTCAATCCATCACCAACCCTCTGGATCTGCAGAAATATTGTAAAGAATCCTGCAGAGCTACCATGAACAGAAGATACTAACATTCTGGCTCTCATAACACTCACAGTCTTGTAGAAATAGATGGCAGAAAATGAATAGGTGGTACTCATTTTATTCTGAAAAAATAATGCCTCCATATCTTCTATATGTTAAATGTTAATAAGTTTTATATGGTCTACATTTATAGAAATATAAATTTACATTAAATTGTTTCATTTAAATTTAAATATGTGAGGAAATTAATACATTAAATGTATAGAAAATATTTCCTGGCCCTGATATATTAAACTTGAAAGCACACAAAAACATATGCACACACATAAACAGTCTTTGTACTTATATATATTACTGGAACTGAGCTCTGCTTATACTATATGAAAGGAATATGATGAGAAAAAGTTTAATTTCTCTGAACCCCAATTTTATCACTTGGAAATGTAGATCAAATTTTGTCATATTTATATTATGTATTTTTAATTGGCATAGGCAAGAAGATACAATGTGTCCAGTGCTGGTCAAAGGACAAATTTAAGAGTTATTAATCCAATCCCATTTATTCCTTGCTTCTTCATAAAAGGTTTTAAAAATGCTAATTCTGTGAGTTTAAAATCTTAAAACAATCTCACATCAGGGTATAAAACAGAGGAGACAATAAAATTAAAAAATGCAAAGTAAGGAGACGAAAAAATCAATTGCAAATCTTAAAGGGGAATGATATGTAAGCATACAAATTGCAGCATAATACATTGAATATTGCATACAAATGCAAAATTAGTCACTTCTGTCTTTCCTAGTTTATAAGCTCTATCTCTTTTTCTTTTCATCTTTTTTTTTCTTTTTTATGGTGACGGGATTACAGGCCTTCACCCAAGGGGGCCCAACTGTCTTTATTTAATAGACATTAGATCTTAGCAATTTCTCCAGGAGTTAGTAGTCAAAACACCTTAAATAACACATGTGCATATGTGCACGTGTACACACGAAAACACACACACACACACACGTGCAATTCATTCCTCATAAAATGTGGGAAATATCTTGCTAAACAGCAGATATACATGAAGAATCAATGTTGTTGCCTCTAGATTGCTTCAGTTAAATAGAATAAAACTACCCTCTACACCCAAAGCTATCCTTTTCAAACTTTATGATGATTGCTTAAAGAAAATTTCTATTGAAAAGTGTGTCCAGCATTTCCCAAACAGAAACCTATACCCTGTAAGGTGGTTGAATAGCATAATCTTTAAAACAATTATCCTTAATCATTTATCTTTAAATATGCAGTAAACCGAATTATATAAATTATATAAAGAATAAAGCTATTTCACATCTTTTGAATGGCCAAGCAAAGTTTAACACAAACATCTATTCTAAAAACTTCTAAAAGCTTACTTTATCCAGAGAAAATAATAAAAAATACAATGGATTTTATGAGAAAAGTAGAGGCATAACTTTTTATTCCAACAGCTTATTAAGAAACATTAACAAAGAAAAAATATTTTCCCCTATGACATATATATATATACATAAATATGTGTATATATATACATGTATATATATATATATATATATATATATATATATATATATATATATATGACACGTTTACATCAAACTTGAGGATTTTTGTGTATATATATCATGTGTGTCCTGTCAAAATTATAACCCCTTCCCCTCCCCCATTTTGACATTCCTACATTCTAACTCCCCCAACACCCAATCTAAACCCCATTTAGTTCTGAAAACAACTACATTTGGGGTATCTCATATTAGAGAAACCATTAGATGTTTAATCTTTTGTGCCCGACTCATTTCACTGAGCATGATGGTCTCCAATTGCATCCCTTTACCTACAAAGGCCTCAAAACTATCTGTGTTTGTAGAAGGGAAGTACTCCATTGTGTATATATGCCATTGTTGTATCCATTGTTCTGTTGATAGATATTCTGGCATCTTTCACTTTTAGCCATTGGTAGTTGTGCTGTTATGAACATGGGTACACATGTATCTCTGTGGATGAAAGAGGATATTTATTTTCAGACTCTTGAGAGACTTTCATAATGCTCTCCACAGTGCTTGTACCAGTTTATATTCCCACCAGCAATGATAGAGGGCTCCTTTTTTACTCATAGCCTTGCCCCCATGGATTGCTGTTCTAGTTATTGATATGTGCCATTCTTTCTGGGATTTGATGATAACTTAGTGATGTTTTGATTTGCATTTCCCTAATAGCTAAGGATGTTGAACAACTTTTCACGTATTTACTGATCATTTGAACGTCTTCAACTGAGAACCGTCTATTCATTTTCATTGCCCATTTTTTAACTGGGTACTTGAACTTGAAGGGTCTGATGTCTTCAGCTCCTCAGATGTTCTGGTTATTTGCCTCCTGTCTGAGGTATAGGTGGTACATTTGTTTCCTATTCTGTCAGGCCTGTCTTTAATCAGTTGATTTTTTTTCTCATGTAGAAACTTTTTTGATATAATCCCATTTGTTGAATCTGGGAGCTATATATTTTGCATTAGGTGTCTCACTAAGAAAGTCATTGCCTACACCTGCATCTTTAAGATTTTGTGTCATTTTTCTTCCAGAAAGTTCAGTGTTTCAATTTTATTATCTAGGTATTTGATCCACATTGATCTGATTTTGGTGCATGATGACAGGTGTGTGTCTATATTCAGTCTTCTGCATCCAATTCTCCCAAAACCACTTGTCTAAGAAGTTTTCATTCTTCTGGTGTATGTCATCTGCAAATATGCTGAATTCCTCATTTTCAATTCTTATTCCCTTTATTTCCCTCCCTTGCCTAAGAGATCTGACAAGGGTTCTGAAGAGCATGCTGAAGAAGAGTGGTAAAAGTGCACAGCCTCATCATGTTCCTGATTTAAGGGAAAATGCTTTCAATTTTTCTCCATTTCCATTGAATAGTATGACATTTGGCATGTATGTCTTCTATCAGTTTGAGTCGAACTTAATTTTTCTCAAGGTTTTTTTTCATGAATGGATATTGGGTTTTGTCAAAGGCCTTCTCAGCATCACTTGAGATGGCTATGTGGTCAATCTGTTGAAGCCTAAGTGTTCAAAATAGCTCCCCTCTATTTTTCTGCATTTCTTCAGTGTCCACTGTGATTTCACCCTTTTCACTTCTAATTGCAGTGATATTTTTTTTTTCCTTCATTCTTTCGGTTAGTTTAGCTAGAGGTTTATCAATGTTGTTTCTTCTTTCAAAAAGCCAGCTCTTTAATTTGGTGATTTTGTTTATTATTTTAGCTTCTATTTCGTGATTTCTGCTCTGATCACTGTAATTTCTTTTCTTCTATTTCTTTTTGACTTGGATTTCTCTTGATTTTCTGGGGCGCTGAGGTGCTTCATTAAATTGTTTATTTGGGATTGTTTTGTTCTTTTGATGTGTACATTAATGGTTAATAGTTTCCTTCTGAGGATTGCTTTCATTGATTGTATTCCAAAGGTTCTGGTATGATGTGTTCCCTTCATCATTTAACTCTAGTTTGATTTCTTCCCAAGTTTTCTTTTGT
Source organism: Ctenodactylus gundi (assembly GCA_004027205.1). Classification (NCBI taxonomy): domain Eukaryota; kingdom Metazoa; phylum Chordata; class Mammalia; order Rodentia; family Ctenodactylidae; genus Ctenodactylus; species Ctenodactylus gundi. The sequence continues at coordinate 257,256 of PVKB01002053.1, forward strand.
GATCCATTGCTTCTTAAATAATAAGTAAATTAGTCTTAATGTATTTACATAATTTCTGTTCTTTTATTGTTGATTTTCAGTTCTATACCACTATGACCTGAGACTAAGCAAGGAATTATTTTGATTTCTTTGTACTTGTTTAAACATATTTTGTGGCCAGTAATATAATCTATTTTAGAAAATGCCCCATGTGTTGCTGAATAGAAAATCTATTCTATTGAGGTTGGGTGAAACACTCTATAAATAAATTAAGTCTCAATTTTTCCATCAGGCTTATTAACTCTCATGGTTCTTTCTTGGTTTTCTGTCTAGTTTACCTGTCTATTTGTGACAGTGTACTATTGGAGTTCTCTACTATAATTGTATCAGGTCCTACATGGCCTTTCAAGTCCAGTAATTTTTATTTTACATAATTAGGTGCCCCAAAGTTGGGAGCATAGATAGATATATTTATAATTATGATTTCTTCCTGTTGCATTGTTCCCTTAACCACTATATAGTGTTCATCTTTGTCTCTCCTGATCTGTTTTGGTTTGAAATCTGACTTGTCTAAGAGAAGTACAGCTACCCCTGTTTCCCCCCCCCCCCCCCCCCCCTTGGGTCCAGTTGCATGTAGAATTCAGTCCCAACCTTTTATTTTCACTCTATGTTTTCTTACAGGTAAAGTGTTTCTCTGGCGTGCAGCAATTTGGGGTTCTTATTTTTTGATCCAGTCAACCAGCCTGTCTTTTGATAGGTGAGTTCAGACCATTAACATTCAGGGTTGTTACTGAGGTGTATTTGCTATGTCCTGCCATCAGTATGATGCTTCAGGATTAACTATTTTCCCTAGTGTCTTCAGTTCATTCTCTTATTTCTGTTGTTTCCTTTTCTCTGTGGTTTTTGATGCTGTCGTCTCCCTTTCTTAGTATCAGATTCCTCAAGTATTTTCTGCAAATATTTTCTGTAGTCTAGTGGATGTAAATTTCTTTAGCTTTTCTTTATCAATGAAAATTGTAACTTCTCTCTCTATTCTGAGAGACTATCTTGCTGGATAGAACAGTCTGGATTGGCATCTATGTTCTCGTAGCACTTGGATGATATTACTCCATGATCTCCACACCATTAGGGATTGCGGTGAGAAGTCTGCAGTTATTCTGATGGAGCTGCCTGGTAAGTCAGCCTGTTTCTCACTTATAATTTCTAATATTCTCTCTTTGTGTTGAGTCTCTAGGACTTTAATTATGACATGGTATGGAGATATCCTCTTCTGGTCAAAATTATTTTGAGTTCTGTGTACCTACAGTAGTTGAACATTCATTTCTTTCCTTATATTTGGAAAATTTTCTTCTATAATTTTATTGAACATGTTCCATAAGCTTTTTTTCTCCCTTAGTTTTCTCCTGCACTCCTTCAATTCTGAGGTTGTTTCTCTTTGAGTCATCCATCCATTGTTGCAATCAATCTCTTTTTTGCTTTATTGTCCTTACTGAAGGTATGATCCACTTTGTCCATCTTATCTTCAAGAACAGAGAATTTATCATCAAAGTGTTCAAATTGGTTATTTTTTTCCTGTTTTTCATATGTTAGATTTCAGCTTTCATTGTTTCTATCTCTGTCAAATTGTTACCTAATTTCTTGAATTGCCTTCATCAACTGTTTGTTTGTTTCTCCTTTATAATCCTCTAACTTCTTATTAATATCCACTTGGAGCTCCCTTTGCATATCTTTTATGTCATGTGTGAGCTGCTCGGCCAGTAAGTCAACTTTTTTTTTTTGACTTTATTGCCTGTTGGGTCTGCTACTCCAAGAACCCTGGCCTCAGTTTCTGGGATATCAGGCCTTTTTGTAGTGATTTACTACCTTGTTTTCACATGATTCTGTCGCAGTGAGAAGCTCAGGTGTTGCTGATGAGCTCAGTCTCTATTAAAGAGATTCTTTTATTAGACCATTTCTGCTTTAAATGTTTCCTTGAGTTTGCTCATGTTTTAGAATTTATGACTTGTTTTCAATTTATTCAATGATTAATTTTGAAGGTATTTTCAATGTCCAGCCTTCTTTTGAGACCTTAATCTCCTCCACTCTTTGTGAGAGAGGACAAGAATACAGAATTAGGTATGGTTTATCGACAAAACATTTCCTAGCCCATTTTCGATATGAAGAACAACATTGATGTAAGCATCCATACTTTGTATTAAAGTTTACATTTACGGTACTATGTAACATTAACAAGTTATTGGCAGAGCCTAGTAACCTAGCCAGAAATTTACACTCTTTGCCAGCTTCTCATAATTCACAGACCTTGGTAGCTCAGGCTTAGTCCAGTTTTTGTTCACAGGGCTATCTGCCTCCTGCTGCTTTAGGGTGTGTGGGTGGGGCTAATAGGATAAAGGGCTCACCATCCCCCAACATCTCTCTTTTGTTTCTCCCACCAGTATGACTTTAGTGACTGGTGCCTGGCTTGCCTAATTCCACAATTCCTTCATGTCTTCACATGAGAAAAGAGAGACAGCTTCATTGCAATGCCAAGATGTGTGGGTACAGAAAAGCCACGATGCTGATTTCTTTTTCCAGGTCCAGCTGGATGCACACAGGAGTGTAACTCTGCAGCCATATGCTCAAACTTAATGCGAGAGGAGGGAATCCCACGCATGGCCTTTCTAGCCCATGATCACCAGCTTTCTTTTTACATCTAATCCTTAGATTTTGTTTTACTCCCAATACATACTTTCCTCTGGTTACGTGCTCTCTAGCTGATTTCTTTGGAAACAGCCTTCCTGGATTTCCCACCTCAGTACAATTTTGACTCCTCCTCAACTGTGAAAGATTAGTTTATTTAGTTTATACAAGAGTTTCATAAAGTCAATTACATAATCCATAATAACTTCAACAAGATATAGTGGCTTTCTACAACCAAACAACACAAGTGTAGAAAGAAAGAATAATAAACGTTAGAGCTCAGAGGAAGACAAACAATGATATAAAATTACTACCTGTAAATATTTCACAACTTGCAAAGAAACAAAAATGTTTATCTTCAGAAATTATTGAAAGCTAGATCTTGGAAGGTAGAGATTAATAGTGAGAGTCCTTCACTCATATCTTACATTAAATGTTGAAGTTTTCTAATTATTACATCACATATCATTGGATTCATTTTTCACTTAAATCAATTTAAATAATCTTTTTTCATAAAGGTAATCATAATAGCGGCTTAAGAATGATTTTTCTTACTGAAAAATGCATGCATACCACAAAAAACAAGCCCATTTGGTTTCTTTTACATTAAGGTAGAAGTTGAGTACCCTATGTTGTATATATCCATATGTATAATTTTCATATATTTACATCTCTCACCTCTTGAAGAATAAAATAAAAAGAATAAAGCTATCTGACACATGTCACTTTTTTTGAATCTAATAATTGTTAATTATTCCATTTCTGATTTAGTGTACCACAGACTGGTTAACAATAATTCACAACAAAGTGGAAACCTGGAGTTTTGCCATTATCAATGTATTTTGCTTTGTTGTTTAAAAGTTTTTGGTATAAAATATCATGTATTCAAATTAACCTAACTGTTACATTCTCAATAAGTACAGATAATAGAAAAATTATAGGTAGGAAGACAGAGTGATCTCACCTCAAATTATCTGATCTTTAAGATTTAAAACAGCATACTCCGCAATGGTTAATGAACATCACATATACACACACAGTATATATAAATGTATATGATTTATATAAACCAGAAGGTTTCAGAGTATACAAAAAGATATCTCAAAAGCCTCCATTTCAAATATATATATGATGCATTTTAATAACTATATGTATCATATAATTCGTTATTATGCATTAGAGCTACACTGCAATTTTGCACCATAATTTTCTTCTATGCTAAAAAAAGTCAGACTACTTTGTGAGGATTTGCTCTTTATAGCCAAGAAAATGAGAGATTTCTTTAATGCCCTGAGTGCTGTTATACTCAGTATAGTATGTAATTATATTATAGAGTGGGTACCAAAAGATGGCCTAAGAAATGTTGCTAGTCAGCCTACATTCATTTAAACTCATTACTATTTTAAAAATATAACTAGCACTGATTGAAATAATTTATATATGAACTCATCAGAGTCATTTTCAAACATTTAGTCAAATATTGAACATTAAATTTACTATATTATACTCTTTCCTTAACATTCCAGATATTATTATTTCTTATAAATTTTTGCTATGGTAGCAAATATTATTTATAAAATCCTTTATATTTCACTATAGAGTTGTAAATACTTATTTAAACAGTGTAGTAGATGTACACAAAAGCATACAGGACAAGATTCCTGTAAAATAATTATATTTTTAAGTATGTCATAAATCTGTGGTAAATCACTAAATCTTGATGGATTTCAAATTTTCTTTTATACAAAGAGAAGACTTGTTAGATGAAAATTTCTTTTGGTCTTCTGTTACATTGACTTTTATTTAATATTATTAAATGAATAACTTATGTAATGCCTCTATGGGTTTCTTTAAAAATATTTTTCTTTGTTGAGATTACTAAAGAGAAAGTTGTTAATCCATTAATTTTACATGTATACATTCATATTTTACATTGTCTAAAAATAAATTTTTTAAAAATTAAAAATGCATGCATTTATATGCATGCAAAACAGTACTATTTTTAACATAAACCTGAATTAAAATGCACAACAAAAACATTTTCTCATTTACACAGATGTGAATTATAATCTATATAAAATAAGATTTCTCAGAAAGTTTAAAAGTAAAATATGAAACACACATTACATATTTATTTTGATGGGAAGAATGAAGGAATCTTTCAATCTTCATCCCAAATGGCTCATGATTCCAAATATATTCATTTCATAATATGTTTTCCCCTTCCTCCAATATTTCACCTCTTATTTGTACATATACATACATACACAAATACACACACACACACACACACACACACACACACACACACAAACACACACACACACATAAACTTTTTTTTACATATTTTTTGAGCTAGGGCTTCAATCTATACTCCAGGTAGTACAGGTTGGTTGTGAACTCACTGTGTAGCCCAGGCTTGCAACTCATTATTTTTACTATAAGATATATGTTAATTGTAAAAGTAAAATACCCTGGAGATTCAAAAGAAAAGTCTTAATAATTTCATGCCATGCAACTTAGCCTCAATCAACTCAGAAACATCAAATTATACAAATTATCAGTCACACATTAATTAACAGAGATGTTAACAATTGGCCTGGAGAAGCATTGTAGATAATTTTTTAGTTTCAATTTTTAAAAAAACTTTAAAACAGATTTTAAATGCATGCAGTAAAATATGTTCTCAAATTATTTATAGCTTCTAGTAATCAATTTTTAATTTTTTTAAATACATAGATCTTTATCCATAGATGTATTTTGAAGAATCACTGATGCAAGATTATTAAAAAATCATTATAATCACTTATTAAACAGCCACCCATTTTCCATGAAGATGATGTAGTCTGTTCATTATATATAATACATTAATATTTACTTGGTTATTTGGTTCAATTTGTAGATTTCACTAGTTCCAAAAATATTTATTCCTGTATCAGTACTATAATATTTTGATTTCATAGTAAATCTCAACATGTCATATGACAATTATCATTTGTAGCTTTTTATGTACTTTCTTCCATTCCTCTTCATAAATACTATTCCAATATCTGGGCTTCTAAATAATCAATGTAGACTCATCACTCATTCTTCAATATATATGGCACTATTTGATTTGGACTGAGAATGACTTCTTATATCTCTTTCAATTAAAAATATGTAAATTATAACTCCTACCACATAAAGAAATGAATGTTTAAATGATAAACTAAGATCTATGAAAAACTAAGAAGGTTTAAACATATAGCCAGGCACAGTTCCAATACGAAAAGAAACAATGAAAAGTCCTTGAAAATATGAAAGACATCAGGACCTCACATTCAAGAATTCCTATAAAAATGAAATGGAATAAATAAACCTAAACAAAGAGTTTGATAAACCACTGTAAAATTGTCAAAGGTCAAAGATAAAAGATTTTAAAATACCCTCCCTTGAAAAACACTGACCTAAATCAACAGTTACTAGACTTCCATTCACTTTCTAACCACAGCAAAAAGATACTGAAATGTCATCTCCATAAATTAAAAAAAAAAAACAAACCAAACCAAACCAAAACTTAACAATTATGAATTCTATGTAGGGTAAAAAGTATCTTTCAAAAGAGAGAAACAATAAAAAAATTGTTTGAAATTAAAAACTAAATTTGGTGAGAACATGCAGTTCCTGAATAAAAATTTGAAGTATTTCAAGTAGATATGAACTGCTTTCATAAGAAAATTCCAAGAAAAAGAAAAGATGATGAAAGTTAATCTGAAGGGAACTAAATAAAGCATTAATGACACTCTCATCAAATTTTAAATGGAACAGAATTAAGATACCCAAAATATTATCTTTTAAAATGGCAAAGAGGCAATTAGAATTAAAGTCCCACATTTTTTGCAAAAAAAGAAAAGAAATCCACTGGGATTCACATTCTAATAGGTGCAAAGTCATAATACGCACTCAGAAACCTGCAGTTTATCCATAAGGGAAACTGGCACGTGGATTTAGTTGCTCACATAAGACATTCAACTCTTCAAGAAAATGGTATGTACTCTCTGGGAGCACAACAGAGATTTTTTTTTTTTTTAAAAATTCTGTTTAGTGTCCCCTTCCTTTTAAAAGGAAGTACATAATTTTCTGTCAATGCTTCTGAAACACATAGAGATGTTCAAAATTATTCAGTTCCTAGTAATACAGATAATAGAACAGACTGGTTATAACACAAAAAATCTTAGGATTTATCACTGCTTCTTTTACGTATCTACTATTTTAATATTTTTAAAATTACCACATAATAAATTATTGACTCCTATTGTGGTGTACCTCAACTTTATAATATTTTAATGAAAGTAAAAACATTTGGCTTACAAAAAGATGATGCATTTGAACATCAGCAGTTGGGCACTGAGGGAACAACGAGTTTTGAAGCAAGGAAGTAATATAATTATATTTGTGCTTTTAGAAAATTATTCCAGAAAATACTAACATTCTGTTTGCAAGAGTACAAACCACTTAGCCACTGAAATTGAAAAACAGATGCAAAGAAGAAAGTAATAAATCTACTGATCACATTTCTGGTTTGTAACACTTGTTTAATACATATCACTCACATGCACACATCAAGAGCATTATTTTTAAAGAGTAAACTCATCATGTCCAGTAGTATTTGTCAATAAATTCCAGTATTTTTCTTTTTCGTGTGTCTTCCAGTTGTTCTCAGTAAAGTTCTATTAGAAAAAAAGCCTTTTAATTTACATTTAGCTCGAAAAGTGCACTTCTCTCTAACGTTTATTATCAAATTTATCTCTATGTAAAAGCCACACAAATCTCAGTACATAGATAGCATAAAAATAAGCAAACTAGTGGGAAAATTGATCTAAAATTTAATATAATATTTTAAATAAGGAAACATCACTATCGTATAAAATTAAAGATTACAAAAGCAAGGAATGCTTTTAAAAACACACATTTTACCCACTATATCCATAGGTTGACTTCATACATTCTTATTAAAAAAAAACCCTTATAGAAAAAACTATCAGAAATAAAGGTCAGTATTCCCAGTTTGATGAATCAGAAACACAGACTTCCCAATTGAGAGATACAATTGCAAACAAGAACCTGCACAATGGAAACAAAGAAAAACTGATTCAGGAGGTACAATAGAATTGAATGTGCCTTTGGGAAGAAGAGCTATGGTCCAGTTTTCAAGAAAATAAAGAATGGAAGTATGGGCCTAAACTTCACTGACTCACAGAAGCCTAACAATACAAAAAAAGTGACTTCCTATTCTCAGAGACACAAGGACTCATTGAGCCAAGCAATTCAATTACCCTCTCACCTGCAAAGAACCCCCTTTTGTGTTGAGGTTCACGTGCAGATAAATGTGAGACAGTCTACATGGCAAACATCTGGTAAATACCCCCCAAAACACTGCAGGCTTCAAAGGAATCTTTGACCTTTCATGATGACTACAGTGATTCTTCTTCAACAATGCATTACTTACAGTAATTTCGTAACTGTCTATAAAAGATGACATTTTCAATTAAATATCTTTGAATATATTCATGCGGGAATCTGTTTAAATAAATACCTAAGTTTGATGCTTCATTAAGTAGTAAAGAGTATGAATAAATTAATGAAATGGATAGGTTTTTCTTTAAAAAGGGAGGAATTTGTCTGATCTTGCTTAGACATTTATAAACCTTTTAAAGAATATCATTATTCTTCTCACTTTTCCTATACTCTTGTGTAGATCCTGAATAAGTGGAGTGTGTAATAATTAGAATCCCAAAATAACTAGTGAATTTTGGAATAGCTAAGGGAAATCCAGCTATAATGATCTTCAAGTTGTTCCAGCTTAATTCTCACAATTTTTCATGCTTTGTGTCCTTACTGTTAGCTTAGACTTACTTTTAACCAAATCGTTTCAGACTATAAACTTTGGATTTTTTTAACACTTTTTCTCATTAAGCAAGAGATTCTATATATGTCCCATTACGTATTTGTTTTACTTCTAAAAAAAAAAGTTCCATAATAATCAGTGTCTGGGACACTATAAATTTAATAAATATTATGGCTTACAAAAATTTGTCTTTTAAATGACAAAGTAAATATAATGCATTGATGAACTAAATCCTAAATATGAAACATGATGTTGAAGGTTTCCACAACTCAATCTCAAACTAATTTATACCACAACCTTTTCCCATAGCATTTGTATGCTAACATGCACCTTTTTTTTTTTTTTTTCTCTTTTTTGGTAGTTCATACATGCAATACACAGTGGTTTCATCAAACTTCAGAATTCTGTGCTCTTCTCTCCTATGGATGCTTTTCCATTCCATATCTGATCCCCAGTGACCAAGATCTCACACATTTGACTCTGTTCTTTATTTGGACTCAGTTTCTTTTACATTAGAGAGAACGTGTTTTATTTAGTCTTCTGAATCTGACTCACTTCATCAACAAAAAATGTTGCCAAGTTGTACCCATTTTCCTACAAATGACTTGAATCTGTCTTTATGATATAGTATTTCATTGTGTACATATACCAAAATTTCTTTATTCATTCGTCTATCAATAGATATTTTGGCATCTTCCATGATATAGCTATTATTATTATTATGGATCATTGTGTTACTACAAATATAATATTCATGTGACTCTGGTATATGCTGCTTTGAAATCTTTTGGAAAGATTCCAGAGGAGGTATTGCTGGGCTGAATGGAATCTTTATTTTTAGGTTTTTGAGGAATCCCCATATTTACATAACCACCAGCAAATTAAGAGGGTTCCTTTTTCTTTTTCCCTGTGTCCTTGCCAGCATCTATTGTTTTTGAATTTTAGACAGAAGCCAACCTCGATGAGGTAAGATGGTATCTCAGTGCCCTTTCGCCTTCATTGCTCTAATGGCTATGGATGTTGAACATTTTTTCATGCGTTTTGGTACTTCTGAGAAATGTCTATTTATTTTAATTATCCAGTTTTTAATTCAGCCTTTGATTTTTGAGGAGGCTATTTTTCTACAGTTCTTTTTATATTCTGGTTATTACCCTCTGTTCAAAATGTAGGTAGTAATTTTGTTTTCTCACTATTGGTTCTTTCTGTACTGTTGACTATCATTTTGCTGTGGAGAAACTTTTTAAATTTATATAACCTCAATTATTAATGGGTTCTTTTTCATCAGGTGCTTTGTTGAGGCAATTTTTTCTCCTGCCTTTATCTTCAAGAGTTTTACCTATTTTGTCCTCAAGCAGGTACTGGGTTTTCATTTTAGGATTCAGGTCCTTGATTCAATTTAATGTAATTTTTGGCACATAGTAAAAGGTGAGGGTCAAGGTTCATTCTTCTTCATGGGCACGACCAGTTCTCCAAACACCATTTTTACCAAAGAGGCTATCTTTACTTTCTCCATTGTTTTTGGCTCCTTTTTTTGAAAATGAGTTATGGTACCTGAGGTTGTCTCTGCATTCTCAGGTCTATGCTATTGGTCAACCTGTCTGTTTTTGTGCCAACAGAATATGGTTATTATCACTGTTACTTTGTAATGTAACTTGATGTCTGGAATTGCAATGCTACCTGCTTTTGTCATGTTGCTCAAGATTGCTTTGGCTATTCTAGGGTTCTTTTGGCTCCATATGAATTTTAGAATTATTTTCCCTTGTTCTGTGAAAAACTGTTAGTATTTTGATAGGAATTTCTTTGAATCTGTATTGTGGTTTTGGTAGTGTAGTCTATTGACAATATTAATTCTGCCTATCCAGAACAGTGGAAGTCTTTTCATTTTCTAATATTCTAATGAGTTCTAATGCATTTCTAATGAGTTCACTGATAGTGTAGAGGAATGCTATTCTTTTGTATTAATTTTGTGTTCTGTAACTTGGCTGGATTTATTAATTAGTTATAAGAATCTTCCAGGGGAGTTTCTGGAGTCTTCTATGTAGAACATCATCTAATGTGTGAATAAGGACAATTTAACTTCTTCTTTTGCAATCCATACTCCTTTTATTTCATTCTCTTGACTGATTACTGGCTGGGGTTTTTATTGCTATATTAAATAGTAGTGACAGCAGACAGCCTTGCCTTATTTCTGACTGAGGAGAAATGCTTTTAAAATTTCCCATTCAGTATAACATTGGTAGCAGGTTTGGTTTAATTGGCTTCTACTAGTTTGAGGTAAGTTCTTTCCATTCCTATTTTCACCAGGGTTTTTATTATGAAAGGATATTGTAATTTGTTAAAGGCTTTTTCTGCATCTATTGAAATGATTATGTGATTTTGCTCCCTGTTTTTGTTTGTGATGTGCTACATTAATTGATCTTGTGAATGTTAAATCACCCTTGCATCTCTGGGAAGCTAACTTGATTATGGTGCATGACTTATATAACTATTTTGAAACTCTCTTCACTTGTATCTTATTGAGAATTTTTGCTTTTATGTTCATTTAGAAAATTGGCCAATAGTTTTCTTTCCTAGCTAAGTACTTATCTGATTGGGGTATCAGAGGTATGCTGGCTTCCAGGAAATGAGTTTGGAAATGTTCCTTTTTTGTCAATTTAATAGAACACTTTGAGAAGTAGAGGTGCAACCCTGCTCTGAAGTACTTGTAGAATTCTGCAGTAATTCCATCCAACCTTGGATTTTCTTTGTAGGTAGAGACTTTATTATTCCCTCAATTTCAATTCTTTTTATCGTACTATTCAGTGTTTTTATATCTCCTTGGTTCATTTTTGATATCTTGCATGTGTCTAGGAATTTATCCATTTCATCAGAATTCTTCAATTTGTTGGAGTATAAGTTTTCAAAAATAGCTTTTTTATAATCCTCTGAATTATAGCAGTGTCTGCAATGATTTCTCCTTCCACATGGAAAGAATTTTTTTCTTTCCTTCTTTTGGTTAGTTTGGCTACACAATTATCAATCTTTTTTAAAAATTTTTCCAAGAAACAATTTTTGATCAATTGAATTTTAATTTTTTAGTTTTAATTTCATTAATGTATCCTCTGATCTTTATAGTTTCTTTTATTCTCTACCCCCTTGCTCTTTTTCTTATAAGTGAGGCTCTATTACAGCAATGCTGAATATATCACATATTCCTAAATTCCTAAAACAGACATATATGTGATCCCGTGGGTTTCATCTATTACATCAAAAACACATTCAATTACATCATTTTCTTAAGTATATATGTTTGCACTTCATTCTTAATTATGACCTTCTAGAACACTGATTATGTTAGCGAATTCAGGAGCATTCTAGACTACAGAGTGAAGCCCTGTCTCAAAAAACAAACAAACAAATAATAATAATAAGATAAAACACTTATTGTAGCAATGACCTTACTTAATCCAGTACTTAGACCTCTGTGGTAAATAGCAAGTATTTATTTAATAACATCAACAAAATAGCAATTACCTTTATATTACATATAATATTGAGTGATAAATAAAATGAACAATTTCATATCAACAAAATATTTTTAAAAATCTACATTATACATTTTAATAACAAGTATTATTAAGTTCATACTAAAGCTTTGTAGGACAGATGCTATAGTTTCTTCATCAACATAGGTGAAGAGGTATATAATTTTCCATGTGCTCCTAATAAGTAGTGAATCTAAAAATTCAATACCTACTTCAAGTCCTGACAAAGACAGCCATGCATTTGAATTCCATGCTCAAACACCTAAGTAATAACTTAATTCTTTTGAAATCTTAGTGCATATACATTTCAATCAATTTCTCCTAAAATATTTCTTTTAAATAATTTATTAATATATATTAAGAAATAATATTTCTACATTAGAAGGGACTTGGTGTCTGAAGCAAAACTTCATAGATCTTTACAGCACTTTAGAACATCAGTACTGGACCTGAGAAATGGAAGGATTCACTATAACCTTTTGAGAGACTCTCAGCTATGCTTGTTTGTTGCAGAGTAACACATTTGTCTAAGAGCACTCAATGCTCCTTTCACAGAGAGAACATATACTTCTAATTATTAAGTCAATCAACCATTTACTTAGTAAATGAAAACTCAACTTAGACATCCATTGATTTTAAAATACTAACAGTCAAAATTGTCTTTACTAGTCCAGAAATACTTGTGTTTAGAGGTTTTTGTTTTATTTCATTTCATTTTATTTTGGGGGGTTACAATTCTATCAGTGTCTATGAAATACTCCAGATATTAAGTGAATAAACTGAATTTCTGTAAAAGGAAAAGATTTACCCCTCTGATGTATCTCACTGTGCCCGAGTTAAAAACAAGAATATTTTAAGATATTTTGCAAGTTTGAAATGTTTCTATGAACAATGACATTCCTTAGCTGTAAGTAGTTTGGAAGCTTAAACTAGAGCCAATCTCTTGAATCAATACCTTATATGAAAAAGAACACATTAGTTTCAGAATAAGAAACTTTAAGATAGAAAATAATGAATATATTTTCCCCCAAATTAAATCACAACTTGAAAGAGCTTAATAAAATGTGTCAATTTTCATGTGCCCATCTATGATATTTTAAGTATTTATACAAATTTACTATGACAAGGTTTATGCTTTAAACAGCCTAATAATGGAAGTGAAAATCAAACACAGCTATAAATTTTCATTTGCATAGCTACACTTGAACTTACCTTGTTTGCAATGCTTGTGATGAATGATTTAACATCTAAATTAGTTGGACAACTCTTCTGACAAGGGGCGTCTGCACATTTCAGGCATCTAGGAAATAAAATAACAATTTTAATATAACTATAAGGTAGATGATATAATCTATGTAGTTTTTATCTTAGATTCATTCGGAATTAATGTGCAAAGTACAAATAAAATTATGCCATTTTAAGTTATAAAACCCTTTTGAACAATAAATATTTCTGCACATCTTTTCTCTAACTTTTTAAAACACATACTCTTGCTCTGTAATCTAGGCTTACCCTAATTCACTATTTAGCCTAGGCTGGCCTCAAACTGACAGAAATACTCCCGTGTCTGCCACCTGAGTGCTGGGATTACACACGTGCACCACCAGGCCTGATTTATGTAATGCTTGGAAAGTGAACTCAGCCTCATGCTTGAACCACTGTGCTATTCCTTCAGTCCCTGCATTTCATCTTTTCCCTATATCCTGAGATTTACAAAATAGTGTCATTCGGGGTAATAGCAGCCCATCGACTTATGTATGTTCCTAGATTTTAAGAGGATTATACCTCAGATATATCATTCACTTTTAAAGCTGTAAGAGTCCTGTCTTGATTCTTCACTATACTGACAATGCTGAAGCAGAGTATTTTATGATAAAGATTAAATGTTTTAGAGATCATGATTATCATACACATTTTATTTTGCCACTTTCAGTATTTTTCTTCCTTTCAACTTTTCTTTTTCCATTCTTCTTTTTTCAGATTTTTTATCCCACATTTTATTTTTGTAACAACTGAGTTCTACAGAAGTTGCTTCACAGATTTGCTGAGAAATACCCCCTTGAAAACTAAAGCCTTTATGTTCCATAAGTGCCCAGCTCTCAGTTAAAGAAAATCAATTTAAATAAAGACATGCCCCCTTTTTAGCAGTGGCTTTCATCCATTTATAGATCAATGAGACCATGATAGAAGCAAACTTCCGGTCCCCATTTGGGGAGCTAGTCTAGAGGGACCCCATGACATCCTGATTGTGACCACTCATTTCAACTTTGTCACTCCCTACAGATGTTAACTTTGCAACAACGATGAGAACACTTTTAATTTGGATATCATGTGTGGACATTTAATCATTCATTTATGATACATTTCATGAACCCTTCTGCTATGATTTAAGTGCGTGCACCAAGTGTGCATTGTTGATAGACTGGCCCTCAGTCTGATGGTGTTGGGAAGCAGTGCAGTTAGAGAGATCCCTAATCTTTTTGACACCAGGGGCAGGTTTACTTGAAGACCACAATCCTAAGGGAGGTTGGCATTTGTTATGCAGTCAGGTGTGGGAAGACAAACCTGAAGTGGGAGCAACAGTAAAAGCTGGACAGGGCAAAGCTCCCCCTCCAGTCCGATCAGCTGCAGCCTTAGTAATAGGAGCAAATTGACAGGAGGCGAAGCTTGGCTTGTGCTCACCTGAGGGCAGCTCATCTGTCCTGGTGGACAGGAAATTCAGCCCCAGGAACGGTACCAGTCTTAGACCCTGAGTTTGGGGAACCTTGTTATAATCTTTTAAGAGTGGGGGCTAATGGAAAGTAGGTCACTGATGGTACTGTTATTAGAAGAATCTACTCTAGGTCTTTGGAGATATTGGTTAAGTCTTACAAAGAGTGTGTTATAAAAAAGAAAGACCAGCTCCTTCCTGGTCTCTCTTTGATGTTCTGTCTTGCCATGATATCTCTTCCTTTTGCATCCACTCCTACGTGACAGGAAGGAGTACAAGGCCCTCTCAAAATTCTGCACCATATTGTTTGGATTTTCTGCCTCAAAATCTGTGACCTAAATAAACCTCTTTTCTATACACTTTAACCAGCCTTTTGTTGCAGCAACAGAAAACAAATTAACACATCCTATCACATGGCAGATCTTGCAATAAGAGAAAACAAAAGTAGTGGACAAGATCGTTGTTTCGTTTTTGTGTAAATGGGTGGTCTGGAAAAATCAGATACATGAAAGACACTGTAGTGGCAATATGATCAATGTAAATTTTATGAAATGCAGGCCATTAAGCGAGCATACTGAAGAGAAACAGTCCTGAAAAGAGACTCCAGAAACTTTGTTGAGGGGTAGGGGTGCTCAGCAGTTAAAGTGCTTGCATGGTGAGTGCTTGGACCCTGGGTTCAATTTCCCAGCATCATATATGCCACATGCCTGTATTCCAGCACTTGAGAAGCTGAAGCAAGAGGACTGTTGTTAGTTTGAGGCTGGCCTGGGCTACACAGTGAGTTCAGAATCAGGTTGGCCTACAGAGTAAGACCTTCACTCTCTTTCTAAAAAATGTTGAAAGGAATAACTGTGGGTGGAAGCAGCATGAGTGAGTAGACATTGAGAAAACAAATTCAAGTACGGTTTGGAGTGGAGTCACTCAGGAGAATGACTCACAGGACAGGCATAGCACATGCAAGGGATGGAAAGAAAAGATCATGCCAGCATAGGAGAAGGAATGAAATTCAGCCAGACTTACAAAGAATGGATTCTGAGAGAAATTAAGCTGGAGTTATATAAGTTAAAGAACTATACAACTGCCACATATGTAAGAAAACCAAAATTCCTCAAGAATTCTCCTGAAAATGAATGATATGCTATGAAGCAAGCAACCAGTTCATTTTCTAACCACATCCATGTATAAAGATCTTGATTCATTTCCTGCAAAGAAACAATATCCCTCTCTACATGTCATTCTTTTGTAAGAGAGCCCCTCTGGATTGTAAGAACCAACTTCTCTCTACCTAATTAATATCTTGTTTTAAAATCTGGTCTCTTTTCTATGGTTTATGCCCTTAGCCTTCTCTCTAAATTAAATTTTACACAATGAGTACCAAAGGTTTTTCATAATCAATTGTCCTCTCTGAAATGCAGTCATTAAACCTCCCCCCACCATTTCTGTAAATGCCACTGTTAGATTCACATCTCTCATTTCATTGAAGTTCTATCTGCTCATAATTTCTTTTTCCTGAAGCACAATCACTGAGTTCAAAAAAGAATTTCTTAAAAGCATGATCTGTGTAGTACACATTGCAAAACAACACTAAAAGACTATAAGGCATGACACATTCTGTCCTTGATGTTGAAATGAGGTGATATGTGATGTTTTATTGTCATGAAGGTGAATATATTGAGGATCCACAGCAGTCTGAAAAGATTTTCTGTCACAAGGTAACATAACATAGCCAATATTTTAGCAAATTATATTTTGCCTTAAATATTTTCTTATTAATATTTGAACAATTTAAAAATAGTTGCCATTACACAGAAATAAACTTATATTGGAAGGAAAGAGGGAGAGGGGGAGGGAGATTGCACGCACATATAGATTTCAGTTCCATTTTCTCCTAATTATATTACAATATTTTTTTCTAACACTCAATTTGAATAAAGCAATTAAAATAAATGCATAATGTCAGCAGGAATGAAAGAATCAAATTAATATGCAGCATATTTTTCTGTTCTTACAAAAAAATTAAAATTCAACATAAACAAATTCACTTAACAGCAATGATAATACAAGAATTTTTAGTTGTAGTTATTAAGGCTCTTTACCAAATAATTCTCCTTTTATTATTGAGCTAGTTCACAAATAACAGCTGTTGGAAATGTCAGATGTTAATGAGGCAGGGCAATGCGAACCTGAAATGTAGCATTCTTTTTTCCTTTGGTGCCATGAATATGCCAGACCGGGCAGACTCCGATAATAATACCATCTTGCAATTCTCTAAGCGCTCTGCCGACTAAAGTGCATCAGGCTGCCATTAATCCCACTTATCACTCTGACAGCTCGGTAATTACACTACTGCTATAGCCAGGTAGTCCTAATAAAATATCAACCACTGCACTGGAATGCAGACTGGTGAGATGTTTTATTAAACTTGGGGAGGGCTTGATCATCATGTGACATTATTGTTGACCTATTTTTCTATTTGACAATAAATTATCCTTTGACCATGCCATAATAGATATTACAGAGTGCATTTACTGTACCGAATCAGAAAGGTACTGCACGACAATGATGTAGGCAAATTGCGTAAATAAAATAGCAGAAATGCACATCAGAATGTTATTACCTAAATTGCTCTAAATGATGGATACCATGAAAAGCCACAGACACCGTACTTAAGGGAATAAGTAAACAATTATTGTAAACCACCAGTTCTACATAAATTCTTCCATCGAAGTCACATTTAAATTACACTTGTTTTTATCTTCAGTCGTTGAATTTCTCCTTTATCTTTCGAAGTTACTTTGCTATAATGCAGTTCATTTTTAAATGCATGGTAGAAGGGGAAAATTAATTCAGATAAACGATTGCAACATACTTTAATCTCCAAATGATTATATTTGTAATGAGTATATTAAATTATTTTTATAACAATAAAACATCTTACTTTTTTATTGGTGAATTTTTTCATCCCTATATTTAATAGATAGCATAATGATATATTAAAAGTAAAATGTGGAAATTTCAATAAATATTAATCTTTCAAGATTCAACATGACCAGAGATATATATTTAAACTTCAGTTATATTTATTGAAGAATTTTTTTCTAGGGAAGGGAAGACATGTTTTCTTTTTCCAAATAACCATGAGGCTAGACAGTTTTACTCCATAATACCAAAAATAATACAGCGAAAACAAATGACATTTCATTCCTCATGTATCTGAGTACAGACCTGATGTTCTTTTATCGGTAAGCATTCACAGCAGTTGGAACTGTAACTTATGCTTGTTAAAGAATTTACTACTGTATGAGCTTAAATGACTCATTTAATTTCTCAGAAACATGCACACAACACACACAAACACACACACACACATTCAGGAATCAGGAATCTACTTGAAAACCATAAAATTCACTTTATATTGTCTTGTTTTGGTAGATTTTGAAATAGCACAGTGAGCACATTTCATGAAATTCTATGTAATACACACTACTTGTAATGGAATTGAGAAGTTTCTATTTACATGAAAATTAACATATTTTCCTAATATTGATATTATATTTCATGATTCCTCTGATGCTTTTGCCATCATTTCGATAACTGCCCATGTGAGATGCAGCGTATGGTAAAGGACCCAGCTTCCTTAACTTTAAGGACCCAGGTAGGCAAACTTTCAGCTAATCCTTTCCTAAATGTCTACAGCTTTCATATTTGGTAACCAAATTCTCACAACAGGACTAACAGCATGTTCTCATCCAGTAAACTCTCAAAAGCCATCCTCAGCTTCCAAGAATTCTGTTTTCATTTTCTTCTTCTTCTTCTTCTTCTTCTTCTTCTTCTTCTTCTTCTTCTTCATTCTCTCTCTCTCTCTCTCTCTCTCTCTCTCTCTCTAATACTACTCTGCTTTTCCCAATATTCCATTACCAGCCCCCCCTCTAAGCATTCTGATGCAGCTTCTCTGATTATGCAAGAGTCTTACTGGCTTAGGGGTATTTGGAATGAACCCTGAATATCCTTAATATGCATCTTGGCTCAGTGTCTAGATTCCACTGAGCTGAAATCAATGGTGACACCATTAAAATTTACCAAATTTTGATACTATGCACCATGTTCCTCTTTGACTAAATCCATGATGTTCATATTTTATGGCTTTATTCTTTTATTTATATGTATATTAATAGCATAGTTTTTAAATTGAGTTTTAATTTACTAGAAACTTCCATTAACATGAAGGATCTGAAAACAATTCAAGAGGGGCCAGGAGTGTGTCTCAATTATAAGACTGCTTACCTAGAAGCTTGATGTCCCATGTTTGATCTCCCATATCCACATAATAGTTGTGTGGGGTATTGCATGTCTATTGCTTTAGTACACAGGAGGCTGAAGCAGGAAGATCACCATGTGTTCAAGGCTAGCCTGGGCTACATAGTAAGTTAGAGACCAGTTTCAACTACAAAGTGAGACCCAGGCTCAAGAAAGGAAAATTTAGAACAGTTTTTAATTCACACAACTAAAATAATAATAATAATAATTCACACAACTGACACTCAAAATAAGTCATTGGGTAATAACCACCATGACTTTAGAAATAAAACACAATTGAAAAATTTCTTATAAAATTTTGTAGTTTGTCAGAAATTTACTGATTTTCTCAAATAACAATGGCTTAAAAATGTGTAGTTTACATTTTCTGTATAATTTGAATTAAGTGACAGGACTTATTTTAAACTCAATGCTCTTTTTAGAATTCTGACAAAATAATTCCTAGAAATACAGAAGTTATTATCTTCTCGCAGAGATGGGAGTGCTGAGACTCCAGCAACCTCCCAAAAGCCAACAGAGACCAGTGGCTGGGGCAGATGATGAATTCACAAGAACAGACTCAGCATCCTAACTCACAACTGTCTAACCCATACATGAAGACAAGTTAGAACCTTAACATGCAGCATTCAGTTGATTATACTCTCAGCAATGCTACAGTTTCCTTGTTGGAGTAGGCTCAAGATAGAGAAATAGCAGGTAGAAACTTACACCCAACTTACACATGGCGATATCATCAATCCATCAGTCCAATTTTAGTTTAAGAAAAAGTTAAGCAGTTTTGACTTTCTCCTCAAGAGACTTCTCAAGCCAAGAAAGAATGGTGACAGGTTAATAGGGTCACACAGATTCGACAGCTGTTGTGAACTGAGTAGTCACCAAGGTGCTGTGAGCTAGGAAGGGAAGAAACCTCTGTCTTCAAACTTCCTTAGACTTTAGGCAAATGTTTCCAATTCAATCATTGCCCTTTCCAGTCTTCAGCCTTCATTTTCCTAAATTAATATGTTATGATTTGGAAGATCACATGTTACAATTTTAAAAACTTTTGTGCTAGAAAAATGCATTTATTGTTCCATTATCTATTTTAATTAGGTATACACAAAACACTGAAAGACATAAGAAACCCAAACTCACAGATATATTATAAGCAAATATGTATAAAATGTATAGAAGAACAGCTATCACCTCTTGAAAAATTTTGAAATAAGCATTGCCTTATTGTGCTACACAGAAAGAACACTATCACAAGTGCCTGGAGATGCCCACTCTTACCCATCTAGTGCCTCTTTATAACCTTCAAAGAGAATGTGGAGAGCAACATAGAAAGAGAAGAACTAAAATGAAATTTTTGACGTATGAACCTGGAACAAGAAAGATGAAATGGAATTAGTATGTGTTAGTAATTTCACGAAAATTTACTGGAAAGCATGCAAACACAAGGAATGTAGGCTCAGATGAAAATAATTAGGCATGAAAAGAGACCAGAGTTCATTTAAAGTAAAGCCAGTCCTCAAGCTATTCCGTGTGCCATGGCACTACAATATTGGAAGCATAAAGACTATGTATTAAAATACATTTAAGTAATAATTACAAAATTACTGAGAAAATTCATTAATTTGTCAAATGAACGGTACTGGTTGTCATGCAGAGAACTGTGGGAGAGATGAACAGCAATAAAGATTACAGCAGCAAAGCAAGACTTTCTCCATTTCCAACTTGTGTCGCAAATTCATTTCAGAGTGTAAGACAATGACTTAGTAAACATCTGACAAACATGAACTTGTGTCGTAAGTGCTAATTTTCTACACACTGGACATCAGAAGGGCGATATGTCATTTGCAACTCCTACTTCACAAAATACCACTTAGGCCTACGAATGCTGGGAGTTAAAGAACAAGTAGTATTGAACCATGGACAATGAAGACATGAGAACTTCACACAACACACAAGTTCAGCTCGCATAATTGTCTCTTTCATTGCCAAAAGCGGACACCAGTGCACCATAAACACTATAGCTGTCCCAATAAAGTGGGTGGAGGGTTCAGTTACATAAATAGGAAAACAAAGCTATAATGCGTAATGCAAATAACTACTAAAAACAAAAGAGACCATGGGTTTATCAAGGGGAAAGACTCTAATTCCTTTTTTGTCCTCAGTACTTAGGGTACAGGATGGGAAATATTCAGGGGCTTAACTCATCTATGGACAATCAATCACAGCACTTCTTCACAAATCGAACAATGAAGATATCATGTCAATTTCATCCATAATTAAGTGCTGTTGATACAGAATCCTTTTTTCTTGACAATTTTGGTTCTACCCCACACTAACAGTATGGAATGAAAATTATTCTCCTCCCAAAAAAGCAGTAAATTAGAGATGATAGCTTGTAAAAATATCCTCTTCCTAAACACTGTTAAATTAAAGATAATGGACTGGATTGTACAATGTGCTACAGAGCTCATACTTTTGAAAATGGCTAATTATAACTACAGGTGTAGTCGGTCTTTATCATGCATGCAAGTAACTGAGTAAATATCTGAAGGCTGAAACTAGGGAATATGAAAATCCATGTAATAAAACAGGCTTTTCTTCATTCTTGCTCCACTTCTTATCCCCTAGCTGCTTCCTATTTTTAATGTCCATGTCTGGCGTATTTCCCCTTTCCCATTTCCATTGCTGCCACTTGGTGAGAGGTAACAAAATTTTTCTAACCCTCCAGGGTAGGGCATCTTTCCCTGACAAAATATGCTATCTATGGACAATGTGCTTCTTCTTTCATAAGTATTCATAATTGAGGAATTACATATAACCCACACCCAATATGTCATTTGTATTTTGAGTAAGTTTATAAACACACAACCAATGACATACATTCATAATAAAGGTTTGGTACACATAAAAAGAATATAGCCATTTTCAAATATGCCAGCTGCATAGATTTTGCAGTCTAATGTACCATTTTTTTTTAACTACCACTAGTCCTACATAACCTTTTTTTCAACCAGTACATTGCTGCTCACCACAACTGTGGTCTCTTTCACATTTGAGGCAGCTGATACATGATGCTCAATACATTTTTGATCCTTTACAGACCTTAGAGGGAACTGGGTGACAGTACTGACAGCTTTTATTATAGCTTTCCTACTACACAATAATCTTATTTCAACCTGAACTATTTCCTCAGTCGTGTCATAAACTCTTTGATTTATATCAAGCATCCTTTCCAGCATCATAGAAGAGAAACATTATTTTTGTAGCCTATTCCTATACTGTACAAATAATCTTTTAAATTTTTGAAACACCTGTTGTACATTTATTTTAACATCAATAAAGTTCTTGTGGGAAAGGTAATAAACAGTTATGTATATTAATCACTTATACCTTATATGATTTATATCAGCCAACTAAATATATTAGTGTGCTCTACAGATAAACTTCCCAGCGTATTTTAAAATTGAAAAGGTTCAATATTTCTAACTTACATCATGTCAATTTCAGAAAAAATAGCAATATGGACATACAGGTGGGAATATATCTAGTTTCTTTTAAATATGTGAGAAAGAAAGTTAACTAGTTTAAGCCACAAGTGATGAGGTTATCCATTACTATGAAATTCCTGGTGATAGTAAAAATATCTGTGCCAATATGTACATCAGTTTAAGGGGAAGTGCTTTAGATTTAAGATTTGAGGTGAATTTAATCTTTTAAAAATGTTATACTGTTTATATTTTTTGAAGTCAGCAAATGTTATTTCTAGTTAAAAAGCAAGCAGGTATTCATTATTCACTGAAATCACATTATCAGTGCAAATCTTGTCATTTGTACTATTCACATAAACTAATCAGGCAAAATCTAACCCATGCTCACCCTATGGCCCCTTTTCTTTTCTTGTAAGCCTTCAAATGTCTTACAAAGGAGTCTTTTAGGCTTTTAATAGTATACCACACTGAAGTATACTTTTGAGTGGCTGGTAGCTTAAAAAGGCAACGAAACAAGATGTCGGGTCTGGCCAAAGACATTCCATGTGAGTGACAGTACGAATCCGTCAGGATTCATTCAGTTAAAATAACTGTGAAGATAGCATTTGCTCTTTAGAGACACTAAGCTTGCTGGTACAGGACAGCTCAGGTCTGTAATCCTGTAGTCTTAGAGGCTGTGGTAGGAGGATTCCTAGTTTGTGACAAGACTGGTCAACTTAGTAACTTGGCCAAAATTTGTGTCAAAGTCAAAACTAACAGATGAGCTTAGGATAGAGATCAATGTAGAGGCCCTGGCTGGATCCTCTGTAACACACACACACACAAACAAACAAACAAACACACACACACACACACACACACACACACACACACACACACGAAAGCACTCACCAATAAAAGACTTCAGAAACACTGTTTTCATATCTTAGCCCTCTAGATATATAGGAAAGAAATAATTCATCTCAAGATTAATAAAGAGCTACCATGTCCTAAATTCCATAGTGGTAAATGGGAGGAAACATTGAAACCTAAATAAATGGATGATGGTGATACAAATAAAATTCACTGGACTGACTTCATGCACATGGCTTTCAATAAAGATTTTTTGCATAGGTTTAATTTTTCATGTGCAACATTGTCTGTGATTATTGTGGAGCCTGAGCGTGTTTGGAGAGCAATAATCAGATCTGTCTCTTGGGATCATTGACTTTCAAGCATGAGGTTCATTACGAATTTATAAAAAAGCCTTAATCCATAGAAATGAGGAAAGACAAGAAATGAAACTATTTAAAACAAACAATGAGTAAACTCCACATAATTCAAGTTTTTAAATTTAAATAACTACTCATGTATCTGTATTTTAACTATTCGACACTCCATGTAAGAGGAAATTTACCTGTTATATTTTTGAAGTGTTTTAGATAGTCATGTTGATCTGTTTGGAGCCCACATTTGATCATGACCTTCTCATGCTTTACAGGAAACCCTGGTGACAAAGAGTCTCCACGCTCACATAGCTCATCTTCATGGCTCCAGCTATAATACCTGCTCCACACTAGAACTCTGCTTACAGTTCCTTGGGCCATCATTTCCAACCTGTGTACATTCCAACAAGCTCTTCCCTTCTGGGAAGAGCCATAGTTCAAGTGTGGCTCAGAATGCAGCTCAAGTCTGTCTTAGAGCTTGGTGGCACTCACTTCTGGAGCCACCCTGATCCTTTTTTTTTCCTACCATTTTATCAATATGTATAAGCGCAAAATTTAAGTTTACAATGAAGTTGAGCATTTTGTGAACCTATGTATCTTGTCTAGGTGACAAGGACTTTCCCATTCTCTTTCTGTCCCTTTCCCTATCCACTCTTCCCTCCCTCTCTGCCCCTACCCCATTTCTCTTTGTTTTTCATGTTAAGTTCCATAAGAATTGTGATCAGGGTCTCTCATATCAGAGAGACCATTCGATGTTTCACCTTCTGCTAATGACTCACTTCACTAAGCATAACATTATCAAGCTTCTTCCATTTGCCTGTAAAAGCCTCCACACTGTTGGACTTTATAGAGGCATAGTATTCCATTGTGTGTAAATACCATTGTTTGTGTATCCACTGGTCTGTTGATGGGTATTTTGGTGACATTCATACGTTAGCTATTGTTGTGCTGCTATGAACATGGGTATATGTATATCTCTGTTATGTGTTGTTTTGGTCTCTTTTGGATGTATTCCCAGGAGGGTTTTTATGTCAGCACCACTGGGTTCTTTTGTCCAAGTAATCATCACCTTGGATAGTAGCAGCTGATTCACTTCTCTGGTTTCTCTTCCATTTCCTGCTACAGTGAGAAACTGTGTTCCTTTGTCTTTGCGTTTAGTGTTCTTGAAAATAGATTAATTTTAAATCACATGAAAAAAGACAAAACATAAGTTTGGCAATACTTCAGTTTTCTGTGCTCTTTCTTTCCATGTTTTGTAGAATTTTTAAATTGTTCTTTAAAATTATGTAAATAACATAGTGATATGAAGAGAATAATTGTCTTTAATTTATTTAATAAAGGCATATATGGGATCAGTCTGTGCTAGTATTATTCTATGTGCTTTGTAAATATTAATTCACTCTTCATAATCCTTGAATTAAGTAGATATAAATATTAAGTCTTATCTTTATAAGGACCTGATAATTTAAATAATGTTATTATCTTTTTAAATAAAGATAATATTGGAGATTTTATTCTGCAATTTATGTTTGAAATTGTTTAATGTCAATTTCTATGATTCTGGATCATAAAGAATAATAAGAATTTATCAAAGATCTCCTAAATGTCTGTAATTTATGGTTTTCTTTGACTTTTCCACTTTTTCTCCTTTTAATCTAGCATGTAGAATCTCAGCATATTTTTCTTAAAATATAACTGTCTCACTTACTAAACTGATCCCACATCCCATTTTCTGTACAGAAACCCTAGATGTTCCCAAAGACTGTCAAATTAAACTTAAATTTTTGAATTGTGACAGTAAAAATAATGTCATTTCAGAGAGGAACTGGACCTAGATTGAAGCCCAATTCTCCTACTGAGGTGAAGATTCACATCTGCCATGAGCCTTAATTTCTCAAGCAATAAAATGAAATTAAAAACAAAGCCCTGTATCTCATGTAGTAATTATGAGGACAAAAAGATTAAATATATAACTTCTATGGTGAATATAGAAACATGTAGAAGATGTAAATATAGAAATCAGCAGATATTTACCCATCTTCATTAACACTGATAAAGAGATGCTTTGTCTAATATTCCTGACAGAAACAGGAGAAAAGACCACGGACTCTAATGTGCCTTATTTTGCTGTTGCTGTATTTGAGTAAACTCATTTGCAATCTGTCTCCTCCTGCAAAATCATTTCAGAGCTTGCTTGCCTCCTATTCCTTTATGTAGCTCTTTATACTTCACACAGTGCTCCAACGCTTGAAGGGGACAGAAACCTGAGAAGAACAAACTAGCATAGCTTCAGTCTAATGTATCGTCCACTTACTGCCCCTTCATGTAACCCACGCTTTTGTTTTAAACCACACAACATGAACCTAACTTGATCTTTACTTTCTCTTCACATTTTATTATTCTTCAATCATCTGAATCATCTTCCTAACTTCCTGAAATAATACAATCTTGTTTCCATCAAAACTGATCTATCTCTTCTCTGAATTACTCCACCAAAAAAGACAAAGAAAGTATCTTGACTATATATATATATCCCAACAACATATTCTCTTTCCCTACACTACTTTTTCATGCACAGTAGGAACTCAAATGTGTTTTACTGATTTGCATAGTCTGGCCTGTCAATGAATAATTTTTAACCTAGCAGTGGAATATATGAAGAGAAAAATAACGCATCTTTTAAACTATTATGATTTATTAATTTGATTACTTTGATTTATACCGGGGAATGTAAAATAAAAATCTGAAAATCCATAAAGGATATTAAGATTCTCAGTATTCATCAAAACCTCTATTATGTATCTTATTTCTTTCTGAAAATAAAGCTTCATACCAGTCTAATTAGTATGCATTTATTGTGTGTGAAAACATCCTCAAGGAGTTTCCTTTTTCTTTCCGTCAGTTCCTAATTGTTGGTACTAATAGCTACTACATATTTTATTAATTCAGAATGAACATAAAATGGGTTGTCATTTCTGTGTTCAAAAATTAATAATCAAACACTGCTGACAAAATCTTTTGAGGAAAGAACAAAACCTTAGGAGAGAGAAGAGGAAAGCAGAATAAGGAAGTCCCATGATACGGAGACAGATGAACAAAAAGGTAAAAGGGCCCAAAAAACTGAATTTAAAAAAGAAACAATTAATAGATGAGTGGATTTTAAAAATATAACAGTATGAAGTCGAAAAGGCACAAAGAAAATAATGAAGAGGAAAGTAAATATGAGATAAAATGGAAAGGAAATCAAATTACAAATGCAGAGGATATTTAGTCAATATTTAATCACGTTAATTCTAGCACTAAAATTTTCCAGTAGAAGGTAAACTTATCAATCTTCCCAAGATGGAATTTTAAAATATGTTTCCCATCTTCTATCCAGGAATTATCGTACAAATCCAAAGCCTTTAAAATATTTTGACTTTGATCATATTAATCTATTCTGTTTATGCAAAAGCAGTATCGCCTACGCACTAGATGTTCAAGCTAACAATAGTGAGCGCTTTCTATCCATGGTTATTCAATTTGAAGCTAGAGGGCAAAAAAAAAAAAAAAAAAACTTTATTGATTTATACAAAATTATCTGTCAAAGTTTTAATTTGTATGCTTTATTTGAAAAGGTATAAGTTAATTCTATTCATAATTAACATACTTTATCATCTTAAAACTGAGAATAGGATTTCTCCTAAGAATATTTATTTTATTTTTATTTATGGTGTTGATTTGTATATAGACATTCTGTCAGTATCATGTTGTTATAGATTTTTTACACTGTATTTTCCTTATGGATGAAAAATTCTTTAAACGTAATAATTTTAATTTGCATTATTTCTCTTGCTGAACAAAGCTCAACACATTCAGCAAAATCTTATCAAATGAATTAACAAGTAAATCAATGAGTTGTCACTAATACACTAATTTCTATATGAATTAATCCCACATCTTTGTTTCTTTTATTCTAATCTCTCTACTAGTACAAGTTTCTTTACACTGTGTTTCTTAAAGGTATTCCCCTATTCTAAAAACCTTAAAAGCACCCACTGTTTCTAAGGTGTTAACATCCAAAGGCCATAACCTTATAGAGTTATTGGTTTTAATGTTCTCCAACACTTACCTTCACTTGTATGAGATATATTACTTTTACTTTTAAGTTCATAACAAGTTTACATTGTTGGCATAGTTTAGTCAGTTTGTGGGAAGATAATAACTTTTCACCTCGTGTTTTGTTTTGCTTTCTTTCAATTTTTGCTGTTGCTGATTTTTTTGTTTAGGTATTTGATACTCCTACAGCAGCAAAACATTTTCAGAAATTTGCATTTTAATAAACTACTATAGGCTAAGGATGAAGACTGACAGCTGGACCACTACATTCTCCAATAACTATTTGAACTTTAAGGCACAGTAGGAACATGATTCAGTTGCAAGCTCTGAGAACACAGAGGCAGCTATAAAAGACAGCATCTGTGGAAACCAGTGTTGCGTGCTTCTCCAAAATTTCCAAGGTTTTCCTTTCCTCAACAGTTTCACACCTAGCAAGTATGCATGGGACTTGGCAGCATCTGTCTCTCAAGGACAGAACCAATTTCGACTATAAATTTAAGTTAACATTGTGAGCTGTTTTAGCCAAGAACATATGCCAGAAATGATGGCGTACCAGTTCTGAAGATAGATCTTAGGAGACTACGAATGTTTCTGCTCTCACTCTTGGAACCCTGCCATTTTTATATGAAAACTCCCAACAAACCAATGAAGAACAAAAGGTCCAGCTGTTGAAGATGACGTTATCCTAGATTACCTTACAGACAGACCGTTTCAAATTGGTGAAAGAGCTAAAATAAACACAGCAACCTACACAACTCATCCCTCCCAGGATGCACAGATAAATTCCTGAATAATAACACTTGCTTATTGCGCTAAGCAACTGATTTCTGGAGCCACATGTTAAACAGCTGTAGCGAACAGACAGGTATACTGATACTCTACAATATCAACTGTGCACTAAAACCTCATCAAATTTTATCAATGCCTGGAATTATTTTTGGTAGTCCTCTCCTTAAATAGAACCAGAAGTACAACGTCATTTTATACTTTTTCAAATTAACAATGTCTGCTTTTCTTGCTAATACACCAAAAAATATGTTTTGGCAAAATTAGGAGAAAACATTATTACAGATTGTGTTGTTTCTGATTTTTAGCTATATTTTTATAAATAAGCTTACAGGGAGTGGTTCAATTCAGCCTGGGGAAAATTCAGAGAAAGAATGATCCCCTTATTTAAAAGTTCTGGGAATGTGAGAAGTAATCTCTGTAACATAAACATATATCTATTCTTAATAATGAAACTACAATACAATAGTTATAAATTTTTAAATTCCAGGACCCACAGAACTACATTAATATATATATGACAATTTTTGTGTTAAATATGACATTTTTCTGATTATGAAACTAGGGCTAGGACTCAGAAAACATGAAATCGCATTCTGAGTCAATATTAACTGATCCCAAATACTTCTTTTGAGCAAGCATTGTCACACATCACTAGGCAGGGATGAATTTTACATAAATCACTGATTGACAGGAACTAAGCTCACTCATCTTTGTTATTATCATTTAGAGGACACATTAAGACCTGGAATGATATTGTAAAAAATTCAAGTATTATTTCACATTCCAAATGGAGTCATTTTCTTTGCAATTTAGGTAGTTTAACAGTTCTTATCATGAGGAAAATTGGAATAATTCAATTACCAAAGCAAAATCTCTGTTACACGTTGGATAAATGCTCTCCATTTTTTTTTTTTTTTGCTAAAAGTTAAAAATTGCTTTTTATGCATTTAGAGCTTCCAGAATCACGAATGTTTATTGCAACATGGATCTTATCTTAATAAGAAAAATTCTGCATCAGTTGAAAAACATAAAGTAAAGCTAAATGAGAGCTCTTTTAACAGTAGCCAAATAAATTCTCTTAAGACAATTTTAAGACGACAATCTTAAGACACAATAAATATCTGTCATGTTACAGCAATACATGATGAGAAATAAAATGAATTTATAATATTCACGATGATATTATGACAAAACCCCCCAAACCAAAAGAATGCAGAGTATTATATTTTAAAGTGAAAATTCTATTCAGTTTCTTCAAGATACTATAAAATGAAAAGCATTTACTAAGATGTAATTTATTAGAGAGCTTTCTATAGCTATTCATCTTTCTATTGACAGAATGTCCCAGATTCTTACAAACTATTTAGAAATTGCTGGTCATACTTTGATTTCCATTCAGTCGTAGTATTCTGCAGGAAGGAAAAGGACTTTTTGGAAGGAATGAAGTACTCTCCTGTATAACAATTTCATTCCCAAAGAATAAAAAAGCTGGATACAATTACACAAAATTTTCTAAGGCAATAAAAAAGCAATTTTCAAAAAGTTGTAACGGGCTTCTTTACTCTGAAAAGACACAATTTTTAACATTTTTGAAGTATAGAATAATCTCTGTTATATATTTGAGTTACAAAAGACCGTTTAACATAGCAGGCTGGAAAACATCTGACATTAAGTAATGCTAAGTCCATTTTGAATAATGATGAGATTTTTTTGTGGAGACTAATTCACTCAATATTGTGTGTGTGTGTGTGTGTGTTAAAAATGCCCCTTTCCTTTTAAATCATTTTCAAAGCTTGGAACAAGATCTTAAAACCATCAACTGTGAAATGCATCGAGAAATAGTCTCACTTATTAAAATTTGCCCACATAACAGAGAATGGTGGTTCACCCCTCTAATCCCACTACTCCGGGAGGAAGGCTAAGGCAGGAAGATTGCAAGTTCAAGCTCACCCTGAATAGTGCAGCAACGCAGTCAGATTCCCTCTAGTAGTAAAAATTTTAAAAAGGTCTGAAGATATAGCTCAGCAAAGAGTACTACCAAAAATAAAATTAATAAAGTATGCACAAATGTATTTTAAAGCATGAACATATTAGATATTTATTCTACATATAACCATAGCTTAAAATAAAATATGCAAATACTGTTTCTCTCCATTAATTTTAAAGGTCACAGTGTCTAAGAATATGAATGAGAATACATACAATATTAGAACATTTTTATGCTTCTATTGTGGAATTACCATGTGCGCTAGGAGTACAGGTGAGTAGCAACATTGGACTAAATCTGCCAACAAATTAATTATAAGATTTCAGCTAGTGACAAGTACTGAAAAATTCATAAACAAAAAATAAAGCACATGATTTCTAGAAACAGGGATCCTTGAGAGTAGGATGACAGAAATTTATTTTGGAGGCATGATTTTAATTAATCTTGAATGACATTATAAAGCCATCTGCAGAGAGACAATTGATGCACAAGTGTCATTCTGACCTTGTATTTTACTTTCATTCATTCCTAATATATCTTAAAATATTACAACCCAAAGAAAATGGTGGGATACATATAAATATACATATTGGACACACTTTGTAGATGAAGTAGACAATAATCATATAAACAAAGTATCATGTCAACTGTTCAAAACATAGTTTAAAAAGGTAATTTTTTCTACATAGCAGTTAAAAATATTTAAAAAGAAAATAAACAGTATTGGTAAGTAAATAGGAAACCAGTACTTTCATATTGTGTCTCACTCTGTTTTGATGGGATTATTTCACATTTCAATAAAAGCTATTCTATTTTTTACAGAAGTTCACTTCCAGGAATATATCCTGTGGAGACATTCATATAATATGCAAAAAGACATATGCTCACTTTGTTTCATATGAGGGAAGAAAGATTAAATAAAAGCAATTTTTTGATTAGGTAGTATATTATATTTAAGATAAGCTCCATATCAATAAAACTAAAATCACAATCCTGAAAAAACAATTTTACATGATGTCATATTCTCTTAAATTTTATTAAAAGTATTACTGTTCCTTTAAAAAATGCACATCTATATATTCTGGAGGTGGGGATGTACTTCAGTGGCTGGAGCACTTGCCTAGCAAGCACAAAGTCCCTGGTTAGATTCCCCTGAACCACATATGCTGGGTGTGGTGGTGCACATTTATGATCCTAGTACTCTGAAGCTGAGGCAGGAGGACTTACATGAGCTCTAGGCCAACCTGAACTATACAAAGTGAGTTTAGGATCAGCATGAATTGCAGGAAAAGATCCTGTCTCAAAAAAAATTATACATCTCATATTTGAGGATTTGAATTCTCTTGGCCTCAGCTATCAATATAATGTGGAGGTCATACATTAGTTTCAGAGATTTTTAAATAATTATAGAGTTCACATTCAGTGGCTAAGAAAAGAGAAGTTATTACTGCCCTAGAATGGATAATTCATGTGTCTGATGGAATAACTTAACCATCTCAAGTACATTCTATGTGTTTATTTTTGTCTTACATGTCTTCTGATACACAAAAATACAAAAATGTACATATTAGAGAATGTAATACCATGCAATATTTCAATCCACATATACATTATGCAAGGTGCAAGGCACATGAAACATACTTACCTTTATGTATATTTTTAAGTTTATGGCAAGTTTTTCAAAAGGCTTGTTTCACCTCTTGAAATGCAGTTTGTTATTTCTGTTATTCCCATCACAATGTGCAACAGCACACCAGAACGTCTTCCTCTTATCCAGCTCTAACTTACTACCATTGATCAACCTGTTTCCATCCCTTCCCCTTATTTTATCTTTTAAAAAATACTTTTTGATCCTACCAAATGTGCCTTAATTATGATTCAGTCCTTCCTTTCAATTAATTTCTGCTGGTTTATATGGAGTTCACATCTATAATATCAAATAAATAGAAAAAAGTGAAAAGAAGGTATCTTGCTGTCTTATTTCTAATATTTTTCATTTCATTATACCTAAAATAAAAGGGAAATATTTATTAATGTCCCCTCAACTTTTCTACCCATAAAGTTCTTTTAAAATGCTCCATCTCACTTCATCGCATCAAATACTGCCTCACTGTTATCATTGACTAGAAACAGCAAAGCTCTTCTCACTTTTGCCATCCCACGGTCTTCTACATTCAACAAATATTTTTCGAGCATCCTCCATTCTCCTTCACACTGGATAAGTTCCCTGGGGCAGGGCAGCAGACAGGACAATTCCATGCTGAACTATACAAAATTCAGAACTGCCTTTCTGACCTGTCTTCTCAGAGGGTCCATTACCCAGGCTTCTCCACATGGATAACCAATGAGATTCAATCTGCTGTACCACTTTGTTTGAAAAACTCTGTGGGTACTTTCTAAAGTATCATTTTAGTGAATCATTTTGAAAGCACAACTGTAATTTCAGTGATAAAAGGAACATTTGATGAGGAAGTAGATGCAGTATTTTACAGGAAAATTTGTTCAAAACAACTGGGTTGAGAAAAAAATAACAGGACAATTATCAAGAGAGAACAGTGATGTCCAAAGCTTCTCGGGTTACAGCGTTTGACATACCTATGAGTGGAGAAGATCAATGAGCAGAGGAAAAGGTGGCAGATGGTAACCACAACAAAAAGGATGTATGTTCAGGAAACAAGGTTTGTGTGGCTGGATTGAAGGCATAATTAATAAGCTAAATTCAAAAGCATCAAAATTATGTCTTCTATAACAAATGTAGGAAGAGTTGAGAAGACAGATTTCCAAAGAGGATGGAAGATTTCTGAAGAAAAGAATTTTGTGCAGGTAACTTTATTAAGACCTTCAAGGGAGATTACACAGAAAGTGACTACGAGACACCAAAACTGGTGAGCTCTAAAACACTAGGAAGCCTAAATTCGTTTGAGCAAAATTCTGAAAATCTCAAAATACAAAATTGAGTGGTGTTTTTCTTGAGGAAATTCTTTAATGAGAAAAGACTCTAGAATGCACAGTCTAGAGTCCATTCTAGAACTGGTCCTTAGAATAGCTATAGAAGCTGCGAAGTTGTCTAGAGAGAGACCACCTTATGGATTCTCACACCTGCTTTGATGACTGACAATGGCAATCATCTAACTGTGCTATAGGCCAACGGAGCCAGCACCTCAAGAAAGTGAACTCTGAATCTGGAAAGCTTAATTCTCAAAGTGACGCTCTTAATCATGAAGACATATTTTCTGTGAGCTTATTTTTATAAGATATATTAAAAATGATTACAGCACATAATTGAATAGCTACTTACAACTTTAAAACTAATATGATAATATTATCCTAGAGAAACATGGTGGTTTCTTTTTTGTTTGTTTGTTTGCAGCACTGCAAATGGAACAGTGAACCTATTCTTTTTGCAGAGCTGTCTTTTCTGCCTTTCTTTACTTTTCTTATCTTTTCTTTTCTTTTCTTTTTTTTTTTTTTTTCTGGAGACAAGGAAGACCGTATCTACCACATGAAGTTGCTGAGACTGGATTCTAGACTGTGATCATCTGGCCTCAGCTTTCCAGAGTCCTGGGATTCCAGCCCTGCACCAGAGATATATGTCTTTATAGGCAATATTAAAACACAGGAAAGCACACAGATGATTTTGTAATCAAAATTACTCATACTTTCTGCCACAAATATATTACAAAAAAGACATTACATCATCTCATTTGTATGGTAGTCTGCTTTTTTATATTTTACAGTAGATTAAAACATTTTTTCAGGTAAGTGAAATTAAATAAGCCATAATTTTTGATTATTATATTGCATGCATTACAAGGATTTATTTTAAAAATCTATACTAGACATCTACATTGGGCATAAATTATTTGTTTTAGATTTTATGTTGCTGTTGTGAATGCTTACGGAAAAAAACAGCCTTATATACATCATTGCATTTCTGTCCAAGTATGAGTTTGTTGAGTTTCACTTTATAATATTCTTATGTGTAAAAGGTATATTCTCTCATGAACCTTTGGTTCTACTTTATGAAATTCTACTTTTAGAACTAATGTGAAAACTGTTTACCTGTCTAAAATGTTTAATTTTTTAAGAATGAATCACTTTTGTTACCTTTATTTTCAAATATTGAAATAAAATTAAATTTCCTAATTATTTTCAACTACCTGCTTACCTTCTATGTAACTTTCTTTTAGATGAGTGGAAAAGGCATGGTAACAGCATCTATCCAATAGGGCTGTAAAGAAAAGCAAGTTCCTCATAAATTCTAGTTATTCATCTCCTATCTGAGATAGAGGTGATGGATATTTTTCCCATTCTGTCAGTTCTCTCTTCCGTCTGTTGATAATTTCCTTTGCCGTTCAGAAACTTTTTAATTTGATATAATCCTATTTGCTATTCTGGGAGCTATCTTTTGCCATAGGTACTTTATTGAGAAGGTCGTTGCCTACACGTACATCCTTTAGATTATTGTCTACATTGTCTTCCAGAAAGTTCAGTGCTTCAGTTTTAATATCTAGATATTTTATCTACTTTAATTTGATTTTGGTGACCAATGACAAGCATGTGTCTAGATTAATTCTTCTGCATGTGGATATCCACTTTTCCAAGCATCATCTGTTGAAGAGACTAGTCTTTTTCCAGTGTATGCTTTGGCTCCTTTACCAAACATCATGTAGCTGAGGGAACTTGAGTTTGTCTCTGCATCCTTAGTTCTGTTCCACTGGTGAACCAGTCAGTTTTTGTGCAATTAACATATAGTTTTTATAACTGCTGCTTTGTAATACAACTAAACATGGAATAGTAATGCCACTTGCTTTTGTCTTGTTACTCAGGATTCTTTCAGCTATCCCAGGTTTCTTTTGGTTCCATATGAATTTAAGAAGTTTTTTTCAGGATTTGTGAAAAAAGTTTTTGTCATTTTCATGGGAGCTGCATTGAATCTGTATATCAGTTTAGGCAGTATAGTCATTTTGACTATATTAATTCTGCCTATTCAAGAACAGGGATGTCTTTCCATTTTCTGATGTCTTCTTCAATTTCTTTCTTGTATAATATAATATAATGTTCTTTATAGAGATTCTTCACTTCCTTAGTTAGGTTTACTCCTAGGCATTTAATTTTTTTATGTGCCATTGAGAATGAAATTATTTTTCTGAGCTCTTTTTCAATGGGTTGATTGCTAATGTAGAGGAATACTATTGATTGTTTAGTATTGATTTTGTACCCTGCTATTTGGCTGAACTTAATGAGTTAACATATGCAGAAAGCTTAGGATAGCTGTTAGCACACAACAGCAATAAAATAAATCCTTTTAATATATAGAAATATATATACACATAATTACACATAAATTTAACTATCTTTATAATTTTACATGAGCTATATAACTATATACAGACATGTATCAATCAATATATACCAAAATATGATACCATCATTGATGTGTCACCCATGTACATGTATTAAAAAATAATTTTACCAATTCTTCTTCTGAATACTTTGGAGTCTACCTCTAAGTACTATCATTCTTTTAAAACACTGCTATTTATGTGTTGCTAAGATTAGTTAAATTTTTATTCGTATAGGTAAGCCTAATATTAATGTTCCTTTTGTATTATTTTTGTCAAGATTTGTTAGATAAATATTTGAAAAGAAGTTATAAAGTCACTCATGTCTTCCATATCTTAGATTAAAAACAAAAATAACAGGATTATAGAATACAATTAATAATATTTATTATTCAGGTGGTAAAGCCCACTTGTAAAGTAGGATAATATTATAGCAACTTTGCTAGTGTTAGATTTTAAATATTTTGTTTACTATTTTATCCTTCATAAATAACTCTTCCTTGTTATTTGAGTCATCTAATCTATGCACATTTCTTATTATTTTCTTATTTTATTTTCTCTTTTTTGTGGTCTTTTGCTCTGTTTGATACTAGGGATCAAACCCAGGGCCTGTGTGTGCCAGTGTGGTTCCAGCATATCCTATTTTATTTCCATTTTCCTCAAAGACAGTTTTATTGAGATTTCAAAAATTTAGTACTCTAGAGTTCCATAAGTCTATCATAACAATTTTTCTAGACGCCTTCTTCAAACCTAAAGTTTTGAATTTTTTATATCATTTATTTTTATCCACTTGATTTGTTCTAGGCAAATAACTGACCTGCCTATTCAGAGACGTGATTCTTAAATTATCAGTGTTGCATTTTGCTATCTTTATTTCTGCTGGCTTCTCTCTGGCATATCTCTCAATGATTGAGTTTCCATCAAACATTCCTCCTAATTCTAATAATTTTTTTTTCAATTTTAAGTATCAATGCAATTTTAATTGGTACACGACATTTCTCTTCACATTGGTTTATAAGTAATATACTTCACCTTTAAATGTTTTAGTTGTACTCTATGGGTTTTAAGTAATAACATAAATTAGTATTTTTCTCATGGTCAGATAAAAGTAAAACATAACTTTGATAAAAGAAATATGGCACATGCTTGTCTTTTCACATTTTCTTACTGTATAATTAGTCATTCCTTGTAGTCATCTGAAGGTATACATTCAAATTATTTTTATTATAGTGCCATGGTGATAGCACAATTACTCTTTCCAGAATATCTGTTTTTTACTCTTACATGCAAAAAATTATTTTAAAACCCATTCTGAATTTCATGATTTTTTTCACATTCAAATTGAAAATATTCCCAGCTTTATTTCCTTGATAGGTTAAAAAATAAAATATTTTCTGAACTCTTGAGTTTATTTTTCTGCATACACAAATATCTTACCTTTCCATAAAAGTATAATACTAAAATATATTTTCATTAGGGTTTTATAGACAAATGCACTTATTAGTTTTATATATGCAAGCGAGGTTGGATAAAGCCAACTCATTTTTTCCTAATCTTGATTGCATATGTCAGGATATCTCTTCATTATTTTAGTATAATAACTTGACTAGACAACAATAAAAGAAAAGGAACCCTTTCAAGTTATACATTCAGGTAGAGAAATTTTTCTTGTCTTAACTCTCTGGTTATTGTTTTCAAATCCTTTTGCTTCCATGTCTCTTTGGGGCATGCCTATTTCTGTCCATGACTCTACTCTGCCTTCATCTAGATTGCTTTTTACCGTGTATCTTCCCATGTTTGCAGGTTTAGAATCCAGCCACCTTAACAGAACGTCAGTTCCGGAAGAACGGGTGCCATGTCTGCTTTCTAGCTGTTATATGTCTTTATTACAGGGTACTATGTAGTACAGTTTACATGTGTTATGTGTTGACTACTTTAATAAAGTTACCTATTAGGTCATCATTTTATCCTTAACTTTATTAAGACTCTATCATATAATTTTAAACTTTTAATTTTTCATTTTTAAGAGCTGATTCAATTCCTGCTTCTCACCGCCGCTTCTATTTCTCTTCATCCCCCATTTTACTCATTGTTACCTCTAATGCAGGGTTTCGGAATCGTGTTTAGATCCTCCACAGTCTGTCTTGCCTCGTTCCCTTGTCTTATTTCCATCTATACTATTTCTTTCCACAGACTTCATGCTTTTCTTAAACTCTATCAAGATTCTGAAACTAAGCAAATGTGGGTGTGTATGTTTATGTCCTTACCCTTCCAGACACCGGGAAGATCTGGGTGTCCATTTGAGGCAAGGACATTTGGGTTCATATTCTGTATATTCTATGATTCCTTATTCTTGGGGCTATTCTGTTAGGAAGAGCTTATGAGTCAATTGTTTTCCTCAGACTTTTTCTGCAGATATTCTAAGAATTCAAGATCTGGCTATCCATAGAAAATAAAAAAAGAAAGAAAAGTAGGGAATTGCCAGGGAGTGTCCTGCTTTGCAGGTGCTTCAGAATAATACAGAGGGACTGAACGTGTCTTCCTTTCACAATGCAAGACAGTCTTCACGTCATAATATAACTTGGAAGAATAATGAAAAATATATATTACCCGGTTTTACAGATAATTCACTTTGGTGTATGTGTAGTATATATTTCTTCAGGAATTTATTAGAGTATCAGTCCTCACTGTAATTTGTATTACAGTGTTAGAAATTTTTTTCTTGTATTTTTGAGGATTTATAAAGGCTGTGAAGAACTAAAATGCAAATTTTAAATAACATTTAGGTTATCTGACAGATTTTTAAAATAAAATTACCAGAATATTTTATAAGATATAAGATGTGGGCATTATTTATCATGACAAATGACTGCAATAAATAACTACCATCTACAAGTTTTCTTCTCTGAGAATTCATCATTACCTACCAACCAATGTATAATCAAAATTTAAAAATAAATGATGAGTCCCAGATCACAACTCCTATGGAACTTAAAACGAAAAACAAAGTGAAACAGGTGGTCAGGTAGGGGAAGAGGGAGGGCGGCGAGGGTAGACGGAGGGACACAAGGAGAGTGGGAAAGCCCTTGTCACTTTGACAAGATACATATGTGCATAAAAGGCTCAATTCCATTGTAAACCTTAAATTTTGCACATATACACATCAATAAAATGGGGAAAAAATAAATGATTTCTTATCCTATATAAAACACTAAGATATTTAAGAAGTAACACATAACAAGTAGATTTTTAAATTTATATATGTATGTTTTAACTTACAACAGAGAGAAAATTAGTCACGAAAATTGCTACTCTTTGCTTAGAAGCACTCATAAATCTGTTCTTTGCAAATAGTGTAAGGACGGTCTAAATATTGAAGCTTAAACTAATTTTTTTCCCTTTGACACCCATTGTGTGTTCATTCCCTACCATGCAATTCAATATTTATTTGCAAACTCATAGTGTGAAATATTTTTATGATCAAGTGTCAGATCTTACAGATTGTCAAATTAAATCTTCATATGAGAGAACAGAACTAGAGAAATTAATCCAAGATTGTAAAAGTCTGAAGGGTCACCCCAGAGCTCAAATTTAAGGATTCCCAATTTCCTTTTCAGTTTTATTTTTATAGTTAAAAGAGAAGGTACTTAAGACAAAGATCATATTCCCTGTGCCCTAGGAATCATCTCATTCATACAGTATTAGAAAGAAGAGAGATGTGCTTAAATGTTAGAATATGACATGTGGTGAAAATATAAGATGCTTAAATTTACATATATGTATGAATTATAGAAACATTGTCATTAACCCTCTTTTCAAAATGCTCCCTCATACTTCAGCCATTTTCTGAAGCAGAATACGTTCTTTTTTAGCATTCATTACACTGTTTCAATATCCTGAGTCAACTAAAAATTTTTATCTTTCATGGCCATTTTTTTTTTTTTTTCATTTTGGGAAGATCCAAAATTACATGGCACCAGATACGGTAATCCATGTGGATAAGGACACATCGTAATGGTTGCACAAGCCTTCCTTTTTATCAAATGGCATTCTCAAGAGGCATTCATCATATTTTTAAACATGCCTTATTCACGAAAGATGTCTTCCAGAACTACCTCAGAAAAATATCAAGAATGATAGCACAGAAACATTCAAATAAAGTAGAACTAATGGCAATGTATCTTTTAATGTAATCATCTTCTATAAACATTCCTATATTTGTTGATCACTTCTTCTATAATAGCTGATGATTTCTGGCCTGCTTCTTGCCATTCTGGTTTGCGTGTATGGTTATACAAGAATTATGTACCAAACCACAATTATACAACAGATAAATATGACAAGCCTCAGATTTGTCTCTCAAAGTAAGGTCCCACAAGAAAATACTCTGAAGTAAATGTGAGTATATTTTTAAATTATGTTAATAATTAGCAAAACATCTCCCAATTGAGTAAGTCCCCCTACAAAAATCACATCATTAAATCCTTCAACATCCTTTCCTGATAAGCATTCTATCATCTGTAACTTCTTTATAAGAAAAAGAAATATCTAAGAAGCAAAGTAATTGGTTCAAAGCTACAGAGCTAATGAGTGGGAAGGTCAGAAGTTAAACTTAGTCTATTTCATTAAAAGCTATTATATCACTTCTCCACAGACTAATGCTGTTTATTAAACCATGTCCAAATATTTCCATATCCAAAGCAACCAAAATGAAATGGATCGCTACTAAGACAACATTTAAAAGAACTACAACTTAAAATATATTTCTGAAAATGTACAAACTCACAGATGACTTCTCACTAAAATGTGGTTGCGATGATAGCAGAAACATTTTTTTTTCTCTGATCTCCCATTATATACAGGCACACACAGAGTGAAGAAAACAGTTTCCTTTCTGTAGTGGTGAATACTTAATACATCAATTTCCTACTGATATTTTCAGATAGTAAAAAATCAAAGCAGTAATATATTCAATAATTTCTCACATTTACTTTAAGAAATAGCTGCTCAATTTTCCTCCAAAAAACACAGTACATTTTTATGCAAAACTCAACACTGGCTAAGAACCATTTGGTGGACAGTTATAATTGAAACACACTGCCACCTTATGACAATTCTTTTTATATCTTAATTTACAGAATAGATCATTTTAAAAATAAACCTTCACTGAGAATACTACCATATAGAAATTATCTGAAACTTAAAGCAAAGTTTACTCCTTTTACTGAAAGCAGCTTGAGAAAAGAATACTGATATTAGGAGATTTTTAGATTTTGAATGCCACAATAATTTTGAGGACATGATGTAAACAACTTTAAATCCATGATACCCAGGTACAAGTCATTATATGCTGGGAAGGATCCTAACACTTTTAGTCTATTTACTTTCTTCTTGTAGTATTAAAATTTAACATTCAAAGCATATGTTCCTTATTAAATTTACAACTTTCCACATAGCCCCCCAACCCCCCCACACAAATGATTTAAAAACTGACATTACTTAACTTTGAAGAACGTGGAGAAAAAAAAAAAACTGAAATTCAGAAGATGCTGCATACCTAGGGAATTCTTTAGTGTGAAAATTGTAAGATAAATTGAAAGACCATTACAAAAATGAAGTGCCTATTTACACAAAACCTGTCTTTCTGTGTGTCCAGAGTACATATTTCTATTGTGCTCAAAAAGAGGGAACCTTTATCAGGAGATGGTTTCTTTTTCGCTACGAAACCAGTGACACATGTATATAATGGGTTCTGCTTTCCCTTTACTCATTAGCTGCTAAGGTAGTTTATAGACAATGTCATGATTTGTCTTTATTGAGTAAATAAGAATTCATAGCAATTTTTCACACTATTAGCACTTCTGGTCGCCTCTCATTTTTCTGCAATAGAACCAATGGTTTCCATTTTTTACGTTTATACTAAGTACTGTGGTACTAGAATTTTAGAAATTGAACAATCAGCCCTGAAAAAAGACAGATTTGGGTAACCGAACAACCAGACTCTAACTTTGACTAACTAGAGGATTCTGATCAACTAATTCATTTCTAGAATTAAATTATGAATACTTGTTATTTATAAATTGGAGCAAAGATATCTGTAAAAAAAAAAAACACTTATTTGGGAGGGGAGATTTGACCCTTGGTGTACAGTGGCTCCTTGTGCAGCTGAATTTCTTCAATGTCTGGTTTTGGAAAAGCTTCTGAAATCAAATAATACTTTTAGATTACAGTAAATGCAGTATATTTTGCTGCAAAAGAACTTCTTAAGTGAATGAATATACCTTAGAATTGTGGGATTTCAACATTAATTTGTTATGCTGTACTTTATACACATGTGTTCTTTTTAATTAAACAGAATAATTATTAATGAAACGCTCAGCTGAAGTTAAATTATGAACAGAGAAAGACAGGAAACTCATGAGCAAATAAATCAACAAAAGCAGCAGTTTTGAAAGAAATACTTGACAATTCGCTGATGTCTGTTTAAACTTCACAAACAAAGGAGCAAAACTTTTTTTTTTAAAAATGTGCACAATAACATATTGCATAGTTTAATTACTAATTTGCTGCTTGCCCAAAGTTTAATCAAGAGAATTCTTACATGTGGATAACAATGGTGACATCTGTACAAGTCGGTGCCACGTTTAACTCCTCTAGGCACAGCAGCACCTGGTGACGCCACAGGGAAGAAACCATGGATACTTCTTGAACATACTGCAACAGCTGTCAACTCAGAAGGAGGCATATTCTCAGTCCTACCAGCAAGTAGTACTCTACAAAACCTCATTCTGTCCCTTCTTTTAACTGAAAGGAAGCCAGATGGAAACATGCACGTTGTCAAATTGCAAATGAAGAATTACTACAAATTGCATTGTATGAGTCTGAGAAGACTCAGCTTTAAATATATGGTCACTTAATTTTCCAAATAATTTCTCTGACATTTTAAGAATTTAAAGATGCTGGATGCTATTCTGGGTAAGGAAAATGTCATATTTTAAGAGAAACACGCTAAAAACAGTGGTAATATGATTAAGTCTTTGGTGTTATGTCAAGAGGAGGAAATAGCAGACATTGTTGTAGATGCTTTCTAATGCTCAGGACAAGTACAACTGCAGCAAGAAACACCATCTCGCACAACATTTAATGGTGCAATCTGCTCAGGGCACACAACTACAGAAAACCGAGAAAACAAGCTGTATTATTCATGATCTAGCAGTCCTAGCTGTGATGCTCCTGCTAAACCTCCACCTGTATCTCCGTTATAGACTTCGATTTCTATCCATTGCAGGAAATTATCATAATAATTTTAAATATATGGTGTGCAGTTTTAATTATGAATGTACACAAAGATCAAACCTAGTTTTTGTATTTCAGATATGAATTTTACTTTTTAGGTTCTTAGACCTTCAGGAAGCTTTTCATGAAATCAGACGTATAATTATTTCCTATTTAGAGATATCAGCCTTACTATTTCTAAAGTACCACTGGGAATGTGCTGATTTGCCTCTACATTCCTAAGCCTGTGTGAGAACATTTGTTGAGTGCACATTATAAAACACCTGTCAGGTATGTTTACTTACATGGAGCCATTCTTTCAGCATTACTAGGCATTTCTGTAGCAGCTACTTTTGAAAAGAGGAGGAAAAAATATACAACACATTCCCAAAAACAATGATTTGCATCAACTTCAATTCCAAATGGATATAAAATATTCAATAGAGGAGGAAAACTAAAGAAAAGCAAAATTAGGGACATCTCAATTTCTACTGGTCATTATCCACAGAAACAATGTTTCTTTGTGCACAAACCATCACTTTTTCTTCCTTTTTTAAACTACTCTTATAATGTCAATAAAGCACACTACTCAGCAGTTCATAACCACACTTAAGAGTACAGCTATCAGTTTGGTAATCAAGTTTCCCTTGCCAAAAGCTCTAGGAACCATAGAAAGCAGCTCTTCAGATGAAAAGAGCACACAGAACAAAAACAACATACGTCTTTACAGGGTTTTAAGAAAAAAAAATATAAATGTATTCCATTCTACAAGTCCAGACTTCCTCAGGAAATGGAGTACACACTGTGGTCTTGATAGCTCTTATTTCATACAACTGGCTAAGAAATTCCTAGGTAAAGAAAAGCCAATTCTCTTTCCTCCTACTCTTAGGGCATTCCAGAAGCATCTTCTCTCATGGATGACCTGGATTCAAGTTTACCCACCCCTTTTTCTTTTATTACAGAATGCCCTCCAACCTACAGTAAAAAACTCTTAAATTCTTCATAGTACCAGACAGACCAGATTGATGCATGTTAGCCCAGGAGACTTTAAGAAGATGCTGCTTTGGGTGACCCTTTATATCCATTTCTAAGCAGTTTCATATTTTGCATTGTTAAATACACATCAACACAATAACCAATCCAAAAGATGTGCACCCAGGGTAATTTTCACAACAAAGAAACTCAGAAAAATGATCTTGGTGTTGGTTATGTTTGTAATCAGAAATTAATGTACAAGTATGCTTAAAAATAAGAGA
The DNA here is from genome assembly GCA_004027205.1 of Ctenodactylus gundi. NCBI lineage: Eukaryota > Metazoa > Chordata > Mammalia > Rodentia > Ctenodactylidae > Ctenodactylus > Ctenodactylus gundi. The sequence continues at coordinate 301,786 of PVKB01002053.1, forward strand.
GGCAACAAAGCTATTTGTAAAAGATAATATTTTATAATTTCATGGTGTTGTGATTTTAATAAACAAATACGTTCATTAAATTTTTGTGGTTTAATGAGAATTAGATTCACATCTTGTTATTTAGTAAAATCATTAAATGAGAATACAGCTATCTCAGACTTTAATTTGTAGAGAGAAAATTACACAGCACCCCTAAAAAAATTACTAGCCTTTTCAATAACTTTCAAACACCACAAAGTCCATTAGCATTTTATGTAATGAATATGCACATTTCATTGGTTATTTTGACAAGGATTAACTATTTTAAAAGGCTTTTTACAGAGCAAGATCAAATTTGTTTTTTCAGAATATACAATAAATGTAGTATGTTTAATGACACACATGTCCTCTGTGAGTACCACATGAAGCAATCTGTACCACTGTATTATGTTATGAACATGATTCAATTTAGAGTATTTTACAGATGGAAGAAAATAACTTGCACATACATTTATGATTCAATGTTTTCCTTTAATCATTGACATTCATCTATCATCAGTGTTTCATGCCACATGTATTTTTCAGACACAAAGAGATGCTATAAATTCAGTGAATTTCAAGCATGAGACATCCCATGTTTATTAGTCAATGCTTATGATGGCCAAAGAAATACATGCCCTCTTCTTGTTGACAATGACTTCTCACTAAAACCTACAATCATCTGCGCCTAACTTGATTTTTAGCACTATCACAACAAAATGCCTCACCTAACTCAGAAAATGTTCAATTTATGTATAAATATTCAACTTAAGACAATTATACAGAATGAATTTTACCTACATTCTGTGAACTGATTAAAAGCAATTTTAGAGAAAAGCATTCCTTTGTCTTTTTACAGCTCAGCAAGCATTACCAACTCCAACAAATTTGATTGTAGCTACCTTTAAAAAGTTAATAATACTCCTCATGAAACCCTTGTATTCTCCTAATGTTGAAGAAATAGGATAACGTCTGAAATGGTGGACTTTTTTCAGCTTGTACTCAGCCTTTATTTCAACACAGAAGGTCTCCTGCTTCTTTGTAAATTACTTTTTTTAAGGCACAAGGATAAAACACACTCTGTCCAGACTGAATTATTCCAACATTGTTATTTAAAAGCATTGTCTGTCAAAGATGACCTTAATTTATACCAAAGGGACATTCATTAAATATTCATCCTAGAAATGTGCTCATGTATATGACCATGGTCCCACCTGAGCAGGTATTAGTATTAGTCATTTTATTAACACATTTCTGAATGAAGCAGAACAGTCAGACAACTGAAGTTTACACCTAAAGAGTTGCATGTTTTTTAAGGCCTCAGAGTGTGATTTCTGAGGGCTAATACTAATTTACACGTTCTGAGGCCAATGACTTAACTTATGCCATCTTGGCAACAAGCACTTATCACTTATTTTGTTTGACCTAAAAAACAGCAAATTTTGCAAAAGAAGAGCTTGTTAAAATATAGCATATAGCTGCAAGACTTTGGGTGGAAATAAAAAGATAATGCTGAAATAGCTACTGAGCGGGAAAATTGTGCAAATGGTTCCTTTTTGCATGAAAGTTCCTAACTTCTAGACTAGTTAATCACTGCTTCATATTGTATGCTTTGTTTCCCTGGACCTAGAAGAAAAAATGCACAGGTCACTGTGCACTGAAAATACTCCTTAAAATATTCATGCAGTGTTCTATTCTCCATACAATAGTAATGAGAAAATTCGATATTTTTTTTCAATTACAGAAAAGATACTACAAATTCCAAGTTATATATGAACAAAAACCCTTAAATTCATGAAGAGAATAAAGTTCCCCCTCTTATTTTGAAGATTTCCTAGCAGGAACTTTCACATAAACAGTGAAAAATTTTGAAAGCAAAACTTAATAAGCTGTCATTTCACCTATAGCTAAGTAAAATGGAATAAGTGAAACTTCTATCCTAAACGGTAAAATAAATCACAATGACAATACTCTGGAAAGAAAGAAGTATCCAGATACTATGTCATAGCTGCTGGCTTAAATTGTCAACCTGCATCAGTAGTGTGCATTTAGAATGGTGGCAGCCATTCATGGCCAGGCTCCCCTGCTTGCCTGTAATACATGACAAGGAAGAAAGTCTGTTCAGAAGACTCAACTTACCCTTAGGCAGAGAAGCAGCAAACACTTTAAAGAACAGTTCTTGGCAAAGACTGCAAGTCTAGGATACAAAATTCAAAATAATGATCCTTTTGCAATTTTTATGATGTCCCCCATTTGTTCAAGAATAGCTAAGTCTTAAGGGGAAATTCTGAACAAACAGGATTTCAGCTAAACAAAGCTAGTGTAATAATACAGCACTTTGAGAAAGAGCTGATAATTCTCCAAAGGTTATTTTCCAAAACTAGTAGAAGACATTTATGTGTAAGTGCTAAAATACAAAGGTATGTTTAAAATGGCATTACCATTATCAAGAACTGCTGCACAGAAATCATTCTGCCATTGTCTTTTATTGGTCACCTGCTACCTACACCTGAATGACACAGTTTAACTACCAGACTTTTTTGAAAGAATTATGCTATAGTGAAGAAATAGGCAGTTTAGGCATTAATTGCAATTAAATGTAATAATCACCTTATTAGTAATACATAGTTCATTTTTTTTTACAAAATGGTGCCCACAATCTCTCCAACCCTTTACATATTACACAAGCTGCCTCTCCTACATAGACATCTAGTATGTTTCCTCTCCCATTGAATCCAGTCTACTTTCATGAGTTCTGTTGACTAATAAATAATAGTCTTGATGCCAACCTCAGTTCTGAGCTTGGTCTTAACAAAGACTAATAAGCTCTTTTTTGACTCCAATTCCTGCTGCTTCACGGTAAGATACTGGTTTAGCCTTATGAAGGACAAGGATAGGCCATGTGGAGGAGGATAAAGGAATCTCAACCCAAAGCCACCAGCGCCAACTGCCAGCCATGTGAGTAGAATCCTGTAAGTCTTTCTAAGCTGGTGGAACTCCCACATCACTGAAACTGTGTAAATACATCCATTTAAAGAGGCCAGCTAAATGGAAGATTGCTGAAAAAGTAAATCATTACTGTTTTATGCTAGCACATTTAGGGATGGTTTGTTATACAGTAACAGGTAAATAAAAAAATGGAGAAAACTCAGTCATTCATTAAATAGGCTGAGAATGTCCAATCTGAGTTTCCTCAAAACAATGATGCAAACAGAAGTCAGCCAACCAACTCCCCCAAATTGTCATCCACAACTGAGTCATAGTACAAAAGCAAAACACACAGATGGATTTTCAAAAATCTATGATCAAACATGACTCATTTTATTCAACAGAAGAAATGAACTACATGAGTAATACACATTAGGACCCAGATTTCAAGATACTAAATTTCTGACTGATGTTCATATCATAGCTTCAATTTTAGATACATATGGATTAGTAATTAGTCTACTAACTGTCCAGCGTGAAAAATTTTAAACTACTCTCTCCATGTTTTAGGAATAGACACATGAGCCTTAAAAGCTAATCATCCTCAGAAAAACTATCTGATGTGTGGTTTAATGTTACAGCTTTTGAGCACACCAGAGACACAAATCATTGCACTTTCTTTCTTTTGTAAAATTGAATGACAAGTTATTATGTACCTGGCTACTATTGATCGGTAAAGCATGAAACTCCACATGTTAAACTCCTGTGGTGTAATTTTGGCAAAAATACTTGTGAATATGAATTATAAGCTTTTGTCCCAGGCAAACCAAATTATTTATTATAGATGATAGGCAAAATTTTAAATAGACCAATTTATTTTTACTCTTCTCACCTGTCACACTTCTTTTCCAGCCTCTATGATCTCACATTTGCCTTTTGTTATTTCAGAATTTTTTCAATGACCCAGAAAAAAATAGTTAAATAAGTTAATAAAAATGTCTTCTCATATACATCTTCCAAGAAAGTCGCTGTCAGCTAATTACTAAATGCCATTTACCAAATCAATACACTCTAGTCATTGAGAATGGTTGATCTCAGCCAGTTATCACAAAAGTTTTAACATAAAATGATTAATTGATATACTGCAATAAGTCTTAGATAGATTTCATCTCTAGCTATGAATATATATATATATATATATATATTTGAAAAACTAATACAGAATCAATCATAGTATACATTCAGGAAATAACCAGAACAAATATTATTTATATATTTTTACCTGCATACTAACGATTTCATTTTTCCACACAACAAATAATTAACATTTCATATGGTCTTTTTAGGTTACTTTTGGTTTTTTAAGTAATAAATCTTACATTCATGCTAAGATACTATCAGTTTATATTTCAATAGTTAAATTTTATTTACTATGAAGAGCTTAATAAAACAGTATAAAATTGAGTTTCATTTTCTGGGGAATTTCATAATGAAAATTATTGTTCTCAATAATCACACATCTCACTTTGATATATCTTAAATATAATAGAAAATATTTCTCATTCTAATAACATTCAATACAACTGTTCATTTTTGGATTATTATTGTTATTTTGAAATCTGATGATAGAATTTCTCCTCTTGATACTAGAGCCATTTGTACTGAAAAGCTCCTCTAGAGATCAGTAATGACATTATTGCATGAAGCACGGGGTCCTACCTTGTAGCTTGTCTGGACCACATTTAGTAGAGACTTTTTTTGCCGGGCCACATATAAATCATGAAATGCTATCAATGTATAAGCATAACCCTACTCCCTTTATTAAACTTTATTATAACATTTCTAGTGTTAGTAATGTTGACACTATAATTACAATAATGTCATAATCAACAACTATTGATGTATTTCTGTACTTCCTATGCTATAGCTACGAACAATCTAACTTAGTGAACTAAATTAAAAGACAACAAAAGCTCAGGTTAAGAATAAGAAAATGTATCTGCCTCATTACAACAAACGCCTGTGATCACAGGCACACACACACACATGGCAGGCTGAGATACTACTGTAGGTAACTGCTTGAGTTTAACTCTCCAGGTCACCCAAATACATGGAAGGTCACATTGACATGGAATTTGATTCCAGTGACAGAACAGGAGCTAGAGCTGGCACCGTGCTCCTCTTTATATTACAATGTCCTAATCATCTTTTCAGGCCATCTTGCAGCACTGAGCTACTGCACGTAGGTGTAAAAAGTGTCACTAAAACTCACATAATGAAACTGAGTTTCAAATCTTGTGATTGGAAGTGTCAGGGACCCATGCAGTTCCTGGCCTGTAAATATAACACACATGTTTTAAATGCTTCACTGTGCTGGACAACTTAAAATTTACTTTCATACATCTGTTTTAAGCCCCACGGTAATTCTGTTATGCAATTATTATCTCCAATTGATAATTCAAAGTGTGGAAGCTTAAGAAAGCTGTTTCCTCTGTCTCAAAAATCACACAATTTATTACAAATAAGTTAGGCATTTGTTTCTCTTTTAATCACATTAAACTAAGACCTGCATTCAATAGGAGGCTTTTTCTTTAAAAATAAATTTGAATTATATCAGTCGGCATTGACCATGAACTGAACATATCTCCTTGACACACAAGGATACCTCTGTTTTAGTCCTCTGAGACCTGTCATGTATGTTCATCCTAATTATAGACTTGAGTAACATACAAAATAGTTCATCGCTTTACCTTAACTCTTTCTTAGTGCCAATATAAAAAGTAGCACATATTAGTACTTGCAAAATAAGGAATAATGAGAACCTGATCAGACAAATGAGGGAGGTATAGGAAGAAAAAAGAAAAGACAGAGAAAGAGGGAGGATCAGAGAAACAGAGAAGCAAGAACCTATGTACAGGAGTAGTGATGAGAATTATTTGCTTAGTTACCACAGAAGTAATAATTACACTGTAACTCCTTGGGAACAATGGCAATTTCACAGTAGTGAACGTTACTGTTATCACCCTATATGCTGATAACTGTGAAATTAATTTGTGGCACTACTGCACGTGTCAGCCATGGGTGTTCCTTAGGTAACAATATTATGCTACCATGGAGAAGGAAGGTTTGGCAGTAAAACTAGTGGCGACAACGTGATCACAGAGTAAAGAGCTTTTTATCTAAATACACATAACATTGCAATCACCCCTGGGAAACCTGCATGGCTTACTGAGAGCTCTCTCAGATTGGGGATATATCTCAGAGGTAGGAGTACATGTCTAATTTGTCTAGTATGAAAGAGAACGAGGTCCCAGTTCGTATCCCTGACATCCACTGCAAATGAGAGAGTGGGAGAGCGAGAGAGGCAGAAAGCAGGGGACAGAGACAGAGAGAGCCAAGAAAAAAGTTTTCTACGATCTCTATCCGCTGTTTATTGAATTAGTTCACATGGAAAACTAGTAATGATGAAATTACTGGTTTATATTTAGCAACAGAGCTTTCCTAGCTGGAAAACAAACTGTTAGAACAAAGAAAGAAGCAAAAATATGGAATACATTTCTCTTGATCTCGATTTGATTTCCTCCCCCTCCTCAAATTATTACACTCTAATTGGAAGCCATACAAACGTGTATGTGTAGACATGAAAACTGCATATGTGACTGATAACTAGGTAACTCTAAAGTATAAAGATATCAGAAAAATTTTTAAAAAGTAATTTTGCTTAAGGAAATTCCTTGAAGAGAAAAGATCTGCTATCCTTCAGGCTATTAATTACAAAGTTACAGAAGGAAAAGTTGACTATTTGACCAAAAGGATAAGTTATATATCTTCCTTTTCTTTTTAGGCATAGAATTTTGAAGAGTAGATACATTAAAAATGAAGCACATATCTCTATGCTCTCTTAAGGCATCCTAAATCAGAGGTCATTAGTTAAATCATCATATACCTCAAGCTTCTAAAGGCTTCACCACTGAGTCAGAGCTCAGCTTCCCCAGCTCAACAATTATACCCATATCTCCTATGTTCAAACTGAATATGAATTCAGAGTAATAATGAATTAGTAATAAATTAGCTGAGTATACTTTTTATATGAGCTAATATTTATTTGTGCTAAACTAAACATGGTGTAAGACTGGCATTATTTTCTCATTTTTCAGATAGAAAATAGGAACTCCATAGAAAATAGTAAGTTTTCTTTTAATCTAATTTTACTTTTAAAATGATCAAAACATATCTAGAGATATGACTGTATATTAATATTTAATCTATACTTTTCAATAAATTATATCTCCTTTACGCAATGCAAAGTTAATCACTACCAAGAAGTCTTTTATTTGGTATATAATGGATTACTGTCAAGCAGAACAACTAACTTCAGAGAATATTGAATTCTGACACATACTACAGAAGAATTAACTCTGACAGTAGTTGGAGGGGTTATAGTTTGCTCCTACTCTCCAACTGACTGGAACACAGAAGTTTTCAGTATATGTTGAATAGTTGAATGAACATGCAAAACTTTGATTGGTCATCTTTCTCTTAAGGACAAATCCTAAGCCATAAATATCTAGACTCTTTTGCTCTAACACCTACTTCTCCACCATTATTCTTATACTTGAGAACCCTGGTACTTACTCTGTAATTGTCTCAGCAAAGATAATTAAGGGGGCTCAAGGAATGGCTCAACAGTTATAGCTCTTGTCCAGCAAGCACAAAGCCCTGAGTTTGATTCCCTATAACCACTTAACAAAGAGGATAAGTAAGAATGTAAGCTATAGAATATTTTCTATAATTCTTGTAACCAAGTGTACATGTAAAATAACCACAGAGTAAGCTAGCAAATCAACCATGGCTTCACAGAACTCTCTATGAGTCAATAGGAGGCTGAAGGAATAGTCTAGTGGTTAGAGTGCTTGCCTAGCAAGCACAAGGCACCGAGTTTGAATCCCAACACGACATAAACTGGTGCAGTGTCACATGCCTGTTATCCCAGCTCTTTGGAGGCAGAGACGGGAGATTTGCCATGAATTGGAAGCCAGCATGGGCTATACAGTGAGTTTGGGAGAAGTGTGGGCTACAGTGAGACCTTGTCTAAGGAAAAAGAAGTAAATAGTGAAACAGTTTGTGCCATTATAAGTATACCACTTACAGCCCATCCCTCTGGGGCAGGCCTGTAATCCCAGCACTCTGGGAAGCTAAGACACGAAATTCACAAGTGCAACCCAAACTGGTCAACTGGGCAATTTAGGAAGACCTGACTTAAAATTAGAAAAATAAAAAAAAATGGGTTAGGGATGTATCTCAGCATGTAAACCCTAGGCTGGACATCTAGCACAAAAATGAGTAAATAATAAATAAATGCACCACTTAGTATATTATATGGTCAACTTTTTTGACCCTTATAAATGTATCTTCATAAGACAGATTGCACCAGCACCCACACTACAGGACTCTGAATAGGAAGAGACAAAACAATCCACACAAAAGGTTTATCCTAGTACTGAAATGCTGGAAAATCACAACACATACTTATGCTATTGCTATATCTTAAAAACCACATCTAAAGTATTCTAATATCTATTCTTTCATGATTTTTATCTTCATTATAACATGATCGATCTGTGTTTGAAATTATTTGAGTATCTCCTACATAACAGGGACTAAAGATGATATTTTAAAAGGAGCAGAAACTGTAGTCAGGTAGACAAGAGTGTCAGTGTCAGCTTTGCTACTTAAGAAGTACCAATCCAAACTAATGACATCGTTAAAACAAATGTATCATTAAAATTCATTCTTTCATGAAAAGGAAATGATTCCTCTATTGTCATAGAATCCATCCCCCTAAAGAAAGCTCCTGTGTCTAGTGTCCCTACCGGGGCCGAGCTTCTGCTTACATCCAGCTGGCCTGGAATTCCACACACTTTTCCACATGTGACACACTTCTTCCCACCCTGGGAAAAGCCACAGGGGCCCCTAAATTTTATGCAATGGTGACACTTTTTCTCACCCATAGAAGGTCACCAGAGCCGCTAGATTGTTTGCAATGGTCAGTCAGTCACACTGCACATAATAACAATAAGTCGCTACAAAGCTTGTGCTTTGGGGGAATTTTAGTATTTCTCAGGAAACTATTAAACTACTTTTTAACATTTAACATGGCCCTGATTTATGCTGCCAGTGAGAAAATTTTTGAACAAATTGCTGAGTATGTGATAGGAATTTTTAGATGCGAAGATACACCTGCAAACGTTCCCATCCTGAAAATAAAATCACCTTCTGAAAGTCCACGCTAGTTACCTGAAATACCAAAGGTGAGGTAAAAATTATGTGATCCTTCATAACCTGGAATAAACACATGTCTCTACTCTGTGATTTTGGTCTTTATCCCAGTCTGACCCATTTCTTTAGATTGTACCTCAAGATGACCTCCCAGGGAGCTTTCACTGAGACTACTTTTATCCATTTAAAAAAAAATCCATAACAAAATTACTAGGATGCAATGTCTGATCAAAACTCTTTTGTTTCAAAAATAGTGCATGAAAAAGATAATCTTCAGTAAGTGTAACTAAAGTATTTTATACCTGCAGAGTTGATTTGGGCCATTGAAGGACAGCAGAAAAATAAAATCACATCACCAAGAACAGAATCATTTTGTCACCTCAGTGTCTTCTTTCTGAATTTAGAAGTTCAAATACCCCAATCCCCCAGCATAAATCTACAAGTCTTCTTTTTGGCTTGCTAACCGTCCACTTTTAAGTTCCGCATGACTTCAAAAATACTCTATGTCGCAAAGTAGTTAAATCCCAGAATTAGATGACTAAAGACTTAAATGTCCTATCTACTATGTCTATGTCTACTATGTCTACTCTTAGACATTTTGATGATGTTAACTATAAGGTAACATGACACTTCATGTTTAAGTACCACTTAAGTCACAAGATAATCATAAAATTGTGTGAATAAGTCTATATAAAAAGAAAAGTTCTTGGTACATAGAAGTTGAGCAAAAAATTCCAGCTATTAGTATCGTTGCTGTTGTTACTGAGACCTACAATTTTACTTTTTTCCATTTAGTACAGAACATTTTTTACTTAAAAAAAAAACTTTATTTCTAAACTTCTCAAACAACCTTTTACAAGAGGCAATGATCAGCTAAGGAAGGGGTGAACCTCTGAAAAAGGGGTGGGCACAGACACTCACTGACTTCCCAAATCCCATGTCTATAATGTGCTATAGAATTCCAAATTAATGTATTTACAAAATAATAATAAAAACATAAACATGTATTTAGCAATAGAAAAAAAAATGCATAGCCCCCTTGCTAGTAACTACTTCTCTGAGATGTCATCCTTAGACATTTTAAGTGAAAAATTTCATGCCAGCAGAGAAACCACTTACACAGATAGAAAACTGGCATCATGGTATCATCATCATCCTTACCCTCTAAGTTCTCAGTACCAACCAGCAAGAGAAATGATTTCTGTAGTCAAATTCCCATTCTTTTTTTTCCAGAGTAACACTTTAAGAGGTCCTTTCTCTGCTGGTTACCCTGCCAACCCTGTCCTATTCCCTCATTGTTACTAGATAACTTCCCTTTCTACCTTCGTGAAAAAAAAAATGCTTTTTTCTGGTACTGCTGCCCAATAGTGGTAACCACTGACCTAAACGTGTCCATCCACCATATCTGTTCTTATGCCCCTGAGAGGAACAGACGGATCTCCTTCCAGTCCTCCTCCCGTCGAAAGGGAACAAATCCTCACCGATGTAAATGGATTTCATTTTCTTTCTTCTTCTATAAAGGCAAATGCTTGGAATTTGAACCCCTTCATTTATTTTCTGGAAACTCCTCACTACCTTCTTGTTGTCACTGCCATCGCCAGTGTTTCAGTACAGAGAATTAAGCTCTGCAGACCAGGCATGCAAGGTAAGTCTTCCGCAGCTGGGCTGTGTTCCCAGCCCTTCCTAGATCAGGAAAGCCGTGTCACTCAAACACACTATCCTCTTGCTTCAGCTGCCCACAGAGCTGGGGTCACAGGCATGAGTATGCCTGGCCCTTTCCATAGTTACTTGTGTTCCAACAGGATCACATTTCTCCCTGAATTCCACATCTCTTTCTACTTCTGTATGGCCAGAAAGTAGAAACAAAAACTTTGTTCTGTCTAGAGGCAATCTTCATTCCCTTTCTTTCCACTCATTCATTTATTCTGCAGGCCTCTCTTCCAGGTTTATAAATTGAATGTTTGATCACATCCAAAAATTCGTATGTAGAAACCGTATTCCCAGTGTTGTTGTATAAAGAGGCAGGGCCTTGCTGAGATACTCAGTTTATGAGGGTGAAGCCTACCATCAGAAGGAGTCAGAAAGCAAGTTCACCCTTTGAATGCATGGTAAAAAGGCCAATCTCTGACACCACGGAGAGTGTGTCACCAGGAACCTGGACTGGTGCTCTGATTGAACTTCTAACATCCAGATTGTGGGAAATTAATATTCACTGTTTGATTCACACAATTAATGGCCTTTAATTACAAAAGCCCAACTTAAGTCACCAAGCTGGAAGTTTCTGTTCTTTCTTCTCCATGGATATCGCTCCTGTCACTCACTATGCCCATACCATTCAGATCAGAGAATATTTCTTCAGATCTTCTCTTATTTAATGTTCCTGACGCATTTAAAAAGGTTGGCTACTTATCCATCTAAAATAGTTTCTTCTTTTTAAATTTTAAAACACTATAGTCACCTATTCTGTTTGTGGTCATTGCTTAGTCTATCTACTTGATATTTATTTTTTGTTTTTGTTTTTGTCTACCATTAGTTTCTTTTAAAAAATGTTGACATTTTCCAAGGTCCCACTACAATCTTTCTCAGGATACACTCCTCTGGATGACTTCCACTATAACTCTATACCTACTGTCAGCATGCCCTGAATCTGCATATGCACACATCTTTCTTTATTCTTATGTTGGGACTAGAACATCAGTGGTATTTATTAAATCTCCCTACTAACTCAACAGAATTATGAACCATCTTCCAAGTCCAGGAAATGCTTATGTGCTTGGGATGGATCATAAGCAAAGATACAAAATGTTGGGTCTTAGTACAGATTACATCATCGAGAAGATATATTAAATATAAACAAGATACACAGGAGTTTGGTTGTGGGTCTCCAGAGGACATTAGGAAAGATGCATAAGAAGTGCTGTTGGTATAAGCTGGATTACAAATACACTCAAGTCAAGGAAAATAAACAAAAGGTCATATTTTAAAGAACAATTGAAAGTGTTAAAAAGTAAGGGGTGCAGATAAGTGGGGACAAAAGCAATATAAAATGCAAAGACTTCTTTTTCCCCCATTTTCCTTTAATCCTGTGTTCTGTGGAATTATTTTATAGTTTGTCCTCCCTCTTTTACTCAGCTTTCTGCATGTACAATTACTATTCACTGCTTAGCATCTTGTTAAATTTATCTAGTTTTGTTATTTGTTTTCTTTGTAAAAGGGGATACATATTTTCCTTTTAATAGTCAACTAATACTATGTAATTATCATGCAAGCTCAATCTAATATGCCCCCTGAAATTTCTTTTGAAGAAAGCATGCTCAAGGGTAAACAGCAAAATAAAATTAAAAATCATGAATACGGCAATTGAGTTTTACTTTTGTAAAGGTCACTATGTCTTCGGAAAGAAGAAAAAAGTTGCAAAGAAACCAGATTGTAGTGGGTTGAGGTATGGCTGGGAGGTAAAGACAGAGTCATGCTGTTCAAACTTCATGTTCAAAGAACTTGGCAGTGAAACATTTTCCAGATAATGTTTTAGTTAAATACAGAAAATTCTGACAGTTGGTGCTAGTGAATTGGTCCAGGTTTTAAAGCTATTTAATTATCAACGTATGAACACAAGGCTTAATTAAGACAAACCTTTCTTCTGCCTGAATAAGAATTGCCAAAATGTCAGAGGGTAATGCTACATTTCTGCAAAAGCTCACTTTCCTGTCTCCCCAGGTATACTGTGCCATGCCCCATTGTACCACAAATCACCACATGTGCTTCACCCAGGTTCAGAGCTTTCTCTTCTACAGGAAGAACATGCACCTTGTACTCAAAATATATAGGAAGTCACCAAGATCAAAGGAGAGGCCACCACTCCAAGCACCATGCTCCTTTCAATGCTTCAGATTTAATCTATTGGGTGTTTATGTTACCCAGATTCCTTACCTGTAGACTCACTGTTCGGGAACTAACTAAGACTTATAAGGTTTTATTGTTTTATATGCCCTTGGACTTATCTTTCTCTTTCTGGTTCAACTTCCTGAAATCTAGACTTCTGCCATAAAAAATGATTACTTTTCCACAAATCCATACAATAAACATTTTCTTCTATGTTATAGCCTCAGACATAGTGACTTTGAGTTATTTTTCAGAAGTTTTATTTAGAGAATCATAAATCAAGTTATTGAGTAAATTGGTGATTTTAATTCATAACATCTGCAACATACTTTCTTCAAAGTAGACTGAACTGGATTATAAAGACATAAACTGGTAAAAAGACAACTGTAACATATTGATATAGACAAAATCATTTAAATCAGTCAAAGTTTAGTTCTTACATGTATTCAACATACATTGATATCAATCTTTTCAAATCAAGACACTGTTTTCTCAAACCCAAGGTATAAAATTATTGTAATAAAAGCAAATTAAATATATTAAAAGCCATATAATTATCTCATTTGTATGGCTAAGGTTATTAGCTTCCATAGGATGTCTTTTTTAAAATTCCCATTTGCAGTTACACATTTCAAACTGCAGATCTGACACACTAGTCAGGAGGAATGCCACAGTTCCTGCTGTGCTAAACTTACTGAAACAAATAGGAAAAACACTTTATTGTGTTTTGTTCCTGTTTTAATATTTTGTAATTGGGTTACCCTACAGGAAATACTCCTCTTCATATCACTGTTCCTCTAACAATCTTGTTTCATTCTCTTCCTTTACATACGATACGTGTTTCCAATTATTACTTTATGTCAAAATAAAAATATATTGAGAGAAAAATAAAACGTGTAGAAAGGTATTATAAAACCATTTAAAATTGCTCCTAAGATTGGGGCTGAATGTGCATTTCATCAATAGAAACAGAGACACACACACACTTCTATCCAAAGAGCATTGAAATAGGACCACACAAAACAAAGTTGAGAAGAATTTGGAAAAAATTTTTCCAATTAAAAAAAGAATAGCAGGATGTATCTTCTTATTCAAAGACTGCATGCTTGGATTTTCCATCTCTTGATTATTAAATGTGATATGGTTAAGACTCCAATCCCCTTGTATAGACAGTTATATGAAACTGCTAATATCCTCATAAACTAAATAAAAGTCATTTTCTTAAAAAAAAAGTGGAAAACTCCACCTTATCTGTGTCTTGATGTCACACATTGACTTCTTTAATTTTTTAACTGGTATACAAAAATATGCAAGTTGTACATATTACCAGGTTACCATGTGATGTTCATTACATGTGTATACTGCATAAGGTTTATATTATTTTACTTATCTATTCAAAAATTAAAAGGTCATATTCAAAGTGAAAGTCACCTTAAGTGAAATGATTTCACCACTAGAGTCATATATTTCATATATTTAAATCAGTTTTAGGTTGGATTTTTTTGAGAAATTGTGCTGAATAGCAAAGAAAAAAGCATTTCTAGTGAATTATGAAGTATCTTATGGTTTATTAAAAAAACTAAAATTTATTTCTATATTCAGGGTTATTTTTCCTGATCTTAATTTTCATTTAATATAGATATTGTTAAGGAATAAAAAAAGCATATGTAATGTGATATCATATATAATTCGGAGTATTGTATAAACAGCACCTGTTCCTTATGTACGTTGTCAGCGCTTACTGAGGATAACCAGAACCCCAAGACTTTATTTTCCATAAGCCATGTAGAGAATTCCTCAGAAACAGACCCATTTGTGAACAGTTTAAAAAGTAGAAAGCAAATTAAGTATGACTGTGTTAATTGCATCCTAAGATCTAATCCTAAAATACTACCCAAAGATTCACTCGATGTGAGTTCTCCAGATATTAAAATATTATACAAGTTCATAAATGAATGTACTTATTCCATATAACTTTAATTAGGCTCATCCTCCAATGTTATCTTTGACTTTATCCCTACAGACACACACTGATATAGATCTTCTTATACTAAAGCCAAAGCCCTTTGCCTGTGCTCACCCAAGTGTAGCATACTCAATGACACAGAACACTCTGCCTAGAAGAGGGAATTAAAGAAATAAGATAGCAGGGTATATATTCTGGCAGTAAAAACAGACATTTTAAGATGGGTAAATGCTTAAATGGTCATATATAAAGCTCAATTAAAACCAGTTTAACTTTATCTCTGAGGATTTCTTAAACTTCACTTCTGAGCACAGAGCTGAGTTGACAGGACCAAGTTGTCCTTAATTGTGTTTTATTTAAACAGCCAATTAATAACTATGTCTCATCAAAGTATTGAATGACCTCATATAGGGGTGAGGTAGTTGGAATATACAGTCCCATGGTTTTGTAAAATAGGTAAATAATATTTTGGTATTAGATAAAATATTATACCAAAACCACATGTGGCCTAGCTGTATGAGTGGTTGTTTTCACTGATACTAAGACTTAATAAAAATTACCATCAGTTCCAGGTACAGAGTCAACATCAGACCAACTAAAAAGTAAGCAACAAATTGTAATTCTATGACACTGAATTTGAAGTTTCTGATGGACATTTAAATGTTAAATAATCATTTTGAACTATGTTTGGGGCTCAAGAGAGTGAACAGGCTGGCCTTGGACTCAAGGCAATCCTCCTGCCTCAGCCTCCCAAGTGCTGGGATCACAGGTGTGTGCCACCACGCCCAGATTTTGTGGTGCTGGAAAATGGAACTCAGGTACCTAGCACTTGACTTAGTGCTTGCTAGGCTAGTGCTTTAACCACCTACCAAGTCATTCCTCCAGCCCCACAAACTATACTTTCTAACAGAGGAAAACTTCTCAAGACAGCATGAGGTGAAAATCAATAAAATGGAAAGTGATCAATTGTGTGGGGGAGAAGTGCGACAGTGGAAAGATTAACAGAACAAATGCATCTGCTTCCCTCCCCTTCTGTAAAACTCTCCAGTGAAATTCATGCTGGATGAGAACCCTGTATGGGAGGTGAAAAAGGCAGGCAAAAGCCACTGAAAGACAGGCAAAAAATGAGGGGGATAGAGGAGAATGAAAGGATAGATGACAGAGGTTGAAAGAAAAAAAAAGACAAATTTCTAATTCTAGTTGGAGATTTTAACAATTCTCTCTCCGAATGAATGTTTGAATTTATGAATACTAAAGATCAAGGTAACTAAAAGATCTGAGAAAGAGAAGTACACAAACTCACAAACTCCAGTTCTTACCTTCTTTCCCTCCTTCCTTCTTAGCTTCCTTCCTTCCTTCCTCTTTCTTTCTTTCTTTCTTTCTTTCTCATTCTTTCTTTCTCTCTTTCTCTTTCTTTCTGTCTGTCTTTCTTTCTTTCTGTCTGTCTGTCTGTCTGTCTGTCTGTCTGTCTTTCTTTCCTTTCTTTGAGACAGGGTCTTGCTCTGTACATCAGGCTGGTCCTGAACTCACTTTTACTTAAGTGATCTTTATAAAACCAAATGGACGCAATGTGAAACTATCATGCTTAGTGAAGTCAGCCACACTCAGAAGATTAAATATCACATGGTTTCTCTAATATGAGAAACCCAGAATACAGTCATTTTATAGAACCAGATGGATGTGTTAGTGGGAATCCGGGAGAATGAGGAAGGGAGCAGGAGGGTCAAAAAGGAGGAGGGGAAGAAATTTTAATCTTAACATGAAGTATGTGTGCACAAAATACCCAAACTCAAAGTAACCCTTGTGTATCACACATATGTACTAACAAAAATGGGGAAAAATAACTACACTCATCATTTCCAGAATAAATATTTTTGCCAAGTTCACATAAAAAATTTACCAAGAAGAGAGCCCATGGTGAATCACAAAACAAGTGTCAAAATATTAAAATCTCACACATTTTAATTTCTGGCTGTAATAGAATAAATTAAAAATTAATAACAAGAAATCTTGAAAGCTCAGCAATTTTAAGAGATGCACCTATTCCAAATGCCTACCAAACCTTAGTTTTTGTCTTAATGCTTAATGTTCATTATTCAGCTGAGGGTGAAACAGAATCTTACCATGTTTTTTTTTTTTTACATTTTTCCAATATCTCATGATGTTGAGCACATAGTCTTTTGTGCCTATCAGATTTTGTATATCACCTTTTATGACAACTTCTATTCAAATACTTTGAGTATGTACTAAAATGTGATACACTTTGTAAAAATAAGTTTTAGGTCCATGATAATATTCAGTAAAAGCCATCTTCCTCAGCACCTTCACCATCAACATACAAAACTGAAGTGGCACTGGTGTTGGATTATGGACCAACATTGACACATCCACATTAAAGATAGCACACAGTTCAATGTTTAAGTTAGGGAACTTTCTTGCCCTTCTACATTCTATGATTTTTTTTTGTCAGAACAATGAAGAATGGTTTTTCTTTCTTTTTTCCCCATTTTATTGATATGTATAAGTGCAAAATTTAAGGTTTACAATGAAGTTGAGCATTTTGTGCACATACGTAAATTCCCACTCTCCTTTTGTCCCATGTGTCCATCAGTGTACTGTCACACAAAATAATCTGACTGCCACAAGTGTTCTGTCCTCCATCTACTTATACCCCCCCCCCCAACCTCTGGTAATAACTGATCTTTCTACTATCTTTATCATTTATCTTTTTCAAGATGCCATGTAATTGGAATATTATAAAGCATTTCAAAGTACTTTTCTCATTTAGAGATGTGCACTTAAGTTTTGTCTTTGTCTTTTGTAATACATTATTTTATTTATTTTTAGTGATGAGTAATATTCCATCATCTGGATGAACAATTTGTTTATTTATTCACCTATAATGGACATTTTGGTTGCTTCAAGTCTGTCAATTATAAAGAAAGATGCGATGAACCTCTGTGTGTGAGTTTTTATATGGAGATAACTTTTCAATTTGATTAAATACTAACAAATGGAATCACTGCCTTGTAGAGTAAGACTGTGTTTGATTTTGTAAAAATCTATGTTTTCTAAAGAACTTATATTATTCTGTTTTCCTACCAACAATGATTGTGAGGTTCTGTTGCTCCAGGTCCATGCCAGCGTTTGGTGGTAACTGTGTTGTGCATTTTGGCCATGTCCATACTTCAGTAGTATCTCATTGTGGCTTTTTTTGTATAATTTCCTTAAGGACATGTGAAACTGAGCATCATTTCACATGTTTATTTTACATCTGTATTTCTTCATAGGCATGTTCATACATTTTTCCAATTTCTAAATCAGATCATTTTTCTTACTGTTGAGCTATAAGAATTCTTTGTACATTCTAACAATAATTCTTCATGTATGGTGTCTTCTGCAAATATTTTTCTTCCAGTCCAGTTTTGTCTATTCATTCTATTGACAGTGCCTTTAGCAGAGCACACATTTTAAACTTCAATGAAGCCCAGTTTATCTTTTTTACATGAATCAGGCCTTTAAGGTTATAGCTAAAAACTGAATGTTAAGTCCATCACCACATAGATTTTCTATGCTACATTTCGAGGATTTTATAGATTTGTGTTTTACACTGGGGACCATGTGTCATTTTGAGTTAAATTTTGTGGAAGAGTGTAAGGTGTATAAGGTTTGTGTTTAAGAGATTTCTTCCATTCTCTCTTCCTTTCAGTCTTTCTTTTTTATTCTCTTTGTTCATTTTATATGTGCATGTTCAGTGACTCCAGAATCATTTGTTTAATTGTTAAAAAGACGATCATTTCTACACGATGTGCCTGTGGCCTTTTGTCAGAGCACTGCCTTGCTCGCTGCTTTCCAGCCACATTAATATTCATTCCGATGCATCTGCCACATGCTCACAAGAACTCTGCAGCACAACAGACTCCCATTCATGCCTCACCCTCTCCTTTACCCTGTAATTGCTTACCAATCTATCAGATGCAAGCTCAATTCACTCTTCAGGGGTTACACTGTCAAAGCATCCTATGATTTACATGTTTATCAACACTTTCTATCCTTGCAGAATATATATATATATATATATATATATATATATATATATATATAAAACATAAATATATACATGCACACACATACATATATATGCACACATACATACAGAAACACATATATATTCACGTTTCCCCATTTTATCGATATATGCAAATGCAGTACATGTTTACATTGAACTATTTTGTGCACATATATATCTCGTCAAAATTATAAATCCTTCCCCTCTCCTTTTATGACCCTTCCACACTTTCCTTCTCTCCACTAGTTCCCACTGCCCCCCCCCCCATTTGGTTTTGTAAAATGATTGTTTTCCTATTACCGAAACCATTTGATATTGAAACTTCCATGTCTGACTCACTTCCCTGAGCATGATCATCTCAAGTTGCGTCCATTTACCTATAAAAGCCTCAAACCTTTATAGACGAACAGGACTACATTGTGTATATATGCCACAATTTATATTTCCAATGGTCTGCTATGACAGGTCATTTTTTTTTTTTTTTGATCAATGCCACATTTCCTCCCATTTGGCTACGAGGATAAAACTCATGACATTTTTCTCATAAATGTGTCCTTAATACCACTTCATAAATGTAAGAAATACTTAAAAGAATTCACTAAGTGGGGCCAGAGGAATGGCATAGTGGTTAAAGTACTTGCTGTGTAAGTGCAAGGCCCTGAGTTCAATTCCCCAGCATCACATAAGCCAGGTATGGTGGTGCAGGCCTGTAACCTCAGCACTTGGTGGGGTGAGGCAGGAGGATTTCCATGAGTAAAAGGCCAGCCTGAACCACATTGGGAGTTTAAGAGCAGCCAGGGCTATAGAGCAAGACTCTGTCTTAAAAAAAAAAAAAAAAAAAAAAAAAATCTACCTTCACAATTTCCTAATGCTATTCTGTTTTCAAAAGGGCCTTATACAATATCTGGTATACAAGAGAGTCACCTGTTAGATACAACTGCCATTACTATTCAGAAATATAAACACTGCCCAAAACAAGGAATATTTTAAGTAATTAAAAAGTCCTATTTCTAAAATACTCTGAAACTTCATAAGATCTGAGCATCCTGATTATAAACTATAATTTCATTCTTAAATCTCCACAAATGGCAATCAGTATTTTCTATTCCAATCCATTAAAAATATATGTTTAAAACTCTATTAGAATACAGCATCATGTTGCAAAAATACATCTTTTGCTTAATTTTAATCTCTGATTTATATTTAAAATACCATCACCATCTTGCCCCGTCCTTCCTGCAAATGCAACATTTATATAAAACTGCAAAATCATACCTACAGTCTTTACACATTTCTTTAATTGCAGTCTAAAAAGCCTAAGATCGCTAAAAGAAAGAGATTAATGCTGTAAAAACTTGATGCACACATATATAAAAGATATTATTCAAGAACAAGTAAACACTAGCTGTAACTGTTTTTTTTTTTTTTTTTTTTTTTTAATGACAGAACTGAACCATCCATTCCTGATGGCATCTCCGTTATTTGTTTATCGGTAACCGTGCAACTGGCTTTCCAGGGATCTGGATTTACCTGCTGTTTCTTTCCCACAACTTTGCTTCGGCCTTCTCTCATCATTTTAGAATTCATAAGCACAGGCCGATGCCTAAAAACATCATGTGCACAACATAATTCTCAGTATAAACACATTCAGAGAGCCCTTTCTTTCAACAGTACATCGACCCCCCATCCACTAAGTTGAGAAGCAGAGATTACCGACCCCTCCGGTGACACTCCTGCTCACAGTCTTGTGCTTGTCATCCGGCAGGCTCTGTAACTGAATCGAACACCATCATCAAGTACAGAAAAAGGTTTGCTCAGTTTTGTTTTAGTACATATATGTGATAAGGAAGATCTTCATCCTATCATCAGATATACATTGGAAATGTGAAATAAAATATTTAAAGATATTGAATTTGCATTATGCTTTCAGGAGTGGGTGTGTATATGTATGTGTGTATGTACATGTATGAAAAGTACATGCTATGTGTGTATGAGTTCAATGTTCATATGTTTTCTGACACGAAGCTCTTTTGTTCAAAGTAAATTTTTAAAAACTGAGCACTACATTTGTTTTGTTTTGTTTGCTTTGTTTTGTTTCCAGGCAGGATCTGACTCTAGTCAAGGCTGGTTCTGAACTATGTAGTTTAAACTGGACTCAACCTCACAGCAGTCCTTCTGCCTCAGGCTCAGGCTCTTGCATGCTGGGATTACAAGCATGCACCAACATACTCAGCTCATGCGGTGCAGGGGAATTGAACTGAGGGCTTTGGGCTTTCTAGGCAAGTGATTTTACCACTGAGCTGTGCCCCAGACCCCTGAGTACCATATTTATAACACAACAAACTGGACTTAGTCAAGTCAAATTAATCTACCATGCTATTTATTCCTGAGGATATAAAGTAGAAAATGTGTGTTTGGGTTGGAGGCATAGCCCAGTGGTTAAAGCACTTGGATAACATGTACAGTGCCCATCACCACACACACACACGCACACACAAAAATCAGGCCTGATAGCTCACACCAGTAATCCCAAACTGGGGAGGCTGAGGCAACAGGACAGTCTTAAGTTTGAGGCCAGCCTTGGCTACATATAGTCAGTTCTGGATCAGCCTGGACTACAAAATAAGACCCTGTATATTTAAAAAAGGGTGTGTTATGAAGATATATTCATGCCTGAAAATACGAAAGTATTTGACAAACTTTCAATATATGATTTCTATATATCTTCATATTTAGAAAGATTTTTATATGTAAGCTGACAACACACAAATTGTTACACATATACAAAAATTTAGATGTGCCCAGAAATTCTTTGTACATCTTATAGGTTTCTGAGAATACATGTTAATATTGGTTTAGTCCACAAATATTTCTAGAATGGAAGTATCATCAAAAGAAGTATGTGCCATAGTAATATCTGCAATTCCCCTTAAAAATAGAGATACTTTGCCAGTCATAGTAACACATGCCTATCATCACATCTGCTTGGGAGGATAAGGCAGGAGGTTCTCAATTTCAAGCCCAGTCTGGGAAAACTAGACTTCATCTCAAAATAAAATAAATAAATAAATAAATAAATAAATAAATAAATAAATAAAATGATGAGGATGTACAATGATTCAGGGGTAGAGCACCTTTATGTGCAATTCCTACCACAGCAAGAAACAAGCACAGCAAAACATAAGACAACATTTTGGTATCGGTACTAAAATAACAGTCAATTCCCTTAGCATTTCCATAAGCAGCCTATATTCTTAAGTGTATATGATTTACAATTTCTTATATTAATATCAAATAATGACAGACTTTAAATTTAGTGAGATGACCCACTCAAAGAACAGGTTTCAGGTTAAAATTAGTAGTAGCAGATGGGTAAAAGTGGAGATGAAATATCTTAAACACTATTGAATGCATTTTATTTACATAGAATCACTTTACACATGTCAAATAGGTGATTGTTTTTCTTCTAAATGGAAAACAATTATTCTAGCTTTACTGTTAAAATTTTTAAAATCTGATTTCCCAAATATCTTTTTCATCCAGGATGTATAAGTTTTAATCTAATATTTAATTCTGGATGAGAAACATCTAGAGAAATATTCCCCCACAGAATACAAAATTACAAACAACATCTAACAGGGTGAAGGAAGCAATAAAATATGAAGAAAAAATATGACAATGACAAATATAATCCAAGTAATAATTTAACCCTATTATACATCATTTTTCTTCCCCAGCTGTGACTGGTAAAATGAGATGGGGACCACTGTAAACTTTCTGAAAGACGGAGGAAAATACCACAAGATAATTGGGTTAGAAACATAGCACAGATATTGACAAACACAATTACTTCAATGGCCAATGACAAATATTTATTCCCACTAAAAGCTAATGGGTAGAAAATTTCTAAATGAAACTACTGTTATCACTTATACTAATCCCCAGCCAAGTGTGAAGGCTGTAAGGCAAAGGTTGGGTATATACTACATGAAATTCCTTGGGCTCTATGGAAAATGTTGAGAAGTTTAAACACAGGTATATACATGTTAATGAAATGTCTATAATTCTATTCTTGTCTGTTAATGCAGCTGTTCCCTAATGTGTATGTAAAGCACAATGACATTGTACTAATACTTCATGTCCAAGATAGGAAAAAAAAAAAAAAAAAACTGGAACAGTTTTAGAAGCAGTGAGTTCCGTTAACAGTGAGGAGTCTGAATTAAAATTCCAGGCCCACTACTGGGGCACTATATACTCAAATCACTATCTCTGTCCTTCAATCTTTATTTTCCTAATGTCTGTTCAAGAAGGTGACACTAAAGCCGAGAACGGAAAGACTGGAAGTAGTAAGGTCTGGAAGAGCCTGGTGAAAGCAGGGAGACAGGCCAATGTGAGGCTCATGCTTGGACACCCGAGGGACACAATACAGCCAATTTGCCATGAAGTCTGTGAGATAAATTAAAAAGCAGTCAGGAATACGGCTGATGAGGATGCCACAGGCAGAGAAAGTGGGACCTGCAAGGCAAGGGATAAGTAAAAATCATATTGTATTCTAAACAAAATGGTAAGCACAGAAATATCACAGGTTGACTTCTCTGAATGTTCTATGGGAGACAGAGTTTGAAACGGAGCAAGGGAAACCAGCAGTTCTGAGGAACGGAAAAGAAGGTGGGAGGAAATGACAAGCAGACAGATTTCAAGTATTTTCCTGGAATTTCACTGAGAAGATGTTATAGAACCCTCTTACTGATGAGGCGTGTGAGAGAAAATTTTTCAACGAATTCAAGATGTATAGGTCAAATCACTGACAAGTTGTCACTGACATTTACTTGAATGAAAAAAACAAGGGAATGAACAGGTTTGATGGAGAAACGTGATGAGAAATTTCAAAACCCCTTTCTGTACTTGAAGGAAAAAATGCAGGATGTGGAGTGGAGCTGTTTTTCAAATAGTAACTGGCAAAAGAAAGTAAAGACTTCAGTTAATAAAATGGAAGTTCAGGAGAAGCAATAGAACCACATGCAACTACAACAGTCATCAGCAACTGACAATCATTTAAAAAATGAGTTAGGAGGCTGAGGAAGGAGGATTGCAGTGAGCTCACTACCACTTTGGGCTACAAAGTGAGTTCAAGACCAGCCTGGACTACAAAGAGAGATTGTCTCAAATATATATATATATATATATATATATATATATATATATATATATATATA
>PVKB01002054.1:0-181753 GCA_004027205.1 Ctenodactylus gundi
TTGATTTCTTGGTTAGGGTTAGGGTTAGGGTTAGGGTTATAAATATGTATGTTATATATTTCTAATTAGCAGGTAAATTTCATTTACTTTAATTTTTTCAATTTTAAATGTATATGGTGGTGAGGGCGTGCAATTCCCTCATGCTCTGCAAGATGAAGGCAAAAGAAGCACAAGTTTGAGCCCAGTCAGAGCAATTTAGAGGCTTGGCAAGACCCTGTCTTAAAGCAAAAATAGATAAATAAAAGCTAAGTAATTATATATAACAAGGGCTATGGGTATAGCTCAATGCAGAGACCCTAGTTCAATTCCTAGTGCCACAAAAAATCTGCTTATTATATTAGTACGCAAGAATTACTTTTGTGAGAAATGCTTTCTTAAGATGCAAGTGAAATTTAAGTGTGTGTTTTCAACTAGTGATATGAATTGTAAGGAGATGAACAATATTCAGGATTGATTCATGGTGAAAAATTGTATCAGGCTTAAAATTAGAATCTAAAAAATAGCTAATTATATATCTCATTTCCCTTCTTAGAATAAGCTGCGCTCACAAAGAACTTAGAAAAATATCCTGTCATCATTGATACTTTCTTAATCTGTCACAGGTGCCTCCAAATAATTCGTAGTTTCTGAGTGTGCATGTGAAATGGAAATAACCATGCAAATGCTTTGTTAGAAATACAGAAATCTTGCCTGACGTGTCAAGCTCACTGTTAGGAGCTGAATTGCCCTTTTCCCTGAGCCGAAAGTGCAGTAATCACCCTGGAGTGGTTCCTGTCAGCGCCTCTGCACCCACTGCTGGGTTTCAGTGTCACATATTACCTGCGCCGTCTCAGTCTACAATGACAAATTCATGGTGAAATAACAAAAGCATCAGAAGAAACATTCACTTGCAGAGAAAGTTCTTAAACATAATAAAAATCTTTTGCATTTTACTAGGATCATTCAATTAATTTTCACTAAGGTAACACAACCTATTTATAAATAGCAGTTTATTCAAATGAAATTTGAATGTAACATGTTTTCCAGGTAGACACAATACAAGGCATGAACTTTAGATGAATTTATAATTTGAAGTTTCTGCCTATTATTAAGCATTTGATTTTAATGGTACGTACTGAAAAGAAAAAAGAAGATACTTTTCAATGAGCCAATTTTTGGTGCACCATCTTGCACCCCCCGCCCTGTTCCCCCAACTTTGTGAATAAAGATTGTCTTGGGTAGCATAAAAATATACAATATTGCTAATGTAGCTAAGTAATTGATTTCGCTTTCCAAAGATTTTTATTATCCCATTCAAAATACAGGAGCAAAACTGAACAAGTTCAGACGAGCTGCAGGTTGAGTACACCTATATGCTGAATTGAATAGAGACCCAATGTCACCGTGGGTACATTTTACAATATAAATAAAACCTCATAATAAAATTGCATTAATAGTAACTAGATTGTGTCAAGTTTTAATCATGTTCATTTATAATAATAGGAAGATAAAACTATTCTAAAACAGTTTTAATGTTTATTATTATTAATACATAATGATAATTTTTGCACAAGTCCTCCAGGAATCACTAAGGAGAGATCAAGGTTTTAGGACATGAAGATTGTATACACTGGACAATAAAGAGAAGAAAGAAAACACGAATAACCCACTATTAAACTTGGAAATACACCAGAATCATCAACTATAAGTTCAAAATAATAGAAGAGATTACATCTATAATATGTAACATGTGTATTTTCTATAGCTTCATAAAGTAATCTTAAAAATCTTTATCCCTATGTTTTTGGACACCATCTTTTTTTTCTTTGCTTTTTCTTTTTCTTTTTCTTTCTTTTTTTTCTTTTCTTTTTCTTTCTTTTTTTTTTTTTTTTTTTTTTTTTTTTTTTTTTTTTTTTTTTTTTTTTTTTTTTTTTTTTTTTTTTTTTTTTTTTTTTTTTTTTTTTTTTTTTTTTTTTTTTTTTTTTTTTTTTTTTTTTTTTTTTTTTTTTTTTTTTTTTTTTTTTTTTTTTTTTTTTTTTTTTTGGAGACAAGGTTTCCTTTTGTAGTCCAGCAGGCTGATCCTGAACTCACTAAGGAGCCCAAGCTGGCCTTGGACTCACAGCAATCCTCCTGTCTCAGCCTCCCGAGTGGAGTGCTGGGATTACAGGTGTGCGCCACCACACCCAGCTTATGTGGTGTTGGGGAATAGAACTCCAGTACTTAGCACTTGTCTTAGCACTTGCTAAGCAAGTGCTTTAACTGCCGAGCCATTCCTCCAACCCCTGGATTCATAATTCATTTTTTGAAATATATTTACAATTACTTTATGAATAATTGCCACATCATATTTGTTTAAAGACTTTGTGTCCCTCACTCTCTTCTCATCCTAATTCTTGCTCTTCTCCTTAATCTTTTTAATTTCAAACTCATAAAACTTGAAGCTATCAAACATAATTGTAACTGTCCCCAAAATTTTCTGGAATAATTACACATATGTGAGAAATGTACTATTTTTAAAAGGAAGCCTAAACTTTAAAAACAATACTTCTTGTCAAGATTTTGGCAAAATATAGAGTTTAAAATACGTGGAGAAAAGTCTCATGAGAAATTGGTTGAGGCGCATATTTTCTCAGGAAATTAAAAAGATGTATTCTAGGTAATAAGTTTTAAAATTAGAGAGAAGAAACCGAGTATGTCATTTTAAAGAATCCTAAAGTGTCCACCAATCTGTTTCCAAACATGTGGCTGTTTCTCTTTCATCAACCACATGAATAAACATTTTAAGCAAAAGCATACAAGCAAAAACATACAAGACACAAGGCGGAATGAATCAGGAATACTTGGAATGGAAATGCCACATTAGTTTGAGTTGCAGTGAGCTTAGAGCAACTTCAGCTCTGCCTCGCACAGAAATCATTAATCACGAAGAGGGTCGATATCTTGTCTGGATGGTTGCCAATATAATGTCAGTATTGATTTGTCTCCACAAAAATTTAGCCTAAAATCAGACAAGTATCTGTTACTAGACAGAGAAAAGAAAGTTTAACTCATTTCTAATTACCCACACTGTTATTTAAATAAAGTCACCGTGTCTGGTGTGATTTAGCCATGCGTTTTCCTCTTGACACCCCCCCCCCCATTCTTACTAATATATGCACACAATGCACAATGGTTATGTCAGACTTGAGTATGTTGTGAGCACGTGTATCCTGTGAATACTACAATCTCTTCCCCTCCCTCCAAAAAGTCTCTGCAGTCTCCTCTCCCCCTTCCCACTGTCACACCTATCTGATTCTGCAAAGCGCCTGTATTCTAGGATTTTATATTTGAGAGACAGTATTATATTTAACCTTCTGAGTCTGACTCACTTCGTTAAGCATCATGGTCTCTAGTTGTACCCATCTACCTACAGAATTTTCTGTCTACATCGAAGAGTAGTCCTCATTGTGGAAATGCACCACTATCTTTTTATCAATTGGTCTGTTGATGAGTATTTTAGTGTCTTCTGCAATTTTAGCTATTGTTAGTTGTGTACTTTAAACATGTATATTATATGTTGGTTTTAACTCTTTTGGAGAGATATCCAGAAGAGGTATTGCTGTATTGCTGAATCAAATAGAATAGTTACATTCTGCCTTTTGAGGCTCTTCTTAAAAGCTTTGAGACTTTTGTAAAGCAAGTAAGAGCTCCATACTGTCCCTCATAGTGGTGGTGACAGTTTACAGTTCCACCAGCTGTGTGTTTCTTTTCCTCCACGACCTCACCAGCATCAATTGCTATTAGAATTATTGGTATGTCCTGTTCTCTCTCTCTCTCTCTCTCTCTCTCTCTCTCTCTCTCTCTCTCGTCTCCTTCCTCTTCTTCTTTAAGAAAACCCCTCCAAAACAATTTGGAAAACAGATATCAACTTGCATTTTTCATATATATATATATATATATATATATTTCAAATTCTCTAACATGTTAATGACAGGCATAGATGGGCATTGATTTCCCAAACCCCATGTTTTTAATATGTGCCATTTTAATTGGAGTAGGTTGATATCCTAGTGATGCTTTGATTTCTTTAATGGCTAAGGATGAACTTCTTCATCTGAGAGCTGCCCATTCATTTCAGTTACCTATTTTTTATTAAAATTTTTGATTTTGAGCGACCTATTATTATATAATTCCTTGGTATTTTAGTTATTAGCCTCCTGCCTGACGTGTAAATGGAAAAAAAATCTCCCATTTTGTTGGTTCTTTATTTGCTCTGTTGATAGTTTCCTTTGCCAGAGAGGAACTTTTTAATTTGATGCACTCCCATTTTTCGATTCTGGAGGTTTCTCTTTTGCATCAGGGGTGCTGTTAAGAAAGTCCTTGCCCACACTCATATCTTCTAGATTTTTGACTCTTTTATTCTCCAGAAAGTTCAGTGTTTCCCTTTTAATATCTAGCTCTTCGATCTACTTTGATTTGATTTTGGTACTGGCGAAGGTGTGGGTCTAGATTGATTCTTTTGTCTGTGGATAAACAGTTTTATCCAGCGCCAAGTGATAAAGAAACTATCCTTTCCCCTGTGTATGTCCTTGGCCCCTTTGTCAAGCATCAGGTACCTGAGAGTACTCGAGATACAGTCTAG
This sequence comes from Ctenodactylus gundi, assembly GCA_004027205.1. NCBI lineage: Eukaryota > Metazoa > Chordata > Mammalia > Rodentia > Ctenodactylidae > Ctenodactylus > Ctenodactylus gundi. The sequence continues at coordinate 4,601 of PVKB01002054.1, forward strand.
CAAATGATTATTGGGGCTAATAATTCTACTCAATGTAATTAATTGTTTTGGGACATATTTTGAGGAGAATTGATCGTGTCTAAATTTAAAGCATAAAATCCATTTAAAGAGATTGTTTCTAGTTGTACAAGCTATAATGACTTAAATTTCAATATTTCTAAAGAGTATAGAAAACGATATGATTAATTACATACTCTCAATATTTTGATTAGACTAGGGATCAAACTCTGGGCCTTCATTCTGATCTATATCCCAGCATGTTTATTTTGGACACATACTTGCTAAGCTGTCCAGGGATAGATTCAAATTTGCAATCCTTCTGCCTCAGGCTTATAGATTGCTGAGATCAAGGGCACATGACGCCATGGTCAGCTTCACACGTTTCTATTATCTCCCTCATTCCATAAATTGTTTAATAATAATTGGTATACTTGTTTATATACTAAGCATTCATTACAATGTCCTACATATACTAGATAACCATAACATGGAATAATGACTTTGTAAAGCAAGTAAGAGCCATTTCAGTTTTCTCTTTTCCAGCATATTTTGACTATTAATATATCTCAGTATTGTTCCATTTGTACAAAGAATAAGCATAGATTTTCTTCATTCAACAAAAATTAATTTGAGCTCAGTATAACTGTTCTGATGAATTTTCTCTTGCATGTCAAATTGAATTGGCCTAGGTAAAAAGCCTATATTTTGATAGTGCTAAGTTTTGATCTCCAGTCTTTATTAAATAAAACCTAGACAAAATTTTTTTGTATTAAGTTAAAGATCTCTGGGTCATGTAGGTTTCAGTTTCCAAAAGCCACAATAATGCAATCTTTGTCAGACAGCCTTCATCATTTTCCGTATAAGATGTCTATTTTGTCTGTATATCCCAGGTTCAAAAGTTCATTTTGTTGACTTTTCCTATTGATTGTTCTTGTATATATTGATTGATGCATATTAAATTGTACTTATGTTTGTATTAGTTTTAATAATTTGTAGTTGCTCTGTTAACTTGAGACTGAATTTGAAATTTAATTTTGATATTTACTGATAGTATTGATCTTAGACGATTATATCAATATTTTTTATTTTTATTTTTTATATTAATAATTATATGAACATTTCATTGGAAAGCAAAGAGATTTAGTATAACATTTAAAAGAATAATAATATATATAAAATATACATATTATAGTTATATATTTCCATACATATTAGACACTTGACTTCAAATGTGATATTATTTCTATGTCTGACAATAACAAAATAATAAGAAAAGAAAAGCTTAACGATGTTAAAAAATTTGTCAAGTCAAAGACAGAATTAGGGCTTTACACAAATCTAAGATAAGAGTAAGTAGTCACACCCTATTAAGAAAAGGGAAAGAAATTGACAGTTCAGGAGAGACTTGGGCTGTGTGAAACTCTGAAGAAGCTGAGAACACCTGGTTCCTCCCTCTGTGTGACAGTGCCCACTCAGTCCAAAATATTATTGTGCTGCTAGCTAGTACCATGAGATATATCCTTTTTCTTGGGAATATAGATATTTGAATTTGTATATTAAATGTCTTGGTTGCTAATTCTTGGTTTAAATATTGGTAAGACCTACTAAAAGCAAATTAAGTTGTCTATGAGCCAAATACTTACCCAGAAGTGTGAGGTGTGTGTAGACTATGAGAAATCATGACAACAGTGTGAAAAAAAAAAAATGGTGATGAGAATCTTCATGCCACAGCAGGGTCTGAAGTTTCAGTCTTACAAGCCCAAGGTAAAAGTAGAGGATCACATGTTCAAATCCTGCCTGATCATTTTATCAAGTTAGTGAAACCTTGTCTCAAAATCAAAAATGAAATAAGGTGGAGATTTATTTCAAGGTGAAGTCGCTGAGACTCACTCAGAACAAAACAAACAAACAAAACTGTTCAAACTTTATCACAAGTAACCAGAGTGGATGGCAGAAGTAGCTTCCCAGAAATAAGAAGACGGACATGAATTTCTGGCATGAAAAAGAAATAAACTAAGAAAAAAGAAAGTGATAGCTTATTTCTTGCCAAGTGAATGATCTATGTGAAATCAAAGACAACAAAAAATATGATAATTGAGAATTTCTTTGATAGCTTTGAATTTTGTAAACAGCACTGAGAATACAGTTGACAGCAGCGAGTTATCAGAATAATCACAGGTAGTTTGTTTATAATGCAAAATGTGCGCTTGCGCATGATTTGAGCATGTTGCTTAAAGTGTTCCAATTACAAAAGTGGCTGATTATATCCTGTATCCTTCGGCCTAGAATCCTACCCAAAATTGGGTGGAGTAGGCACAGCATCTAATAAAACAAGTGAATTGCAGAATTTATAATAGTTTAGGTTTTTCTTGATTTCTAGTAAACTAAAATAACTTACCTTCTTTTAACAAAATATTTAGCAATTAAAACTTGCATACATATGGTTGAACAAGTTAGTTGACAACTTGTCTAGATTAAGAAATGTCTAAGAGATTAGTATTGTACATTTCTGGGCGTGTTGAAAGTGTTTTTCCAGAAATGTTTATTGTATGGGCCAGCAGGCTGAGAGGGAAAGAACTACCCTGATTGTGTGATGCCACCCACTGAGCTTGCAGCCTGGGTATTTATCTATAACTGTATCTATCTGTCCAATTCTACAACTGAATCTCTGTATGCACAGCTATCACTTTATCTACATATATATATATATATATATATATATATATATATATATATATACAGAAAGACAAAGAGAGAGATACTCTAATCTGTGATTGTTGAGGACTCAATACAGTGTATATTTGCAGCAGAGTTTGAATATGTTGAGTATAGACTGAAACTTTGAGTCTGAAAATAAAGGAGGACTACAAGTACGTATTTATGAAGAAAATATTATAGGGTCAAGATAAAAATGAATCAAAACAGACACATTCTATTTTTAATAGTGCAAAAAAGCTGTAATTTATAAATATATGATTTATACAACTGCTCTGTTTGTGAAATCGGACAGCTCATTAAAATGTGATTAAACATATTAATAGTAGAGTTACTATAATATTTATGAAAGATTAGATTTATTTTAAAAATCCAATTCAATATCCAACCCTTAATTTGTTGATTCTATTGTTTTTATATAATTAATTTGTTCGATACTGGTGGGCTTCAGAAAAGACTCATACATATTTTGCTGAAGAATTAAGATGTCTGACTTTCAATTGCAGAATTATTTATCTGAAGTACATACACATACTGAAAACACTCTAGAAGATAGCTGATCTTTGTTATTTATCTACTAAACTATTTCTTTTTGACCTTAAATTAATTGGTTAGGAATTATACAGTTTTAAAATCTACAAATGAATTAATTAACATTTTCAGAAAGTAAATATTCCAACATCTGACAATGGAGCTTGTACTTTCTTGCAGCTCTGTCAAAAAAAATGTTTTTTTCAGAAATTATTCTATGAAGTATTGAATTTATTGTAAAGGGTAATTATCCTTTTAAAATAAACTACAATTTAAAACAGTATAATTTTCAACTGCATTCGAGATTATTAGCCTTCACACTGTTTCCTTTGTAACACAGAATTAAACTCTCTTCCTATGTTAAAACTGGAATATTTTATAGATGAGCAGTTGTCATTGTCTATACATGCCACATTTTACATATCCATTGGTCTGTTCATGGGTATTTTGGGGTCTTCAACGTTTTAGCTATTGTTAGTTGTGCCGCTGTGAACGTGAGTATACATGTATCTCTGTTATTTGTTTTTAACTCTTTTGGGAAAATTCCCAGAGGATGTGTCATTGGATTGAAGGGGATATTTATTTCCATACTTTTCAGAAACTTCCATAGTGCTTTCCATAATTGTTGTGTACCAGTTTAGACTCCCATCAGCAGTGCAAGAGGGTTCCTTTTCCCCCACAGTCTCACCAGCACTGATTGATCTTTGTGTTTTTGATATAAGCCATTTTCTCTGGGGTCAGATGGTACCTTAGTGATGTTTCAATTTGCATTTCTATAATGGCTAAGGATATTCAACATCTGTTCATGTATTTATTGGCCTTTTGAACTTCTGAGAACTGTGGTTGGAGGCTTTTATATGTAAACAGATTCAACTTTAGACCATCGTGCTCAGTGAAGTGAGTCAGAAGAAAGTTAAATATCAGATGGTTTTACTAATGAGAAACCAATATCACAATTATTTCACAGACTAATAGAAGGGAATAATGGGAATTGGAGGGGAGGATGTGGGAGGGTAGAGAAGGAAAATGGAAATGTATATGCACAAAATACTCAAGATCAATATAAACATTATGTATTGCAGCTATAAGTATCAATAAAATGGGAAGAAAACAGCTGTAATGCTATAGTAATCTCTTTGCAAGCCGTAGCTGGTAACATTTCATGAGAATGTAGGAGTCACAAATAAAATACCAATTGTTTTAAACAATTACAGTAGACATGTAATTCAACTTAAGGCAAAATTTTCAGCTCCAGGTTTGTATTATACTAATCATAGTGGCTTCATAAAAAAAAAAATACAATTCCTCAGCTCCTATAGCAGAGTATTAGTTTTGGAGTGGCTAATGAAGGACACCAAATATTTGAATTTAAAAATGTTTTTAGATAATCAATCAACTGTAATTGAAAATAACTACTTTACAATTTGATGTTAGGTAATACTAAAAAGCACCTTATATAAGATGATAATGTAAGCAATAGAAATTTTCTTTTTTGTGCAGTTTATTGTGCTTTGCAAAAGTAAATTGTAAGTTGGTTCAATTGTCATTTGTTATAATCTATTGGGTAAATTGATTCCCCTGAAGATAAAATGTTTCAAACTGTGCTGTTATTCCATCCAATATATGACTTTCAAAATGACATATGGCATTTTTCCATTTTCAAAAATAAAGCAAAATGCAATAGATAGAATTCAACTGCTTAAATTATTAGTGCATTGAGTCAATTAATTTTTTTCTGTTTGATTTATCTGTAATATGCACTTGATGTAATGCAAATATGTTATTATTCTATTTTAAAAGTTCAAAACCACTGATTTTTCATAAGTAAGTGTGTGACCTATTTTAAAAAGTGAACAATGACTTACTTGGAAACCCAAGATTAAACCATCAATGCATGAAGAGCGACATCATTTTCAATCTAAGGGAAATAATCATCCTTTAGTGCAACTACAAGAAAGAATTGGGAAGAAAACATGTAATTAAATCAAATAAAATTGTTTGGTCATGCTTTCAATGCATACAGTTATACGATGTTTGAAATAAGTGTGAAGCAGAGGAGTTAGAAATCTTAAAATTTTACTAGCGTATACATTTTCTACTACATTGAAAAAATATAAATTTAGAATTTACATTAGAAGCCATTTTTATTTTTGTATATTTTTCAAAATGAGTAAGTGTAATTCAACTGTAACTTTGTGATATTATATATAGTGTCTATGTGGCTTATCAGATATATTATTTTAAAATTTATTAACAATAAATCTCTAACATTTTTGTTCTTAAAATGACTACTGTTAATAGAACAGACAGAAATTTAAGAGATTATATTTCATAGTATAAAATACACTAATAATTCTGAATCAATTTTGTACAAATGATAAAGATATTTTATATATATATATATATCTTACCCATTATAATAGAGATTACTGTATCATTTCTTTTGGAAATTTTCCATACTTTGTTATAATTGATTTGTCTATTGTATTTTCTTTAATCCTAGAAATTATAAACCAAAACAGATATTTTGTCATGTAAAATTTAAACATAATATTTTTATGAAAATGGTGACTTTTCGAAGGATAAATTAAACATATAAAGGTGGCACCTGATTTTGGCATTACTTTCAACTCAGGAAAAGAATAAAAGCTATCTAGGGTCAGGATCTAGTCTTCTGTGGGTAGACAAGAAGTTTGGTAGGAGAATTTAAGATTCTGTGCCCAGCACCAGGCCCCAAAGTCAAGTGGCCATATGCATTTCCTGTAGCATAGCAACTGGAACAGTCTATAATGTGTTGAGTAAGCTCAAAAGGTATAAATATAATATCAAAAAACAACCAAATCCAAAGACACTTCACAGAAGCAAAATGTAAGTAGAAAGATTTCCAGTGTAGGGACAGAGGTTCCCCACTCCAATTGATCTGAAGTTTTCTATATGAAAGTAACAGATAAATGAGAAAGCCTGAAAGCAGGATACCTCAAAATACCAGAACTATAAAAATAAAGAAAAAATAGACAAAATCAAAGGAGTATATGGTATATTCACCAAAACTAAAGGAGAAAATATTTCCAACGAAAGGAAGAATTTAGTGTTAAGATGGGTGAGGCCCACAGAACTCTGAATATTCATGACCACACAGAACCACTTCAATTCAACTCATAATCAAAATCGTAGAAAATTTAGCATAACAAGAATGCCAATAGCTGACATATAAAATGACATACACATATAAAGTCAAGTTTATTGGAATTATAACATTTCTTAAAACAAACCTTAAAGACAGAAAACTTGGAGTAAAATCTTTTAAGCCATAGAAAAAAACAATTGTGAGTTGACACTTCTGTGACCCACAAAATTGACCTTCAAATTGGACAGAAAAGACCTTCCACAACAAAGAAACACTGAAGAGATTTATGAGAACTAAACCAGCACTGCAGAAGTAAAATGAAGGGAATCCTAGACAGAGGCAGGGAGGCCTGCCTAAAGAAAAGGGTACATCTAACTGGTAAAGTAGTGAAACAAAAAACAAACAAACAAACAAACAAATGAGCCCTGGAAAACTAACATTGGGAAGATTCAGTACATACTTTCCAATGACTCTGTGTTACTGTTCTTAAAACCCCGATCAAAGACAAGGCGTGATTGATTAGATCAAGAAGCAAAACTCAACTGTTGCCAGATACAGAGAAAAAAACATGATAGGGGATAAGATAGGTGACAGACACTGATAAAATAATAGTGGAAATGTTAAAAACTCACCAGCACAAACAGACAGATCAACTAAACTAAGTAATAAATTTTAGAATTAAAGTACACAATTGAACCAGTGGACTCAACTGGTATCAACGAAATGTTTCATCCAAGGACAATAAAATATACATTTTTCTCAGCAGCACATGGAACTTTCTCGAAAATACACAACATCTTATCCCATAAGTCATGCTTAACTAAATACAAAGGAATTGAAATCATCTCCAGCACAGTGTTGAACCAAAGCACAAACACTACGATCAGCTGCCAGAGACACACAGAGAGAAATGACACAAACACAAGGAGACTGAGTAAGACCTTATGAAATAATCATTGGATTACAGAAATCGCAGAAGAAATTTCAAAGTTCATAGAATCAAATGATAATGAGCACAGAGCATAGCAAAATTTTGAAAAGCAACAAGTGCATTTCTAAGAAAGGATGCTTTAAACGCGAACACCCACTTCAGAAGAATAGCGTGGCTCAAGTGAACTGCCTCACGGTGTGACTCCAGGTGCTGAATGAAAAAGAACAGTCCAAATGAGAAACCCACAGTGAAGAAATTACAAAATCAGAGCATAAATTATTAAAATGGACACTAAAAATACAAAGAATCAATGAATCAAAGAATTTGTCCTTCAAAATCACAAACAAGATTGATAAATCTCTATTAAAACTTACCTAGACAAGCAAAGAACGAACATACAAATGCAATTGGAAATGAAAAATATAAAATCACAACGGATATTGCTGGGGCCCAGAGATCTCCAAGAATCTTCAAAGAGATGTGCATCAAAATATTGTAAAACCTAGCATAAATGGGAAAAATTGTTTGATATACACGAATTACCAAAATTGAACTCAGTTATAAAATGTCTACCAACTAAGAAAGTTTACTAGAGCTTTAAGGAAAATTTAACACCAATATTTTTTATGAATTCTTCCATAACGCTAAAAAGGAAGGAGTCATGTCAAATTCATTAGTAGAAGATAGCATTACTTTAATAGCAAAACCAGACAAAGACTTCAGGACCTAAGAAAACTTTGGGCCGATTTCTTCAATGTCCCTGGATTCTTATGCCTCCAATGAGTCATTTTCAAGGAGAAGGCAGCAAATTGCTAAATTGATCCTAAACCCTGACCCAAGTAGGCTTCATCTCAGGAGTGAGGAACATTTCACAATGGATAAATCAATAAGCATAATACATTACATAATCAGAAGAAAGAAAAAATCACTTTATCATCTCAATATATTTAGAAAAGAATTTGAGAACACATAACACACATTCACAATAAAGATCCTGATGATACATAAGAATGCAATTATTTTTTACACGGGGCTGATAATCCATCAATTTCCTTAAATTTATTTATTAGCTGTAAAATATTACAGGTAGATTCATTTGAATATGTTACTTTAAAACTGTCACCTTTGAGTTTTATGTTTTTCCTTATTGATAAATACTAAATTTTTAGCTGGGCCAAATGGGACAGACCTGCAATCCCAGTCTATGTTAGGCTGAAGCAAGAGGATTGCAGGTTCAAGCCTTGGAAATTTAGCAATATAGTGAGAAGCGGTCTCAAATAAATAATGAAACTGCGTGGGGGGTTAAGGGTGTAGCTCGGAGTGAAAGCCTTAGGCTCAATCTCTACTTCTAGAAAAGAAAGATGGTATGTTTTCTTTTTATCTTTTGTACCAAACCAAATCTCTGGTGCAATAATAAATAAAGTGATCATTTCAGGCAGCCTGTGTCATCGGTGATTTCAAGACAAGAGAGGATATTGTTAATTTCTCACCATTAACTGAGATGTTAATCGTTTCCATCTGTAGTTGTTTCTTTCTGACTTAACGACTGCCTTCAGTGCCTGTACCTCTGTCAGTCTTCCACGGATAATCTCACATAGTATTTGTCTTTCCGTCGCCTTCAGGTCTGAAGGACGATTTTGAATGAATATTGAATTCCGGTATGTCCGTTATTGCCTATCCTCACTTCGCAGATGCCTTCTCTCTATTATGTAGTTGCTCTACTTTTTTCTTTATTTTTTTTCTGCTTGTCTTCTCTCTGTCTGTCTGTCTGTCTGTCTGTCTGTCTGTCTTTCTTCTTGCGGTACTGCAGATTCAGCCTGGGGCCTTCACACTGAACTACACCCCCTATATGTTATTATTATTATTATTATTATTATTATTATTATTACTGTTATTTCATCTAGCTAAGTAACTTACTTGCCCAGGCAGGAATCACACTGTGACCCTCCTTCTTCAGAATCCCAGAGTGCTGAAATTCAGGCCTGTCTCTGGGTCTAGCTTTGCTTCTTTTATTTTTTTCCATTCTATTCTTTTTTTTATCTTTTTGTTTTGAAAATCCTGCTTAAGTTTTATAGCGTATCTTGAATTTAATGGTTTCAAGTCTTCTGTTAGTGTTAGAAAGTCTCTGCTGAGTTCTCAGTATTCTTTTGTGCTCCTTCTTCTCTCTCTTCACCTATGTGGCACTGAGGTGGGCATATTTTAGATATCGACACCCATCTTACATGTTTTATGGTGTTTTTAACATTTCACATTTTTCTGATGGCCAATGATGCTGAACACATTTCTTTACCAATTTGTAAGTCTTCTCTTGAGAAAACCCACGTAATTACTTTGCATATTTTAATCAGGTTCTTTGTCCTGCAATTTCCAGCTCTGCATGAATTTGAGATTTAATTCCTTGCTCAGATGTAGAGATTTCAAAATTTTTCTTTCATTGTATAGGCTTTCTATTCAGTCATGGATTTTTCTATATACACACATTTAACATATAACAAATATATAATATTATATTAATATAATATATATTTAATATGATGCAATCCTATAATTCCATTTTCCGACCTTTATGTTTTATTGCCTGTCTGTATTTTAAGTCAGTGCTCTTCATTACAAGACTGAACAAACAAACAGAGAATTCAAATCTCTTTATTTGAGGAATTTCTGTTTGTTTTTTACAAGTTCCTGGCTATTTTTTGTGCCTTTAAAACATTTGAACTGTATTTAACAGTACTCCGTTTTCCAGGGTAATTTTCCCTGAAAATGTAGCTGAACCAAACTTCTCTATTGAGTTCATTCTTTGCTTTATTTTTCCTCTAAGATCTTCAGGTGGATTTTTAATATTTGCCAAATTTTTATATTTCCACATAATATTAAAATAAGAAGTCATTTTTTAAAAGAAAATTTCCTAAAAGGAAAAACCTTCAAATTAATTCAATGTCTCCAGGCTTAGTGAAGTCCAGAGCTCTGAACACAAGTGAGACAATAGTGAAAAGCCACCAATTTTTTCCCCCAACTCATTTCTTATTTGTATAAGAGTCTATAAGAGACCACATAAAATCTTCATAAAAACAATGATATAAAGCATGATTATTTTTAAAAAGATAGTATTTACAAATAAACCTAATAGACACAGCTCATGACACCAAGGACCACAAAAACATATATAAATTGAATAAGCAAAGACTACTAGCTCATTCCAATACACACATATTTCATTTATTTTGATTTCCTGACAAATGATTCAACAATCCATTACAAATTCTTTCAAAATAAATCAATTAGAAAACCTCAGCAGAGTCATGAGAAAAAATAAACAAAAATTACAACACCAAAATACCACAAATAGATAATGTGATGGATGAAAAGAGTTTGGAGAATACAGGGGAAAAAGTTAATAAATCAGAGGCTAGATGACTAAAATTTATTCTCCCAATACAAGTGCATGTGTAAAAACACATACTATATACACATAGAGTCTGTACAATGTGAAAAGATAAAAACTTGAGCCTAATGAGTTTTCTGAAATTATTGTTGAATCCTTTTCAAAACCACTAAATATAAACCAATACATCTATTGTGGAAGCTAGCTAAGTCCAAATAAAATAAACCCAAAGAAATTTAGGCCAATCCATATCACGAAACTTCTGAAAACTAATGAGAAGATGACCAAAACTTAAAAAAGATACTAAAAGCTTCCTGTTTTTAACTTCATTTAAAAATATGTTTTATTATGTAGTGCATATGTTTATTCATTTTCAGTTACTTTTATTCAATTCGTATTTTTGTTGCATCATATTCACAAAATTCTGTTTTCTCTAGTACATCGTCCATTTATTAATGTAACTTCTTCCAGACTCTGATGTCCAATAGCCCTAATTGTGTTTGTTGTGTATTTGTATTTTTATCAGCAAAGTTAAAGAACAAATTTTGGAGCTACAGTTTTCAGGTGACATCAGATAAAAAGAACACAATACTGAAAACTTCTCTGACTCATGCAAACCATGGAAAGGATAACAATACTTTCAAAACTTGATAAGCTTTAAGGTAATAATATACTAATAATATATCTAAATTATAAAGATAAGACTAAAATCTTTGAATGAATTTTTAGAAAATATTTAAAGTGCCTTGAGTCCAGCATTCAAGAATGTTTTATAAATTATTAATGTTGCATAGCTGTATTATGTATATATGATAAATGATGATGTATTGTTTAATAAAGGTGTCATGTTCTTATGTGGTGCTAATTCTTTTTGCTAGATGAACGTCACAGAATGGGCTTATTCCTGCTTAGATGTTGCAACCTACAACTTATGCAAGTAATTTTATTATCAAATGAGACTACTATCATATACGCAGTCTATTTCAGTGAAATATCAAGCAACAAATTGCTACATTTTACAAGAAAACCTATATTTTATTTGTAAAAGAAATACGTGGCTGATACCCTAAACATTACTGAATTTATTGAATTGTGTATGTGTAGTATAATGAATTCAAATATATCACACGACCTTTCTAACCTTAGGATTTTCCTGTTCAGATGTCAGTTTGCAATAATTGCTAAAAACTATTTAGCCTTTTCATCAAGATATTATAAGTTCTTTGTCTTCTTCAAAGACCTTCCAGACACAGAATAATAAAGTTCCCAGCTGTTAGAAATAGACTATGTCAGGTTATAAATAATTAAAAAAAACTTGTTCTGTAGCTGTGTAAATGAAAGAGAAATTTTAGGTTCTAGAAAAGTGTACTTTTAAAATTTATTGAAGTTTTAAAGAAGACACATAGCCTAGTTTTTTTTTTCTTTCTGACAATTTTAAGCAAACATTTTCTACACTTTTACTTCATTTTAAAATATGATTCTATCTTACTATTATTCAAAATGCATCTATAATGCTGGACCCAAGTATTGTACTTTTATACAATAGGAACAGAACGTTGCAATCCGATTTCTCTTAACCTCAGGAATTGCTTTGTTCCATTTCTGCACTTGTCTTACCCAGACCCTGGTCATCACAGACCTGACTTTACTGATTTATTGCATTAGGGCTCTTACGCTGGTGAAAACATGCAAAAAAAGAAATAGCTTGTTTAAGATCTTGGAATTTCCATAATTTATTAAAATGTGCTTCTTTATAGTTAAATTTTCCCAGGAATAAATTTGAAAAATATTGCTGCTTAAGCATAGTCTAAATATTTTCTATGGGTAAGGTGTTTCAGGATATTAAAGATGTGGGTAAAACAGATAAATTTGTGTTGAGTTCCACGTGGAGCTTGTAAAAGAGTAGCACATTTTTGAACAAGACTATATTTTCTCCTATCTCAATAGAAACCGAATTATGTTATTAATTTAACACATTTATTTTTATGTTTGAGTCAGGAGTGATTACAGAAGTTGCTGTAGAGCATTGTACTTCTCTTCACCTGCTCAAAGTGAAACACGAAGCCAGTGGTAGAATTTACAGTTTTGTCCCGTCATCTCTAAATGCACTCATTTCTTCAGTAAACGAAGTCTCAGGTTCATTGAATGAGGGCAGGTATGGCAGTATAACCTTCATAGCTTTATTCTAGAATCAACAAAACTCACAATTCTGAAAGTAGTAGCAACTTATTGAAAACTTCAAAATTGATTTGTTATAATTACATTATGAATAAAGAAACTCTGAATTAAATCCAAACTCCATTTTATTTTAGAATATCACAAGTAAGGACCAACCTGGTATAATAAATTGTCCGAAGTGTGCCAAAGATCTTGAAGAAATATCTTTAACAGTAATAAAATGTCTCATAATATTTTAGAGTGTATCAATTAATTTTACTCATAAATGGAAAAATAAGTTATTATGTGGTTAAATATATTTTTGGGGTTCACAAAATCTTTTGGACACACAATTAAATCTTATTTAATTCCTCTTTCTTTCTTTCTTTTTCTTTTTTCAGTCAGAACTGGGGATTGAATTCATGACCTTTACGGTGAGATATCCCTAAGTTATCTCTATGGTTTTTAGTATTTTTCTCATTTTTAAATCTCAAGACAGATACCACTGAGTCCTAAATAGCCCAGAGATGGCCTGATGCATGGTCCTCCTTGTCTTAATCCCCAAATACATTGACACAACAAGTAGGATCCTGAACTCGTGTGTAGGTCTGCACTCTGTCATTTGGTTTGTGGACAGAAAGGAGAAAAAAAAAAAGAAAAACAAGAATACCAACAGCCAAATTCTACTTCATATAATCTGAAGAACACTTAGAAACTGCTATTAGCATATTTCAAGTGTCCTGTACAGTATTTATTGAACATAGTCACCATGACGTGAATAAGATGCTCAGAACAAAACTCACAAACTAAGGCCCACGTCACCCAGTTCTTCCTTATCCCAGATCACAACAATGTGTAATCTACTTTCTGCTTTAACAAATTTGACGTTTTAGATTCTACACATACGATTCTATTTTTTTCAAAGTAAATGACCCAGTTCATTGCTCGAATTTCTTTGCACTGGGAAAATTTCTCTCCATTATTGTCCCTCAGGTAGTATCAGAGAAAGGGGAAAGGCCAGAGTGGTACAGCTGTCCAATTTTGGTAGTGCCTGCATGTTATGAACAACCATCTGTAGATGAGGCTGGGACTTCTTTTCCTGTGCCAGTTGATCATACGGCTGATAGTGTCCAATTTCATATGTGACTAAAAAGGGTCCCGAATAGTCAAAGCAATATTGTGCAAAAAGAACAAAGCTGGAGGCCTCTGCTCCTTGATTTCACACTATCTGACTTCAAATTACATCATAACACTGTAGTAACAAAATCAATATGACATTGGCATCAAAATAGACATGCACACCAGTGGATCAGAGCAGAATAAAGAGCCTAGAAATAACTCCATTGGCTTGTAGGTGTTTGGTTTTTGTAAAGGAATCAGGAAATTAAAGTGAGAAAAAGAGCCTTTTCAATAACTGATGCTATAAAAAAGAATGTTTAGAGGCAGAGGAATGAAAGTCGATCTGTGTCTTGCATGAGTCATAAATATCAACTAACCTATATTAAAGAATTAAGTGTAAGACATGCAACTCTTTTTTTTTTTTGAGACAAGGCATCACTCTGTAGAACAAGATGGTCTTGGCCTCAGTCTGTAATCCAGGCTGGCCTTGAACACATGGGAATCCTCCTTCCTCAGAATCTGGAGGATTGAGATTACAGGAGTGAGCCATTGCACCCAGATTAAACGGTAGTGAGAAATAGAACCCGGAACCTTGTACTCGCTATGTGAGTGCTTTAAGTGCGTAGCAATGCTCCTAGACCGAGGACCTGGAACTTCTTCTACTAGAGGAAAAAATAGGTAAAATAGGTAAAATACCACAGAATAACTACTAGATGATGGATATTTGGTTATAATCTCTAAAGCACCTGCAAATAGGCTCACATCAAAACCCAAAGCTTCTGCACAGGGAAGGAAACAATCAGCAATTCTGGAAGAAATATTTGCAAGCTATATCAAAAAAGGTAAACATCAAAACTTATTAAGAATTTAGGTAAGTAAATGGGAATAGCAGTATAGTAACAATATTATAACTTGAACTAAACATGGACTAGTAAGCACACACCTCCAAAATAAGATATGTAAATAGAACGAAAAGAAATGCCAACATCTTTGATCAGGATAATGAAAATCAAAACTACAGTGAGATACAAATTTTTTTAGGAAAAAAAATTGAGTACCTGAAATATAACAGTTGTAAAAAAGGTTTCAATTGAGCACCCTCTGGTTTACGTTCTAATTGTATCCCATGTGCCTATTGCAGTTCTTTAATTGCATAATCTTGCAAAAATTTTAATTTCTCTATTCAATAAAGTAAAGTAAAGTTTATTTTCTCTTCTCAGTGAGACAGAATGGGAGAGAGGGGTCCCTAGAGAAAACATGAAGAAATGAGATTGTAAGTAGAGAGATGAGCCAATACTATGACGAGAAGCTGGAAACAGATAAAAGATGAACTGAGATATTTTCAGTGGGAGTGATGTTTCATAAACAAGGCTGTTTAGTCAAAGTATGTTAATTTCCACCCACCATTTTCTTTTCCCTTTTCTCTATGTGGTAGCAAATAGCGTTTTTCTAATTTTACATGTATAACTGTCATGCAGAATAGTCTCAGTAAGTAGGGATTCATTGACTCAGATCAAGTAAGCAATCAAGAACTAGAGCTCCTTTCAGACATGTCTCAGTTCAGAACCTAAATACTGCTTCCTAGACACAGCTTCACGCTCATTTCCCAATCTGAATGGTCTGACCAGATTCAGATCGTCACAGATGGATTGTAAAGCTTGGCTTTCTTGAGGCTACTTGACTACTGTTATTTGGATGTTGAACTAGACTGAGCTTTCTGATATATAAAGCCTGATATTGAAGAACTGATAATCTATAGACTTTTTCCACCAAAGGCCATAGGTAGTAAAATTCCAAATAAACAAAAATAGTCAAAAATCAAATCCAATGAGTACATTTTTACTTTGAAAATCTGACGTGTATAAATTAAGTCTAAACGTGAGTTTGTTCCACCTTTGGGTTAGTGTGAAAAAGGAAAGATATATATATATATATATATATATATATATATATATATATATATATATATATATATATATTACTATATTACTATATTACTATATATTTTGCTTTGACCTTATAAACCATGTATATATGCAAACATCAAAAAGAGATAGATGACAATGTTAGGTTAAAGCATGAACTTCACTGACAGAAGCCTACAGTAAGTTTATGTCCTTAGAGAAATACAAAGGAACTAATACACAAAATTGTCTTATATCATAAAATTTTCTAATAGTGCATTAGTAAATGTCACAGAACTGAAGATCATCTTCAGCAGTGTGGACAAACACAATTCAAAGATTCAGGACCAACAGTCATAATAAAATGAAGCTTATGAATTTCACAATGATTAACAGTCTTTGGGGGAATATTTGCATTTAGCTTTGTTAGATGTACCATGGCTTTGTAAGAATGAAAGAGGATGTGTGCAATTGGCCTCAAGCAAACACATCACAAAACCCAGAAAAAAAGAAAGATCAAAAGACGTGGTCTTTTCCCAAGAGTCAGTCCACAGAGGCAGGCATCCCAATGAGTAATTCCCTGTTTCTACTCAGATATCAATTATTTCACATCTAAAATCTGAGAAAAAGACTTTAAATTTAAGATTATGCTCATATCGTTCACCATTATTATAGGAATGCTCTTATTCTTACTGCTCTTGCTTTTTAATAAAAGTTATTTGTGGTAGCTGGACTACTGCAAATTAAAATGGTTTCCTCTTTTGATTAATAAAGCAAAGGTAGTGATGGGAGTTACTGCCACTTTCTTTAATCTTGTGAACCAGTAGTAAGAAAGGACAGTTAAACCTTGCCTATGAATGAAATCCCAGCAATTTATACATATGAAACAACAGTCAGTTTTTGATTGTCATGGTCTGGACTGTTCTACCAATTTGCAGAGCTGAGTTGCACAGTGTAAGGCTCTCTAGCCTCAGAGGGTCATAAGAATTAAATATTATCTCTGTCACTTATTAGCTGTGCTATTTGTGCTATCCTCCACTGTTTGTTGAGCCTCAGTTTCCTATCTTGTCACACGCCAGTTGCACTGATTCTAGCCAGTATGTAGAAAGTTCAGGAATAGAACAAAAGAATTGGCAGAAAAGATATATTGTGTTTCACTTCCTCACAAGTAATGATCACTCATTCCACTGTTTATATGGGAGCAAATACGACACAGCAGATTCACGTAGTGTCTTACTATCTGTGCCCCGTTACTGTAGTTAGCATTGGCTTTTTCTACAGAGTTCTGACTTATCACATTATGTGGATTGGAAAAGCTTCCAAGAAGGACTTTGGATCTAGACCTAAGACTGAGGTTTCCTTTCGCCGTGAACTCCGGAGGAACATTACTCAAGTTCCCTACCAAGTAAGTGAATCTTCTATTGCACTCATTGTAACAAAACACAAAAAATTCAACAAGGATATCAGAGAATGTTTAACAATGAATTCAACCAAATACTGTGCACATGTGCAAATGAAATAAAATGTATTTATTTCATATAATGTGTCTCATATTCAAGTGCTAAGATGGCAAATGCAAACATGATATAAAAAATGTTCTCACAAAAGGATCCATAAAAGCAATAATTCTTATTAAAACAAGCTAAACATAAAGTTTTCTATTAATAGGCCATATGTGATCTTTATGATACTACTAATAAAATTATACTAAATACCAAATAAGAATAAGAATAAGAATACTTAGACCTAAATAAATAACATAAAGCTAGTACCAGTTAATTTTGAAAAGTTTACTTAGACAACAGGTCAGACATTTGGATGAATAATTCAATTTTGTGTGTCTTATTGTACAATCCCAAGTCATTTTATGTTTCTCACATTTTTTCTATTATCAAATTATTCAAAAAAGAATGACTTATTAGACTGATTCATTTATCCTCTAGTTATTATAAAATCTTAGTTTTTCTTGACTTCCCTTCACCTTGTTGCATTAAATATTTCCTTTTGTATTTCAAGTTATCTTTGCACTGTAATTTTTTATTCATTTATATTTTCTTTAATGAATATAAAGCTAGGAATATTGTTGTTCTGTAAATTCAAAAATTCACATACAATAGGGCAAATTTTAGTTTAATATTAGATTCTAAGGGCTTGAAATTTGTGAAAATCTCCTGAGATGATTCTACTATTCTGTGGTAGATCACTCTAACAGCGAATGGTTTTGTGGATTCCCTGTAGTGTGACTTACAAGCACTCTGTCCTCACGGCTGATACTGTCATTAGAACTTTGTTGCACTTTGTTGCATAGACTTTTAGGAGCATTAAAATGCACTCTGGGTGCCCTATCAGAGGAAGGCCGAGGCTTGTTGAGTACAGGAGCAGTCTGGACTGCAGAGCAAGATCCTGTCTCAAGAGAAAGGGGGGGGTGGGGGGGAAGCGGCACGGGTACCATGCTTATCATAATGATTGATACTATTTCCACAACACAGTGTTTGTAAATATGATAGGAGATCGAGGCTTTCAAATTGATGTATTATCTACTTGATTTTTGGTGCTTGTCTTTTCAATCATATATTGTCTCTGAACACTTTTATAACATCTTTTACAGTTTTTTGTTAGTGTTCTCTCCTATTATGTCAACCTGCAGACCTGACTTGAGAGATCTTTCACAGTTAAACAAACAACAACTTCCATCGAATTGCATCTTATAGAGCTATACAACGAAAGTTAGGACAGAGAGCTGCGCCGCTCAGCCCTGTGTCATCCCCTGAGTGACATAAGCTTGCCTTTTGGCGGGTCATACTTCACCGCGTGATATATGGAGGTCATTGTTCTGTAGTCAAGTTTTTATTAGTTGCTGAATGTTTTCTCTAATTCTGACAGATCAGTTCACTCTTGTCATATAGATTCCAAATCTACTCTATTGTTTCCTATTATTTATATATTTTTAATTCACATATAGAAAAATTCACTCTGTTGGACAGTTCCAAAAGCATTACAGACACAACTGGCTATAGGAATCCCATCTCCTGTCTTTACACAGGAGGGACCCCTCTGGTCTTCCCGTGCTCTCTTACTGCCACCCCTTACTTTCAGCAATAACCCTGGAAATCACTGGTGTGTTTTTCATTTGCTTTTTTACTCTTTACTCTTTTTATTTAAGATTCCATGTTAACAGAATCATGCAGCACAGAGAATTTGGGATGGGATTCTTTCACTCAGCACGATAGAGTTGAGGTTAATTCACGTGTGGAGCAGTCACACAAAGTTGATAATTAATGTTCCACTGTATGAACGTTCAACAACTCATTATTTTGTAAATACGTGATTTCCAGATTCTATAACACATTAGAGACACGGAGACTGGGGAGGCTGTGAGCATCCATGCCCACTCCTCCTTAGAGGTTCATGTCTCTCCTAGCTGGCCATTACCTTTCTACCCTGTCATTTCTATTTCTTATGTCATTAGATTTGCACATTTCATAAGATGGACCCTGTTTCAAAGAAATTGCTTTACAGATTCTGAGTCTTTTTTATTCCATCTAAATTTTAAGATTGTTTTTTTCTAGTTCTGTGCAGTTGTAGGTGGTGTTTTGATTGGTGTTGCATTGAATTTGTATAGGAGTGCATTAGAAGAGTAGCCAGTATGAAATGAACAAATAACATTATTTTCCTATTCATTGAGTCAAAGAAAAGAAAGGGTGTTTCCGGTTTGAGTGACAATGTATAAATCTGATGTCAATCATTTGGAAGGCTTTTCTGTAATCAAGTATTTATTAGTCTTAGTTAACTAGTCATGCGCAAGACTGAAGGGTCATATAGAGAGAACATATTAAACGTCCCAAGAAAGTGCCAGACATTGTTTCAAAAGGAAAAGTGCTATTTTTGTATCCCTTTCAGGAACGTATGAGACATTTTCAACATGCATACTAAAATTTGGATAACTTATTTTCAATTCAGTAATTATAGTAGGAATATTGTGCTAATTATTATGGTTGAAATTTAAAATTTTTCTACTGATAAATGACATTGAGAATGTGTTGTGTGCATGTCCACTCTCTGTGCACCACTGGAGAAGTGCAATTGTCTTATTTCATTTTTTTCTATTTTTTTTCAGATAAAATGATGTCTTAGAATTGAGACTTGCTTATTATTCTAGATCATAGTTTTATGTTAGGTGGGCAATGTCCTAAGTTTTCCTGGTCTGTATCTTTTAAAAACAAATATGAGTTTTGTACCGGTTG
The DNA here is from genome assembly GCA_004027205.1 of Ctenodactylus gundi. Classification (NCBI taxonomy): domain Eukaryota; kingdom Metazoa; phylum Chordata; class Mammalia; order Rodentia; family Ctenodactylidae; genus Ctenodactylus; species Ctenodactylus gundi. The sequence continues at coordinate 24,711 of PVKB01002054.1, forward strand.
ATCTGTGCTTTTGGTGTTGTTCCTGCAAACATTTTTAATTTAATGTCATAAAAATTATTCTCATAGATTGTATAATGATAAAATATAGAGCTTTTATAATTGTAGGGCTTACATATATACTCATGCAATTTTTGAATTTGTATTTGCATACATGTTGAGGTGTAGGTAGAAAGATTCACTTATGTGTTGTCTATGTCCAATTATTCCATCATTTTTTTAAAAAATTATGTTTTGTAACTGATACATAAATTTATACATTTTATGGGTTTCCAAATGATATTTTGATACATGTATACATTATGAAAGAGTCAAATCAGGAAAAGTGTGTATAGTGCCTCAAATATTTATCTTTCTGTGATGAATACATTCAAAATGCTTTAACTTTTCTGGATATATATGGTATGTTTTTATTGTCTGTGATGACATTGCTGCGGTACTACTTTGGTTAGAAGACTATACTATCTCAACTGGACCTAGTGGTACAGGCCTGTAATGCCAGTTTTATGGGAGGCTGAGGCAGGAGGATTACAAATTTGGGCCCAGCCAGGGCAATTTACCAACTTTGAGGATTCCTAACTCAAAATCAAAAATAAAAATGGACTGAAGATGAATCTCAGGGAGAAGATGGAGGGCTCACTCCTGGTAACAAAAACAACAGCAACAACAACAACAAGAACAACAAAAACAGAAAAAAAATATGAAAGACTTTTCTTCTCCATTGATTTCTTCCATACCATCAATAATTAAATTGCTATGTACATACGGTCTTATTTCTGGACTCTCCTTTTTGTCATTTAATGAAATATCTATATCGACATGCACTATTACTATTTTTTATTTCAACCTCCTAAGTCCAGAAATCAATTACTGTGAGTGCTGCAACTTTGTTTTCTTTCTAAAATAACTTTAACGCATTAGTTTCTATCAACCCTGATGTATTTTGTAGACTCAGCTTTTCAGAACCTATAAAATATCCCGATGACAGGTTGATTTGAATTATATTGACTACATCAATCCCTTTGAAGAACATTGACTTCGTAACTGTATCAAGTTGTTCAATCCATGCCCCCAAGAAACCCTTGAATTTAGTTAGCCATGTTTTGATTTGTTTCGTTGGTGTTTCTAGTTTTCAGTTCATGGATATTGCATATGCTTTGTTATAGCAATATCTAATTACACATGTTGTTTAAACTTTTGTGTGTACATTTTCATCGGCAGCACAGAGAAATACAATTGAGTTTTCAAATTCTAGCAGCTTTATTGTTTTGGCTTGTGTGTATTTCTACTCATGCTTGTTCTGATTTGTTTACATGGATTACCTTCTCATTTTCTTACTGTTTTGGGATGGTTTAACTTAATTACCAAGTTGATTGCCTGGGAAGTTCCTTGGAAAATAGTCAAGCGCACTCCAGAATATGGCTGGGTAAGATTTCTGGCCCCTAGCATCTTCCTCGGTGGCACTGTTACCTTGCTCTGATTCCTGGCCACCAGCAAGTATCAGTGTTTCTCTGCTAAACTCTTCCACCATGATGGTTCCACTATCTGGCAGCTGGCCAATGGCTGAAATCTCTGAAGCCTTGAACCCAAATAAATCGCTTGTATTTTAGATTGTAGATCTAGAATACTGTATCCCAGCAATGGAAAACCTGACCAATACTTTCTCCTAAATATCTTACTATAATGGTACAAAAAAATAATTCACAACATTTTTTACACCTTTTGACACACATTGATACCTATTTATTATATATCACTTCCAATTTAGCTCCCACTAATGTAAAGCGTCAAATTGAGGTATTTTATTAAAAATATAATTATCTAGCAATTGGAATTCTCTTTAAATTTAATTTAAATAACTACTTCATTTTAATATTTTCAGAAGGGTTACTATATTTGCATTAAAAAGACATTGAATCTGATGAGGACACAGAGGTGCATTTTGCTGTAGTTTAACAAAAGGATATATTGATTGTTTATCCGTTTAATGGCCTTTTCATATATTATATATACAAGAACATATGATTAAATAGGAACACAAACTGTATAATTAACAGAAGTCTTAAAAGTGCGTAAATGAAGTGTAAAATATTATCAAAAGAAATATGAATATACTTGTTAATTTACTTGATGCATTTAATATGGAGAGACTGTAGCGTTCCAATTTCAGATTATGGTTGCCTATGCTACAACCCTTTCTATAAATGTATTCTGATCTCACTTTAATTTAATTGACATTTACTTTGTTCCAAATCTGCTAGTGCTATTTTCTCAACAGAATTGTATTTCCAATTAGTTATTAGGACAGAGGAAAATTCTCGACCGTGAAATTACTGATACTTGTCTGCCAAACCATTTACATATTGATAAGCCACAAGAAGACTTCCTTTCTCTTCTACTGTGAATACAATGACTTCTCTTCTTAAGGACTGCCATTCCATTAAGATTTTTTGACAGGTGTAATGCTGTTCTATAATTTTATGTTGCTCATCTTTCATTTGATTCTCTGAAAATTAAGGATGAAATAGATGTCTTAATTTTCAAATATAATTTTATTTCATGCTTTAATTTTTCAGAACAACAAGGATTTGTCTAGTAAAAAAATGGAAGGTTTAACATCTGACCAAGCAATTCTGAACATTTCTAGGCAAAATAAGCAATATTGACTAGACTAACACCAAAATTATGCAAAGGAGACACATGGTCAAATGTGAAAACTGCAAAAAATATGGCATAACATTTTTATTTTTCTTGTATGTATAATAGGAATTTACCAGCGAGTTAGTTTCATGAGAATTGTGTAAATCTAACAATAACTGATCCCATCCATCTGTCTGTCAGGGTATCTATCCTCCTGTTTTTATTACTGAGATATGTCTTTCTTCTATTCCATTTTTTAGAAAGTAAGGCATGCATTTTATGCATAATTTCAAATAATACATTCGTCAATTAAGAAATTTCAAATATTGTAGTGTTCTGGAAATCTTAAATTTGATTTGATAAAAATATTAGAACATATTGTGTGTCACAAACTCATTTGGATCAATTCTCTTGAAGCACTTGAGTTTCGTATCTCAAATATTAAAAATTGAGAAAAATCAAATTAAATTGATGGGTTATCTAGCAAGCAATTTTATAGTAAGAAAATGAATCTTTCAAAGAGAAATGATTGTAGGAGAACTGAGATTAGTAATGTGAAAAGTTTGTTGTCTCAATATATCAAAATAAAACAAAATTAAAACATGGCATTGGAAGCTCCTTTCCTCACCACTTTTGGTAGGTGAGCAAAGCACTCGTTGAAAAAGTCTCAGCTCAATTATGAGATAGCCAAAATCGGTCCATTAGTTTAAAAAATCTCCACCTTTCACTTTGCTAGCCTGAGAGCCTTTCACTTTCACAGTTATATAACTCTTTCAATGCTTTTCTTGAAATTTAAACTGGAACTCCAGCCATAGTTCATATAGATTGTGATTAAGAAAGTTTGAGTGATAATCTAGCTGTCATTGAAATACATTTCATAACTATTCCTGGTAGAAAACATGCTAGTATACACTTTAAATAAAAAAATAAAACTGAAGTACTTTATAAGTACTTATAAGTATTTTATAAGATTTATATGATGGTTGTGAATTAAATTGACAATAAAAGAGCCAAATATTCATATATTATGTTCTTTTTATAGTATGTTACTTAAAAATATTACATTGACACAAATAGTTATACATTAAGTTCCAAAATAATATGAACCATGGTTTTCTACTGTACTATTATCATTCTTACAGTGATAGTGTTCTCCTTTGGTTAAAAAATAGAGAAATGAGTCATTAAACTTAAATACAACATTTGTTTTTGATTTCCATCTCTTGTGTGTAAGTAATTTTGCTAAGTGACATCTTAAAGATTCTCAGCAGATCAAATAGTAACAAGATCAGAAAACAGAAAGGATCAAGATGAGTGGAGGAATGCCACAAAAGAAAGACAAAGTACAATGAGTGAAGCTAGCAACTGATTATCCATATTTGATCGCCACATACACAACAAGATACACCTTGCAAGGAAAAACTAAATAAGCACCATAACTTAATTCGCATGTTAAAATAATCCAGTAATGTTTTTGTTGACTTTCTCATTTTTTAAAGCTGTAGGGTGGTAGATATATCTACTAGTAGAAGAAACTAATATGCCTCAAAAAATTATAAAATAACCATATACCAAAATAAACTATTGTGGTTTTCTTATTTGAAACGAGTAGAAATAACATCAAGATAACATAAATCCTGTTGCTCAGTTGTAAAATGAGACTATGAGGCCTGTGCATGTATGTAGCTCAGAGGAAGAGAGCTTGCCTAGCCAGCACAAGGCCCTCAGTTTGATTTCCTAGACCCACAGAAGCCAGGTAGGTGACACATCTATGAAACTACTTGGTGCCATCACTAGACTTAGAATACATATAACGTTATAGGAGACATTTAAATTTTCAACATTTCAACTATACTGAAAGCTAGGCATTTTTAAGGTGTTTTGAAATAATCAATTATAATCAGAATAATTATAACCACTGTCATTTCTCCATCAGACATTCTTACTTTTTAATTCATCTACTTGATGGAAAGAAAATATGGAAACACTGCAATCTGATGACACTTCGAGCATTAAAACCGCTTATAATTATGAACTACCTTGATACACATCTGGAGTCATGGAAAATCAAGGCAATGGTGTGGGTGTGTACATTGTACTTTGGACAAAAATCAGCTTCCAAAATACAGAGGAAACCAGTACTGACCCTGCTAGTGGTTTCCAACATTTTTGCTATCAGGGACTGATTTAGGTAGGTTATTTTTCCAGGACATGGGAGGATTACCTGTTATGTTATTGGTACATATATATTAATATAAAAATTTGATGATGTGGTCACAAAAACATAGAATATCATTTATGTGACATTAAAGGAAAGCAATTCTAGTTATAGCACATAATTTGGTTAGTTAAACAGAGGGAAAATGATAGTGTTCACTTTAAAATGTTTTGTTTTATGATATGAAGAAGGCTTGGCTATAAATCTATCAGATGAATTTTTATAGCTCATGAAAAATCCTTATCATAAATAACTCTATAAATTACATCTTTGGGAACATTACGTTGAACTGGCTGAATTTTCAAGACATGGATTTTTGGATCTAGCTCTTACATTTAAAACTGACTTGTTCACTTTTAATACTCTTTTATCAATGTAGCTTTCAATATGTCATTGAAAATAAAATACCTGCTAACCTAACATTATGGGACCTAGGGACAAAAATCACAGCATGAGTAAGCATAATTGTCTTCTAAAAAGAGTAAAAAAATTATATTCTTTTTTATATTAATATAATAATCAATAGATGTTCATTTAGAAGGGTTTGCCAAGAATTGATAACATGCTTGTCTTACTTTTTCTTGGTGGAGCGCAATATCAGACCCCACAAATTAAGGGAAGAAAAGTTCATATCAGCTCACAATTTCAGAAGGTGGCCATCCATTCATGGGTGGTCAGCAGTAGTAGAAAGTCAGAGCAGAGGGCCTGGTGGGAGAAAAGTTATTTACCCACAGCAAAAATGAAAGGATTGAACTAACTAGGGAAGTATACTCTTCCTGGTCATGCCCTAGCGACCCACCCCTTCCCAAGCCTCATCTCTTAATAGCACATGTAATCAAAGAAATAAAATAATGATACATTTAACTTCATGTTCCAATAAACCTCCAAACATGAGGATTTTGGGGTCATTCCCTTATAAACCATAACAATAATACAAACTCTAAACTCTTTCAGACAATTTTTTTCATTTTCATAAATAATTAAGGCTGATTTTCCAGTATCTTGCCTTTTATGTATTTTCCAAATTATTTTATAATTTAGAAATATGATTGAAGTAATAAAATAAAATGAAGCTGTCAAGTGGCTTCCACTGTAATATTTGTTCTGTTATTAAGTCCTGTGGGATTTTCTTCTGTGGCTTTTCTCAGCTGAAATTTTTTTCAGAGTAAAGATGGTCTGTGGAATTGGATTATGTCCTTGATTCGGTCTCTAACATTTTATGAATCTGTAATTTTGTGCTGCTTTGCTCTGAAATTATGTGAATCAAATAGTATTCTGAATGTAGAATGTGATGACACATTCATATTTTCCAATTTTGTAGACATTGTATTATGCTGAATTTCGCACTTTAATATCATAAGATTCATATCAGGAAGATTTGGAGAAACAGAGCCCTTAATAAAACAGAATCCTCAGATGTGTGACAGTAAAACATTCTTCAGTCTTTAGAAAATCCAGGGCTCACATGACGTCATACAAGACTGATTTCTCTTTCTGCCACTTCATCTGAACTTACTGGTTTGTTGCTCATGACTACACTTGTCCCTGTTACATTCACTCTTACATATTTATTCTACACATGAGAGTTCAAACTGCACTTCCTCAAAGCCCCATGCTCACATCCATTCCCCATCAGGTTAACCCGGAAGACACAAGCTTCTCTACTGGTCATTTCACAGAATCCCTAACACCTTACTGGCTGACTTATACGGTTCTTTCAGAAAGCCAACCTCTTTGGGCAGTGGAATGTAGTGCCTGCAAACTAGTTTTGCATCACGTGCACATCTGCAAAACGTCTGTTCTGCAACGACAAAGCAGGATTGTATCAGAGAGTCAAATATTTCCTAAGGGAAAAACCAGTTGTTGAAAAAAATAATAATTGATCTTGGTCAAGAAAATAATAACTATCCACGACACATGGGTGCACGTTCACGCAGGTCTCTGCTGGCGTGGGGAGTCATAAATCAAAGGTGCTATAATCAGGCAAGTGGGAATACAGTCTAACTATGGTAGATGGCATTCTTCATTACAATCAATACTTTTTTATTGCAGTGCGTTCATAATACAAAATGGTGATTTTTTTTCTGAGGGGAGCTGTTTCACACATACAACCTATTTTGATCATTTTCACTTTTTTTCAATCCCTTCAAATTCTCTGATACCTCTCCCTGTCCCTGATTCTTTCTCCAGGTCCAAGCCAGCCAATACATTTATTTTAGGTGGGTTAGGCTTATTGGAAAGATTTGATATTGTTCTGCCCTTCTCCAACATTGCAACTCTGAAAAACAAACCCTTTTACTCAGAAAAAAATGTAGAGGAAAAATGTGTACATATTACCCTAAAAATCTGGAAATAAAAAGTGGCCTGTAAAAAAGTGTCATTATTACTGCATCTTTAAAAAGAATGTAATTTTATTTTCTAATTTCAAAAAACAAAAAGAAATTTTTCAAAATTTGAAATTTTGCTCAACATGAATAATGACTCATTTAAGGATAGTATGTCAAATTTGTGTTTTTAGATGCCTTTTTATACAATGTCTTACAGAAAACTTTATATGTTCATTTATTATACATATATATTTTTCTAAATAGAAATATATAAAGTATGAATATGCTTAAGTACATTAAATACATTTATCATAATAATGTGGAAGCAACTTATTTAATTTTAACATATTATTTTAATTTTTGTTAAATTTGTATCGTCTATCTCTCTCCATAGGAAATAGGAAATGCAGTTTCTGGCTAAAAAACTCACCTCTCCAAATTGCTGTATTCGTAACCATGAAAGAAAGATATCTTGGAACTTACTGAGCAGGCTGAGGTGGGTAAGCGCACCCTGCTAGGCCTCTCCGGAGACTACAGCCTGAGACACTGAGTACAATATGCAAAACAAATATTTAAAAACCCTAATGATAATAATAATAAAAGCAAGGAATGAAGTAAAAACTCAAGGGTGACTAACACTTTTCTATTTCCTTTTTGTTTCTATGCCGTGGTTTAGATTCTTTAGAAACCTAAATTCCAAAGCTATGTAGACATATGTAGCTCCAAAAACAACTCAAGCTACACCTCCCACCACCCCCCCCAAAAAAAAAAAAGAAAAAAAAAAGAAAAGAAAAAGTAAGGACCTTAGAAAAAAGAGAAATTAAGAAGAATTCTGATTCCCTTCATTAATGCTTTGTTTTCCTGGCATTGCTGCAAAAAGCCCATCAATCAGTCTCCTTACAGCAGTGCCTGTGGAACCAGTGACAACCGCCACACTGTTGGCTACCTCCACACTGAAGCAAAAGATGCCTGTCTGTTGAGAGAAAGTGAGACAATGGGCCCCTGTGGTCTTAAGACCATCAGAGAAAATACTGCTCTCTCTCTCTCTCTCTGTCTCTCTCTCTCTTCCCACACTCACACACACACACACACACACACACACACACACACACACACACACAAGTGTGTGTGTGTGTGTGTGTGTGTGTGTGTGAGCGTGTGTATTCAATGTACGATTGTTGATAATCTTGATAGGGCAGCTTGACTAGATTAAGAAATACTGGCAAAGTATGATACATGGCAAGGTCTGGGTGATTCCTGGAATCTTCCAGCTCCGGCATTGCTCTAGCGTGCGGCCTCCTGGCTTTGGGCAGCTAAGCATCTTTACTCTGCCCTGAAGCTCCACCGTGATGTTCCTGCCTTGGAGTCAGCCAGTTAACCAGAACCAAATTCTCTGCAATCTTCAGTGAAATTAAATATTTCTGTCATCAGTCTCTGTGTGTTAAACCTTAAATCCTAGAAATTGGAGGCTTGAGTAATACAGAAAATAGGTACTGAAGAATTGAGGTGATTGCAGTGGTAGTATTTGACCATGACTTTAAAGGTCTTGAAAACTGGTGTGTGGGAGGAGTTTGAGTAGGTTTAGATTTGGGACCTCAAGAAGAATGATGTAATCAGATCTTGTTGGGCAATTCTTGTCAAGGCTCAGAACAGCTTAGTACTGATAAGTATGAACATAGTAAAGGCCAGGCGCAGGAAATTTCTGGCAGAAGCCAGCACTTTACTGGGTAATGACTGCACGTCATGTATGTGCTAGTCGGGTAGAAAAATAGTTTACATGGGCCCCATGTCCTGAGACTGCAGGAGTTTAAGCACAGTGGCCTAAGTTGATGTGGCAAATAAAATTTCAAGGTATCCTGATATTTAGACTGTGACGTGAGTAGTACTGTCTGCCCTTAGTCAAATTCAGATGGAGACTCTGAAGAGAAAAAGAAAATAAAAAATATTCAAAAATTAAACTTTGTTCCAAACGGAAGCACGCATGAAGGTGAGGCTGAAGAACATACAGTGGCTGAGAACTCAGTGCTACTGAAGAGAAAGCAAGTGTTCTGGACAAGGACACGGAAAGGCGCTCCAAGGGCTCGTCAGGCAGCGCCTAACCTTACCCACCCCTGGGTTAGCAGTACAAAAATACAAACATTTTATTTACGAAGACATGAATGAATTTTGCTTCAACATTGTCTTAGTCACGTTTTCATTGTTGATACAAAATACCCAACGCCCACAATTGGAGTGAGAAAAAAATATTTTAGTTCACAAGTTTCCGAAGACCTGAGCCCACTGGTGGGTGGCTGGCAATGGTGGAAGCACAGGTCAGAGGCCGAATTAGAGGAAAACTCTCCACAGCAATGTCATTCTGAGTGGAGTGAGGGAGGGAGGAAGAAGCGAGGACAGACCCTTCCGGGGCCTGTCCAGCGGTCTACCTCTTCCAAGTAGATCAAGGCCCAGGTATTTGGTCCTGTTGTGTCACCCCACAAATATCGGCCCCTTCCAGCCAGACATCTCTTCTTAACTGAACATAAAATCCATATAGATAATCCCCAGCATCCAAATACCTGAGGCTTTCGGGGAACATTCCAGATCCAGGCCATAACCAGCATGAGTAGAAAACAAAACATTTTGAAGTTGCCCAGCACTGACAGAGCAGCAGTTATGTTGTATTTTTCTTTAGGGTTGAAATAATTTAGTACAATAAAAAAGTATACCTGAGAATCATTTTACTACACGTGGTAAAAAGTCATTCTTCTTTATGGTGAGTAATGTATAATACACAAAATTTTTATTCATTCATTCATGTGTTGGCACCTAGCTTTTTCCATACCTTGGCTATTCTGAGTATATCAAAGTAAATATTGTTATGTATGGCTGGCAGTTTTCTCTTTGATGGAAACAACATGTGACATCCAGAAGTTAAAGGAGAAGGGGTTCAGTTTGACTCACAGTTTTAGGTACTCTGTCCACGATCAACAGCTTAGAAATGTATGGCGTAAGACCACAGCAGAAGACATTGGTTTACCCCACGGCTTCCAAGGAGTACAGCGAGAAAGAAGGTTTGGGGTACATATAAATATATGCTTCAAAGGGGACATAATTCCTCTAGCCAGGCTCAACTGCCTGACAGAATATTTAGCTCTAAACACACCACAGTGTCAGTCCACTGCTGGGTGTAGGAGCCCGCACTCCTGTCCACTTCCCAAAGCCTCGCTTCAGAACAAATGAGGCTCTTTGTGGGCAGTCCAGTTAAAAATCAAAAAAAAACTATGCAAGTGCCTTTTTAGGAGGTGATCACCACTTCCTTTCAATATGTATATCCAGGAATGGAACAGCAGGGTCATATGGGATTTTATTGTTTAGTATTGAATTTACATTTCCATCGACAGTACAAAGGTTCTTGATTATTCACAACCACGCTGACAACTGTTTGTTTTGGTTTTTGTTGTTGTTGTTTTCTGATAGTCATTCTAATGGGGTGAGATGGAGTCTCTATTTAATTTCAGCTTGCATTTTCAATGTCAAAAAATATTGGGTATTTTATATGTAGGCGGCCATTTGTATTTCTTCTTTTAAGAAGTGTGTATTCTAATCATTTGGCCATTTGAAATTGGATTGATTTTTTTAAGATAAACTTCGGAGTTCTTCACAAATTATGACTATTTATCCTTTGTCAAATAAATAAATGGCAAGGATGTCCTTTCGCCCGTGGTTGATTTCTTCATTCTGTTTAGTTTCATTTGCCGTGCAGAATCTTTTTAGTTTGACAAAATCTACACATCAATTCTTTTTCTTCCCTGTGCTTCTGGATTCCTATTCAGAAAGCTGTTGCCTGTGCCATACCTTAAATCACTTTTCTATTCTTTCCAATAGCACTTTAATAATTTCAGGTCTTACATTAAGTTATTTAATCAATTTTATATGGATTCTGCCCAGTGTGAGAAATAGAGGCCTACTTTCAATCTTCTACATGTGGATATCCAATTTTCCTAGCACATTTTTTTTAAATTGAAGGGTCCAGCCCTTTCTCTAATGGGTATTTTTAGCATTTTTGTAAAAACTCAGTTACCTAAAGGCATGACTTCATTTGTGTGATATCTGTTCTTCACACTTGTCTATATGACTCTTTATGCAACACCATGCTGGACCTGCCCCATGGCCCTGCGATAAGTCAAGAGGTCGCATATTGTGGTGCTTCTGTCTTCGTTTTTTTGGTCTTGGTTTTGCTATTTAGGTTCTTTTGTGCTTCCATGTGACTCTGAGGATGTTTTTTTCCCTTGTTCTAGGAAGAAGGTCATTGCTATTTTGATGAAAATTGAATTAAAAAGCACACCTTGTAAATTAAAAACTAGTAAATTGAAAGTTCTTATATTTATTGGTTAAGAGATGTTACTATTGCAACTCTTATTCTTTTTTATTTTTTCCCATGTTATTGGTATGTATACCTGCAAAATTTAAGGTTTACAATGGAGTTGAGCTTTTTGTTCACATATGCATCCTGCCAAAAAGAGAGTGGGAAAGCCCTTGTGTCCTTGGCAGGATGCAACTCTTATTCTTTATGAATTGTAGTTTTACAGCAAAGAGTCTCTACCTAATTTTTCTTCTTCTGCTATTTATGCTAAAATCTACTGTTAGATTCTGAACCTATGAACAATACAAGCTCTCTTGCAGGAAGTAACAAGAGACTAAACGATCGCTCTGCCACAGAACGGAAAACTTCTATGATGATAAGGTTGAAGACGTACTTCTTTCATTATGATTGCTTTGACAAACTGTAGCTTGATTTTTTAAAATTTGTTAGTTATATCAAGGATCATGTACCTTGAAATGTACTGCCCTTGCTCAGGCACAACATAATGCAAGTACACATTCATTTTATTACAATCTTTCAAATTTTTGACATGAGTTACCCTTGGCTGGAGCCATGTAATGCTAGGCATCTGAAAGAGTTATGGAAAAAAAAAACTGCACTCAAAATTTTATGTCACTGAAGAAAGAAATCATTCAAATAAATGTCAAAATTACCTGACTATTTACCAACACCTGGATTCACCTATTCAATTGTTTTCTTTGTTGCTTCTTGCCGGTAACTCTAGATGCTGTATCAGGCCACTATCTCTGTTTGTGCAACAAACACCAACCTCTTCTTGCCTAGTCAAGCGCATCACTCCAGTAACTCTGTCATTATCTCCCTCCACCTTTAATTTTATGTCTCCATAGACTGTTTCTTACAATTTCTCTGTAGCAAACCTTTTGAAAATCTGTCTATGTTTCATGTTACCAGTATCTTTTTCATAACTACCTTAATTTGGGACTTATCTTTTCTTCCCCAGCCAAAATTGTTTCCTTGGTTAATTAGCCCTTTTCTTTATTTCAACACAGTGATCAATTTTCTTTTTTTAAAAATTATACTTCACGGTATTTGACAATGAATTTCTTGATTGTTCTTTCTCCACAATTTACCTGTTCATTTATTTTAAAACGTGTTTCTCAACTTCTTAATGCTGACATATATTCTACTTGACTCAGTTTCCCTGTGAAAACCTTGTCTATTAGCATACATTTCAAAATCCTTAATATTTTTGCCCCAGCTCAGAAATGTCTCTATATGTCAGAATCTATAAACTGGTTTATGATCTTGTCATTTACAATCTTAACAGATTTTCAGGTAAACATACCCAAGATTAGTTCTTGATTTCTTTCCCCAACCTTGGTATAGTTAGTCCTCTGAATTAGTTTTTGTCAACTGTAATTGTTCAAGTTGAATGATTAGAGTCATCCTGCTTCGATTTTTATTGAATATATTTTGGTACCTCTTGCTCCCTTCTTGCCCTATCTATTGTCTTACTTGACACATTAGTAAAAGCGATCCTTGAAAAACTGAATCAAATCTTCTCTGTTTCATGCACAGGAGAGTCAAGGACCTCTCAAAGACCTATAAGGTACTTTTGGTTTTATTTTAATTTTCTTCTTCACTTTCCATTACTTTTCTGGCCTCACGTGCAATTGCTCTCCTTTTCTCTCAGAGTCACACTTGTCCTTTTCCTCTGTGATCCATCTGTGCCCTTCGTACTCGATCTTTCTCACTCTACCAGGCACGCTCCAAGCTCAGGGCAACCACTGTGGCAATAAAACTTCCCGGGAGTGCTCATCTGCATGGAAACTGACTGCATATTGTCTTCCTGACGTGTTTGTTCTGAGCACTCAACAATGTCAGTTACATTTATCCTATCCCACTACCTATTTTCCATAGTACTTATCTCCTTCTAAAATATAAATACATTCACATTTTTATTTACTATACTTTTGCTAAAAGGTTTTTGTACAAGAAAATATGCACATCTACCACCTTATCAGCTATGTCACTAAGGATCACTTTTTAGACAGAAGACAGCTGAACTCTGCTTGTCACGATGGCTAGCCAAATGACCACTTTTGAATGAGATAGTCAGAAAATAGTCCATCAATGGTGTCTATGTTCTCATCTACAGAACCTGTATAGGTGTGATTTTACATGGCAAAAGGGGATTTCAACATGTGAGTAAATAAACGTTGTAATGAGGTGTTGGCCAGAATTGCACATAAATTTGCATTCTTTAAGAAACTAAACTTCCTGCAATTTCATACAGGAGCAATGGGAAATGAATACAGCTTAATTAGCAGATGACATGGCCGTAGGTCACTGCTCTGTTGAGCAAGCATCATTTGTGGTCCAGATACATTGTTATGTGTTTGTCTAGAGACAGACATACTGCTTCAGGTCACTCACCAATACCCTAACTCTTGCTGTTCCACACAGATTACAGATTAATGAATATTTTAAGGTTTTGCAAAATAATTCTGCATGATGATGATTGTTAATGATCAAGGTATGTTGTTATTAATGCCTTGGTTCCAAGTTAGCTAATGCCGAAACGATATATTCACAAAAATTGAAAGACTGAGTTATTTTAATTAAAAAAGACTATGGAAAATTGTGTGTGTGCACCAATTTATGAAATTATATATATATATATATATGTGTATATATATATGTATATACCTACATAAATACATATTTAATAGATTTATGAACCACTAAAGAAAATCAGTGGTAATCTAAATATTCAAATCAATCAAGTAATTACTCTTGAGTAATTAATCGGTATCAGAAAGTACATTGGGCTTGAATGAGATCCAGAAGCCTGTGTAAGAAGAAAGCTACTAAGCTACTGTTGTTGCTATGTACTGGATCAAGATTGGGAGTGCATTTTCTGCTAAGGACCATTTGTATATTTACAATAAAATTTCTGGAAAGTAAGTTATCAACTTAAAAAAATAGCTTGCTATATTTGGTAAAACATTGAATTACTTTAAGGTCAATTCACCTCTTATGTGAAAGTTGCCTTGGCTAGACTGGATAAAATAATTTTGTAAGCCGTAGGTTACCCACCCTTGGCTTATATGAATAGAGATAAAAAAAATTTCTTTTTACTTCTAGATCATTCACAGAAGTCCTAAGAAGTATTTCACAAAAGAGATTATTGTAGTTGATTAAGGAAATAAAAGCTCTAAATTGGGTAGAATCAAAGCCAATATAGGTATTATCTATAGGAAAAGACAATGGATGTCGATAGTAGTTTATTTTCAATAAGTAGATTGGGCAGGAACAAATGAGCCAAGATGTTTACTCTTTTTGTCATAATTTCATAAGGAATTGAATGAAGTGTTAAACTAATTGTTAAAGCCAGGTCTACAAACAAATGTCCATTTTCAGCAACAAAAAATTATTACAGAAAATGAGGGTTTAGGAATATTAACAGATACCAATATTATGTCTAATAAGTGTAATAATAGAAAATTTGTACTTGTAATTTGTATTTGTAATTTTCTCTAGTCATTTGATTTATTTTTATTTCTCAAAACTATTGACACATAAAATCAGTAACTAGGAAAATAAAAATATCAGTTATGAATCACGTATTGAGCACTTAAGAGAAAATGGAGAATCACAGTCATAGTAATAATGACAAAAGAAAGACTTATTTTTCCTGTTGACATTCAGCTACGGTAAAGTACCTATTAACTTCTACTTCAAGTGTACCATAACAAAATGAGAAAATGAATTCTTTATCATTTAGACTACCTAATTAACTCACACTCCAATTAGTGCAGTCAAAGGAGCAAGCCACATTCCTAAAATATACACTCATTAAACACGACTTGGAAAAATTGTTAGAGAGGAGAAACTGACAAGGAAGTTTTCTCAATTTCTCTGTCAGAGACGAAAGAGAAGTAGAAATAGAAAGATAGGTTGATTGAAATTCTTCTGGTACAATTCACAATAAAAGGTGTTATTTTTATAATATATATATAATATATATATAACATATATAACATATATATATATATATATATATATATATATATATATATATATATAACCAAATTTAAATTTTTTAAAAAAGTGTTCATTAACTGTTAAAAACAGCAGACATTTTGAAAATAAGACCATTCTTTCATTCAAGCGTGTAACCATCCAAGTCAAATTAGATGTTCTCTTCATGGCCTTTTCATTGCTGGGACAGAATACCCAACAATCACCACTTTAGGGAGGAAAAATTGATTTTAGCTCACAATATCTGAAGATCATAGTCCATCATGGTGGGTTGCTTAAATGGCGGAACCATATAGAAAGGCCAGAGCTGGAGAACAGCATCATAAAGCACTGCGGAACAGGGCCAAAGTGTGGAAGAAGACAGCCCAAGCCTCCATCCCTTCTAGCTAGGCCTCACCTCCCAACAGCACACAATATCTAAAGGTGCGTGAGGTTTGTAAGAACATATGCCAGATTTGAACTTCAAAAATGCTAACTTGTAAGAATAAAATATGAAGTTATTTAGAAATTCTTGAAAAGCTGAGACCATTTATAATAGAATGATTAAGTTAAACTAATATCTCCTTTCAGGTGAAATTGCTGACTCACCCTTAATTACAGCCATTCTGGTGTTCAATAATAATTGCTCAATAATTGCAAATGTCCATGAATTTACGCTATCCATTTATGCTTTAGAAAACACTCTTATTTATTCTAAATTTAGTGCAGCCTTGTGAGCAGTCTTCTATAAGTATAACAGATTTTCTGCACCTATTTTTATGGAATTATTTGTGTGGTGTATTCTTATATTTTTAAAATACAGTTGTCTTCTTTCTACTATTTTATGAACCTTTGCATAGAAATGTTTATAAAATTTACAATTATTTAATACTCTTCCCATATGGTGCCCTGTAAATTATCAGTTTTCTCCATTGATCTCCAATATTGATTCACGATCTGGTCTGCCTTAATGTACTATTAAGCAGACTATGTTTTCTCTGTTTTGGAATATGTAGTTTATCAAAATGTTATATTTTTAAGAGCTATAGACAATATTAATTTGTTAGTTTGTATGAAAGCATGCATATATGTATATACATACTGCTAATGCATGCTACATGAAACACAAATATATATACTTGCTAATTGACTTTATCTGTGTATGAATATTTATGTGTGAATATACACATAATTTTTGTACATAATAAATCATAATTTTAATTTTCAAAATCACCATTTTGTGTGTGTTTCCTATATATTTAAATAATCTGTTAAGAGTGAAAAATTGAAACAGATTTTGTGACAAATATCTTGTGTTTACAGTGGGAATTCTTGCAAATAAATGTTTCAGGATAGAAAACATGAATTCTAATAATACTCAGGTTAAAAATATTCAAGCAAGGCATTGTTCCATAGTTTCTTAATAAAATATTGAATTTTTATTCTAAGAATAACTAATGTCTCATTTTTAAGAAATATATTTAAAAACTATTTATAGTACTTTACATAGTTTTCATTTTTCACCATTATTTACATATGGGTATAAAGAAGACCAAGTCTAGTAAATCTGGTAGAAAAAATATGTTTGCACTCATTGATTTGAAATTCTGCATTAATCCACATCAATATTTTCAGAAAAAAGTTGTTTTAATTTCCATTGTCTTCCAGTCTCTTTGACTCTTTCTCTTAAATTTTGCCAATATAAAGATTCTCAATCTTTTATATGTTTACATACCCAAATTTTGTCATCCAGGATGAAGACATATGTGTGACTGAAAACAAAAGAGGAAATTGGCAATTTGGTAGTGATATGCCAGCTAACCTGACTGAATTACAGGTAATCTGATGCTCTGATTAAAGCTTCTATTTCAGTATGTTTGTTAGGGCATTTCTGCATAATATTAGCATTCAAATTGATAGAATCAGTGTAGTGGTCATTTTTGAATTGCAGAGAAAAAATAGCTGGCACCCATAAATTAGAGGGTGAGGCGTTTATTCTGGCTCACAGTTTGAGAGATTACAATTCATGGTTGACTGAGCCATGATCACCACTTAAATAAGCCGATCGGCTCTGAACTCTTCCATGTGTTAGCCCCACGACAAGGTCAGTTCACTTGCTTGCCAATGACCTTCCTGAGATGCCCTAAATCTAGTCAAGCTGAAAACGAATATTATCTCAAACACGGAGTAAAGGTGACTGACCTGGCTAGGGTGGGTTATCTTCTTACAATTCATTGAAGACATGAAAAGAACATGGATCAGACTGACGTGTACAGTTGCAGATGAGACATTCATCTTCTGTAAACCTCAGAATGAGACTCATGACATTGGTGTTCCTGCTCTTGGGCCTTGGGTTTGACTCAAATGTTAGTTATACCTCCAAATTCGTGGGACTCCAGTTTGCGCAGTCATGTGTGTCGACTCTCTACATGGTATGTTATGGTGAGGAAGAGTCTGTGGCATAAGGAATACATATTCATTCAGTTTCTCTAAATAGCTGTAAGGTGCTCTGTGTTTTAATCAAATCCCTGCCTTTTGGAAAACTCTTCAAGATTTCTGGGATATTTTCCTTAAGCAGTGCTTAAACTATTTTTAAGTGTATCTTGCCAAGTGATGTAAGCAGAGCTCTTCCTGTTGAATGTTATGCCTTCTCGTTGCTGCTGTTAGATGCCTGATTCTATCTACTTACAAACTGTCACTACATAGAATATGTTGAAAATGGTGACTACAGGAGTTCATTGCTACTATGGGAAGAAGGAACCAACACAATACATTCTAAAGTATAAGAACTTTAATTGAACTTGGTCCATGACTTGCAGTCCCTGTCCTCCAGCACCTTTTTTTCAGATTATCTCCAGAGACCTGCAGGCAGAAAGTGAAATGCCAAAGCTGGATATCTGACCTATAAATAATTAGAATACAAAGGAAGTGTGAGCAAAAACTCTGAATGTGATTATTAACTGTTAGCACAGTAAGCAGCACCTGATGCCCGCCCTTCCCACAGCTCAATCCTCCCGGCTCTCACGCCCCAACCCCCACTTCTCCACAAATGCCAGCTGCTGCTTTGCTTATATGCACTCACGCTGTCTCATTTTCAAATATTCTAAACAAAGGAAAATGTAAAAGCTTCCAAATTATTATCTCAAACTATCTTGGGCAAAGAAGTTCCAAAAAGCTTGCCTTAAACTTCAAAAATTTATAGTTTTCATTTTTATTGCATTTTGCAGTTTATCTCAAATGACCCTAAAACTAGCTACAAAATGCGTGCCGTGCTGGGATATTTTGTCAAACCTTGTTAGTGTTTCTATAAGAGATTTTATAAGCAAGACTGATATTTGCGTGGGCAGCATAT
Organism: Ctenodactylus gundi; assembly: GCA_004027205.1. Lineage (NCBI taxonomy): Eukaryota > Metazoa > Chordata > Mammalia > Rodentia > Ctenodactylidae > Ctenodactylus > Ctenodactylus gundi. The sequence continues at coordinate 43,592 of PVKB01002054.1, forward strand.
TTCTCTCTCTGAAGTGTGTGCACTTCATCCAACCAGCTGAAGACCTGAATTGCATCTAAGGCTGAACTTTCCCTTGAGGAAGAGAGAATGCCTTCTGTCTGCTTGCCTTCAAATTGGAACATTTATTTTTTTGCCATTAGAAGAAAAAAATGTATGATTTTATTTTAATTCTGTGAAGAATATTGTTTTCATCATAATGAATATTGCATTAAACTTATAGATCGTTTTGGGGAAGATGGTTTTTAAACAAAACTGTGGAACAGCAGGTCATCTTCAGTTCTAAGGTTTCCTTTCCTAGCTACCCTTTCTGTTTGTCACTTCTTTCTTGTTATCATGAAATATATCTATTTTACCTTGGAGTCCACAATATTTGCTTCATGAATAAGCTTTCTGAAATGATGACAGAAGCTGCAGGAAAGCACCTTTTTGAAAGTAGAAAAATTATACACACACACACACACACACACACACACACACACACACACAACCTATGTGGAAATCTCTAAAAATTCTCCTAAGAGCAACAACATTTGAAGAAGCATGTACTAAAGAAACTATGAAAATGCCATAAGAAGAGATGTGAGATTTGAATTATGATTCTCCATGTCCCTCTCCTCTCCTAGTCTAATGTGATTACTATTCCATAAAAAAATAAGCATCTAAGAACACAGGGACCTGTGTCTCTTTCTTCCCAACTGCCAATTGTGGACTACGACTCCTTCCTTAGAGTGATAACGAACAAGTTCTTCCCTCCTCCTTGTACCTTTTGCTCAGAGAGTGAATTCTGGTCTTAGAAGTTAAGAGTTTCTTCTGCACAACCCTTATCTGTGGGAAAGTGTGTTTGTCTGGAAAATATTTGCAAATTTTGATCCGTGAGAAAGTAGATATATCCTTAGAACTTGGGCTGAAATGTTTGTGTAAAGTATTGGAGGACTTTTCTCTCAAGGCACATCAATGAACACTACTAACCACTGGTGTGTGCTCAGGGAAAGAGACAGTCAAAGACAGGCTACTAAAAGAGCTATCACTCCAGAGAGACATCATTGAAATTCAGAGGAATATAATAAACTATTTTTAAAACTTTTATTGTGGTAAATTGGAAATATGGAAGATATTGGTATATCTTTAGAATCATACAGCATGTCAAGGTTGAACCAAGTAGAGCTTTAAAAAACCTCAATGCACAAATAACAGGCAATGTAATTAAAGTAGTAATAAGAACTTTCAAAAATAAAACCAGCCCAGGACATAATGGATTCATAGTTGTCTTTTCCAGAACTTCCTGAGAACTAATGTTAAGCTCTTTCATCGAATTGAAGGGAAAGAGACTCAGAAAAACTCTTTTTTATGAGGCCAGCATAGCATCAACATGAAAATCAATCAAAGACTTACAACTATAAAAAAAAAAACTGTAGGTAAGTATCTTTGATAAGTGTAAAAATCCATAAAAAGATACTTGTAAACCTGGGGCAGAAAAAAACTTTAAAAAGAATCATAGATTCTGACCCACTTTGTTTTTTATCTGAAGGATGCAAAGATCATGTAATATATATAAATATAGATCAATAAGTATATTACACCACACAGGTAAAATTAAAGATAACTTCACACAATCATTTCAACAGATGAAGGACAGGATTTTGACAACATATATCAATTCATAATATAAAAGAATCCCTGAAGAAAATTACTATAAAATGACTTTACCTCAAACTGATAGAAGCCACCTATCTCAAACTCATAGAAAACCACAGCCAACATCACACTAACTGTAAAAAAACAAAACCCATTCCCTCTAGATTCAGGAATTGGAAAAAGATTTCCACTCTCACCACTCCTCTTCTGTGCAGTAATTGAACATCATCAACCAATCAGACAAGAGAAATAGTAAAAGGAACATGAACAGGAAAAGAAGAAATCAAGCAATCTCTTCTGAATGCAGATGACTTAATTCTCTGTATACATATGATATGTAAAAGTTTTTGGTTTATTTACATAAATCAGCAACATTCTTTGTGACTCTTATAATTGAAGAGATAATGTCACTCACTGAATACTATAAAAGGAAATGATAACAATGGAATGCGACACTGGCCTCTGAGAAGCTACCCAAGTATTGGTTTAGAAAGCCATTGAATGGTGTCTCTGATACGAGAGACCCAGATCACAACTCTTATGGAATTTAAAACGAAAAACAAAGTGAAACAGGGGGGTAGAGCAGGGAGGGAGGGAGGGAGGGGACGGGGAGGGAAAAAGAAGAGTGGGAAAGTACTTGTCACCTTGACAAGATACATAGGTGCACAAAATGCTAAACTTCATTGTAAACCTTAAATTTTGCACTTATACTTATCAATTAAATGGGGAAAAATAGGAAAAAAGACAAGAATGAAAGCCTGGGATATTTTCACTGGCCAGGGAATTAGAACTCACAGCAGTCTGTGTTCCAGGTGTGCAATGACTGACCCCAGTTCAGTCTAGGAATGTAACTATATTTAATTCTGATATTGGTACTATGACGGAGCCAGGTGTGTGAAATTCAGCTCTTACTGGTCCAGTCACAAAGGACTGTAAGATCTCACTCCTTGGGATGAACACCATAGCAGAAAAAGCATCGTCACTTTTTCGTCTAATACGAAATAGACTCTTTTCCAACTTTCAACTGCATAAAAAGTTCTTCATGCTAATACATGTTTAAAATCCTATAATTCCTTCTATTTCCTGGAAGAAATTAATTGGACTGCAAAAAAATAAAAAAAAAGCATCAGATGGGGCTTAGTTCACAAGACATTCAGAAATAAATCTAAAACTTCTAAGAAAATAGGCATATGTGTGTATGCACATGTAAAAAGAGGTGTGGAAGACAGACTAATAATATTTTTGACCAATATGTTGTTTTGTACTAGGTTATAAATTTGAATCACAAACCATTCAATCCTGCAAGTAAAAGTCAAGCTTCTCAAAGTGAAAATTCTATTTTATGAATCATTTTCAAAGCCTCAGTCAAAATACCCTACTCTCCTCATGCTATAAATTTTCATAGAAGTGCTTTAATTCAGACAGAATAATATTGAAAACTGTAAAATTTAAATAAATTATTATTGACCTGAGTTATTTAAAACTTCAATAATAAATACTCAATTTACAGAAGTTACACATTAATAATATACTCAGTATTGTTTTCAGTCAGTAGAAGAGCTTATAAACTTAAAGAAATTCCTACCACAAAGCATGCACAGGGATTGCACATGAAATTATTTTACCATGATTAGTTAATCAGGTTTCAGTTTGGAAACATACTCTGGTGGGATTTTTGTGGAAATGAGATTGCGAATTTTTGTCTAAATTAATTGTGTAGATCTTTGTGGTGTATACTTGGGTTTTCAGGCATAGCTATTAAAACTAACTGTATCAACTATTTAATATAATTTTCTGGTATTATCTAAAGAATTTTAAATTGAGTAAGGAAGAAAACACAAAATCAAAACCATGATTTGGTTCGTATGTTGTTTTATCATAAAAGTCTCTACACATTCATTTATTTATAAATGGCCATGCACAACCAAGTCAGTTTCTATATTTTTATTTCTCCCCTGATCATATATTATTATTTTATATACTTCCAGAAATTAGTTGCGTTACTTCAAGGATACATCCTCAGTCTCTAAACTTACTTCTCATGCAGAGCTATTAAAAAAAAACTGGACCTCTAAATGCATACATGATTATACTTGCACGATATTATCACCTAACAAAATTTTGGCATAGGCCTCTGTGGGTGACAGAGTTAGAAAGGACACTTGGGATAATTGCTTGGGATTTTCAATGTGATCATTAATTTCTTCCTGTGTTAACTTGTTCTGCTCTAAAACTTGTGACATTGAAAGATAATTTAAAAATTATTTTTAAAATCTAAAACTTTAAATTTTTTAACCACTTAAACTCTAATTTGCAAAATTCTAATGATTATAACTGTTTACAAGATTTATAACATTGATCAAAGTTATATTCAAAATGTGTATTCAATATTTTTAATGGGGAAATTAAGTAATTAAATTTTACTTAGTTATGAGATAATGCAGATGTACCAAAAGTCTGAGACATAAGACCACAAATGGTATTTCTGCATGGGGGTGCACACAGGTGGGTGTGTGACGTGTGTAGGTGGGTATGTACTGTGAAGATGCACCTGTCAATAGAAGCTAGGGCTACAGTTGATCTATCATTAAATTGCATCTTCACACTCCCTTGTTTAAATTTTTGAGACACATTTTAGCTAAATTGCTCAAGTGGACCTTAAATTCACAATTGTTATTCTTATGGCGGACAAGTTAAAGAATGTCCTTGAAAGAAAGAAGTACTTACAAATTAGCAATGAAACATTTTTGGATTTATTTCCCATATAAAAGATAAGAATACTACTATAATCCCAATTCTACCACCACCCTCCTCCCAGCACAGAAGGAAAATAAATGTCTTTTTTTTTTTTTATTCTCAGCCTCTGGCAAATTGATTTTCTATACACAGGCAGGGACCACTCAACGTGGCCCTGAGATTTCATTCACATTTTCTGAGTAAGTTTTCCAGGAGCCTATACTGATTGGCATTATACAATGACCTACCAAACCTTATAAATTGCTGGCCCAGATTGCCTGAATTTATCTTAAGTCAACTGATTGAATCCCCCAGTGCTGCTGTTGACTATTAATTCACCAGTATCTATCTATTTAGCTCTCTATCTATCATCTATTTATAGTATCATCTTTAGTATTTTTGTTCATAAATCTCAAATTTCAACCTTTGACTAGTATCTCCTTAAAGCAGCTTGAAAACAAATCTACCATTTATTAGATAAGAAACTCTCTTGCTCAAGAATACACTTGGCTAGTTCCTTAGTTGTTTCTCAGTGTGCCAGATCTTCAGGATTGGCTGCTAGACATTTTCCAATAAAATTTAAAAGAACTTCCTCCCAGAGTGTTACATTCCCTTGTCTATCCTTTATGATGCATAACTACAATCCAACTTACTCATCTATTGTTAGTCGGTGAATAAAATACAGGTGTGCATTACAGAACTTATGTCTATATTAAAGAAAGTCTTGCAATTATGTGGCAACGTGAAATGCTAGGCTATGGTATCTATAGGCTATCCTGTGCTGTGTGCCTACTAACTGTGTGAGTCTTAATAGAAATTTACATATTCATGATATGATTCAATGAATACCTATGGTAACCACAGTTAATGGTCATTGGAATTCCAAAATATGAACAAATGAGTCTAGATAAATGTACTTGATATTTTTATTATATAATTACTAAACTATATGCTCAATAGGATCTAATTTGACTCTGGCTAGTTTGATTTTCCTTATATAAAACCTTTTTTTCTACCTAGACTTAGCTCAACTTAAAAACTAATGCTGTCTTCCTTCATATTTGCTCTTTGTATATTCTATCTAGCAGCTATTATGAATAGAATCAGTTATCATTTCTCAGTTATCATTTCCAAAATAGCTGATATTTATCTTTTCGAAGTACTTATAACTCATAATAGTAAATTTACAAATATGCTCTACAAGTGAAACCTAAACAATTTTCAATCAAAATAGCACAGATTAGGGCTGCTGATCTAGCTCAGTGATTAAATTTGTGCTAACCACAAAGCCCTGTGTATTATCCATAAAAGAGAAAAAATGGAAAGACTATAGTCTACTTTTTTTGCAAGATAGTGACTGAAAAGAAAATGAAAGAAAGGAGTGAAAAATATTTCAATGAAAAATATAATATAATAAATTATTAAATTCCCTTTTACTTTTGGAAAATGAAAATACATTTAGGATTAATGTGGACATGAATCCATATTGATATTATGGCAGACCACTTGGTATACTCTTCCAAGAACAAATTATTTTATATATTTCTTTTCTCTGAGAAGAAAGATAAAGTTTGGGAGGCAATAAAAATAGATTTCACCCGTAAAATCTCCCCTTTCTGTAAAACAAAAAGAAAAAAAAGTCAGAAAAATCATTGTACGTTGTACATTACTGCAAGGTTACACTTTTTTTTAACCTGTTGTGTTTTTTTTTAAATAGCTGTATAAAATTTTCCAGCTTTGAATAAAAGGTCAATTTTTATAATTTTCTACCTGACACTCTAGTAAGCATCAAAAATACTCCTCTAAGAATCAAAACTCGAAGGTGAGGTTTCAGCCTTGATTATCTTTGAGTGCTCAACATATAGGACACCCAAGCCACAAGACCCAAGGTTTTTTTGTTTGTTTGTTTGTATGTTTGGAACAGGGTCTCATTCTGTAGACTCTGTAGTCCTAGCTGTTCCTGAATTCACTATGGAGCTCAGGCTGGTCTTGGACTCATGGCACTCCTACTGTCTCAACCTCTGAACATTGGGATTATAGGTGTGCACCACCAACCCAGCTTATGCGGTTTTTGGGAATTGAACACTGAACTCGGGTAACTTATCGCTTGACTTAACACTTGCTAGTGAAGCACTTTAATCTCTGAACCATTCCTCCAGCCCAAGTCACACTACTGTAATCACTCTTCCTTTTTGGTCTCCATGGAGATTATTCAATCTGCCTTTTTATTATTATCACCTATCCACCTGTCTGTCTATCTACTACCAGTCCACATGTCTGTGTATTCATCTCTCTCTTATTTTACTAACATCTTTGAACATTCTTTGTCCTTGTTAATAAGCCATCATAGTCCAGATACATAGAGCCTCTCAGGTTCAGCAAACCTCGTTTATACTTCTTTTCTGTATCTATCTTTAAGACCCGATTTAAAACTGTATTATGTGTAATTTATTTTATGCATATCCTTTATAATATTTTTCTCTGCATCTTCTTCATAGTATTTTTCCAACTTGCCCTGTGATCACATGGCCTGTATTAGTAAGCTTTAGTAACGTCTGACTTTCAGATGAGTATTAGCAGGTTACAGGAAGGCTGGTCATTGTGATCAAAGTATTTATTCCACCAAGGTCCTATCTAGTTACTGTCCTCCTAGCAGAGCTGGTGGGGTATAAATATCCCTTACTGAAGACCAGCTCCATCTCTGGTACATTTCAATACAGCTGGGGGAAGAATGTTGAATCATAAGCTATTTGTATTTTTAAATAAACCTCCTTTAAAGGGAAAGGAAACTTTTTTCTTTATCTATAGCCTCAAGTAGATTTACAACCTGCACGAAATCTCTCAGCAAAGTTTGGCTCTTGTCTTCCCACCAATCCTGGGAATAGGTTGTTATCTTTCTCTATAATTGAATTTTAAAACAAGGGCCCTCCGGGTCCTTAAAATCTAGTGCTAGGTTATAAATCTGTCAAGACACTATTTAAAGGATTTAAAACTCAAATAGCCTAAGAGATAATTCGCAATTACAAGTGTCCCAAAATAACTGTTAAGCCACATTTACAACAGAACAAAAAAGGAGATGTGATAGTACTGTGTTGAGACCCTCTGATTCAATAAGAGTGCCCAGAGGGAAACTTGGGAGTAGGAAGAAGTCTTTCCAAAGCTTCATCGATTGCAGGAAATGCTGGATCTGCCCTGATCAGTGGAATTTAGCCAAACGTGAAAAGGACCAGTTAGGAAGAATGGCTCATGGAAAGGTCCTGGAGAAAGAGAAAGTGAATAGCAGGAGTCCTCAGCACAGCGTGAGAGAACGAGTGCAGTGAGAAGGAGGTCGCAGCAGTTAAAAAATAAAATCTTACAGGAACTGAAATGTATTTGATTTAGCTAATTAATATTTAATTTAAAAGCTTATACAGGCACAAGTGTATGACATAGAAACAAAACTGGAAAATAGGTTGCTTCATTAAGGCTAACAGAGAATGCCATTATATTAATAAAGAATATGATTTCAAAGATGATAATGTAAAATAATTTTAGATGTAGTAATTAGATGTCTATCTTGGCCTTGAAGTCAGAAGTCTTAAAAAACAATGGAGAAATTATAGTGTAAAGAGTTGATGAAGCTAATGAATGAAAATTGAAAATATAAAGACAGCCTATTTCATAGAACTTTCAAGATGTCTGAAAGAGAAAAAATAAACTATTGTAATTCTTAGGATTATTTCCTCGCAGATATGAACAAGATTAGCTTTAATAGATTGGATATTTAAAATTTTTTCTCTCTATTTACTCTATTTTGTTGATGTAGAAATTTCTTGTTGTAGGCTGTGGGCATAAATTAATGGTTAAAGTGCTTGCCAAAAAAAGTGCTGGGCCCTGAGTTTGATTGCTCCGTACCATGTAAGCTGGTTGGTGGCCCAAGCTTGGAATCTTCTCACTCCAGAAGCTTAGAAAGGAGGTTTACTCTGTGTTTAAGGTCAGCCTGAAACACAGAGCAAGACCCTATGTCCAAAAGAAGTGCTTTATTGATAAACTGAAACATCATAAAACTTGCATTGACTTCACTGACTATGAATGAACCCTGTGAATGAGACAAATGTTCCCTGGGTTACTAGTTGGTCTGACTCATACCACAACTTAATGATTATATTTTAAACATTTGTTTAGGTATCACTGAATTAACTGAGAATTAACAATCAATAGTGTTACTCAATCTTTTGAAAAGTAAATTTTAAGTTTTTGTATATATTTATCAAATTGGAAGCAATGAATAGATATAATGATTGACAGGGTAAGAAACCAATTTTGAAACATAATAAAAATGCATGAGGAGAGGATTTTTAGAATATTAAGATAGGGACTACCTTTGTAAGAAGAAAAAAAGGTAACTGGGAGAGGTGTCCACAGAGACGGGATGTAAGGTCCTGCATGTGCACGCACTATGTATCTCAGGGCCAGGTGATTACTGCTACTGTCTTGAAAGCTTCAATAAAACCGTATAAATAAGAAGAGTTTTTGCCATATATATCCACTAATCTAAATTATTATCTTTTTTATGTTTTACTTTTGAAAGGGATGCACTTTATAGCCCAGGCTAGTCCTGAACTCAATAGGTAGTCCAGGCTAGCCTTGGCATTATGGCAATATTCCTGCCTCACCTTCTCTAAACTGCTATGTATTTGTCTTTGGGGTGTCTTAGCTGTCTAGATTATACTACAGTACAGCATTTTATATCATAGATGCATATTAGAATGTAATATTTATATAAGCAATGATTTGTCTGAAAAGTTTTATCTCAAAAAGCCTTATTTTCTATTTTGTATAGTTTAGGCTATCTATATTTGTTTATTTATTTTAGATAGGTCTCAATTTGCAGTACAGGTTGGTCCTGTGTGGTCCTGAACTCATCATGCAGCCTTAGATGACTTGAACTTACAGAATCCTCATGTCTCCAGACCCTGAGCACTGAGATTCCAGGTATGAGCCACCATGCTCAGCTGGCACATTATTTTTCAATGAAACACTTAACTTATATGTGTTACTTTATATGAAATCGTTTATTAAGTGATATTTATGCTTGTATCATAATTATAAAAAGAAAAAAATTTGATGGGAATATAATTTAAACAATAACATATCCTAAAAATAACATGTGCTTAATAAAAATTAGAATTTTATACTATTTATGAATAACCAGTGGTAAAATTTGTTTATAAACTTTTTTCATTTAGTTAGCTTATTTATTTATTGTGACAGGGTCTTGCTCTGTAATTCAGGCTGGTCCTGAACTCACTATAGAGCCAGGTGGTCCTCAAACTAATGGCTATTCTCCTGAGTGCTGAGTTTACAGGGGTGTATCACCATGCCTGCTTATAAAATTCTGAGGAATTGAACTCAAGGCTTAGCCTTTTCTAGGCAAGTGCTTTAATGACTGAGTTATACTCTCAGCCCTTGCTATTTTATTTTTTTACAAAGTAAAATTTGTGTCCTGCACCCAACAATTACAGCATAGCATAATTGCTCAATGAACTTGCAAATAAAATGAAATTGTCTCCTTAAAATCTTATGCGTTTTGTGTTATGCAATAGGTAATTAGAATAAGATTTAAAAATTTCTTGAGACTTATGCAATTTTCTCAGTTTTAAGACAAAAACTGATATGAAAGATACCATTATTTAGTACTTAATTTTGAAAACTCTAGCATCTCTATTATTTTAGTCTTCTAAATTTTTGCCTTTATTTCAAGGCCAAAATTACTGGGTTAAGAAGTATACTTGTTATTTTTCTTGTTTTTTGAGATATAGCACTTGACACTCCCAGGTTCAAGCAGGAAAGTCACAATTTGTTTCACCGATTCAGGGGAGACAGTCCATGGTCAGCTGGCAAGTGCATGGTTAGTTCTAAGTGTGGATGGGTGTGGCAGAGCAAAGCTTCTTAATTGTGCGTGGAAACAAAGCAGAAGGACAGCACAAGAGAGGAAGCGGGGAGGGACCTGATACAAATCCCAAAGCCACACTTTCATAACCCACCCAGCTACACCGAGAAACTATGAATCCTTTAGGTAAACCTCAAAGACAATCAAATTGATACGCCATGCTACCACTGAAAGTTGATATAGGTTCATTAATTTCTTGGACATATTCAGATTCTGCTTGGATATCTATAAGATAATATTACCTAGTCTAGCTGGGAAAAATTATTCTCCAAATAATCCATTTATGAGAACTTGAGAGCAGTTGATCCTCCTCAGGTGGCTCTCATGATCACGTGTTTTTCAAATCATGATTCAAGGAAACCACAATTGGACTACAATCTTTGACATTTTCATGGGCCTTGGAAGAAAAAGGAAGAATGCATTGAAGATTTTTCTTCAGTCACTTTTCAGGCAGTAAACCTCTTTCTTGCATACATTTTATCAAGCAGAATTGTTTCTTTTGATCACAGTCATAAGCAAAGAGCCTGAAGTACCAGGCTAGTCCTACCTGGCAAGGAGAGGGAAATTTCATATGGAGAAGTACAATAAAGTTCTGCCATAGCAGAGATTTTATTCATATTAATATTTTATAAGTGTAAATTATCTTATGCTAAAATACATGTTCTACATTTTTAAAGACAAATTTAGAGATACTATCATCTCTATTATCCAGGAGAGAAGTGAAGTGATATAGTGAGAATATCAAAGCCAGGAAATGGCCCTTTGTAGACCATTAGTTTTAAGATTTGAGAGTAAAACTCAGCGGAGATTACAGAAGCAGGTATTTAAGTCACTAGGAAAATGTGTGTATCTTTAAATTTTTATAATTTTAAACTATGCAAGAAAAATAGGTTCAACATATGTTGGGGTTTCGGTATTTTTAAATTTATCATAATTTTAAACTATGTGAGAAAAATAGTAAGGTTCAACATATGTGGAAATTTTACAATGTAAGAGAATGAAGCATTCAAATAATTTGCTGTGTTTGCTTAGACAAAATTGACACGTTACCATTCAAAAGTCTCTTCTGCTTTATTTTGATAAAACTAAATTTAAACAATAACTTGTCCCATTGAATTACACATTTCATTTAAAAAATGACACTTAAAATAACATACTCTCATCCTTGTAATCAACAGATTGTTCAGGTACCAGTCTCTAAGCTCCTGCCTGTTCACTGTTTATCAGTCAAGCACACCATTCTTAGCCTGCTGACCCACAGCTTTGCTGTTGAACTGTCATTGCACATGTTCTGTCTTCTCCCTGCCCTGAAGCCTGTCAAAATGCAAATTGCTTTCTCTGACCAAAGTACAGCAGGAGCACAGACGGTCTTCTTTTTGCACAAAGCCACCAACAGATTTGTTAACAGCTGTTCTTGGGGTCTGTGCATGTAATGGAAACTTCAGATGCTTGCCAGGCCCACGGATTCTCTGTCTATAGCACAGGAATCATTTAACGGTAGGTGACATTTTTGGCAATGTGTAATTAAAGAGCCTGTTTTAGAAAAATTGCACTCTGTGTAACACGTATTAAAAGAGAGAGGAGAGAGGTAACAGGCAAAGTTGTTCAGTTTAGTCCACAGGAGCACAGTTGAGAGTTTGAGTGACTGACTATCGCTCCTGAAGTCATAGTAGAAAAAAACAATCACTAAATTTCTGCAGTATTCAGATGACAAATGGATCACCAAGATAATTAAAAATATCATTCTTTCATTATTTGGCTAATTAAAACTAGGAATAAATATAAACAAATCCACAGCAGGAGAAAGCTGAGGGCATCATTTAAACTGGATGCCAGAATTGCAGTTACAAGGTTACTGATGTGCAGTTTATGGGGAAATTAAAGACAGATGACCTGAGTGAACTGGACAGCACAGATGCTTTGGTTCAGGTTCACAGTCTTTTTAAACGGGGTAGCTATGGATCAATGGGACTTGCATACGGGATCATAATTCTCATGGAAACTCTTTCAAAACTATTCTTCCTAACTGGCTACTTCTAGACAAAAACAACTCTAGTTAGAAAATGTAATCTTAAAAAATATTAGAATGTGAATAGAGGAAAGGCAATCTCATACAATTCTCACATTTACATATTCTCTGACTTATTGACAATATAACATGATAAATTTGTTTCACAGTTTTGCTTCTACCATTACCTCTCATTCCCCTCTGAACTTCTAATAGCATTATCCTAGGCTACTTATGAAATGTCTATAATAATATCATATTGTATGCACACATTTTGGAATAGAAGTTTTGCCAATTCTTTTATTTAGCTAGATTTCTTTAATCAGTCTTCAGTCTTCCATTGCTGTGAACAAATACCTTGGAAAGACATTGCAAAGTATTATTCAATTGACAATTTCCCCTTTTTGTTAATTTTTGTATCTTGTATCACAGATAAGTCTCTTTGCATATGACTTTGACTAGCACTCTCTATGTTATTTTATCAAGCAGTTCTCCATTCTTGGCAATATTTACTTATGTTGGTATTAAGCAAAGATCAAATACTGGGGTTGTAAGTCCTTCAGCACCATGTTTACCTTGGTGATTTTTGGCCTTTAGATTTCATATAAAATAAAGAACCAAATTGTAGTTAGCACAACCTCAAATCTCACTTTGCTCACCTCCATCCCACCTGCTGTGTCTACTTTCTGGCTCTAGAGATGTCCCTGGATAGGTAATTTTGCAAGATCAATGCCATTCGCAACAGCCTCTTCATGTGCACTCCCAGATTTCACCTTCATTTTCCTACTGAGCAATCGTGCTCTTATCTATTATGCCTTCCCATTCTCAATATGTTATGATCTCACAGCTGCTGATTTTCCTATCTCTTAATTTTAACTTGCAAAAGTCATTTTATTTTCTTATTATCATTTAGCTAGCCAGAGAAGAAGCATACACCTGTGCATGTAATCTTCCGTGGTCAGATGAAAGCTTATTAAAAACCTACTTACTAATTTATGCAACACTAGAGCTTGAACTTAAGGACTTTACACTAAGCTGTGTTCTCATCCTTTTTTATTTTTTATTTTGAAACAGCACCTCAACTTGCTCAAACTTTTGATTCTCCTCTCTCAACCTTCCTTAGTACTGGAATTGTAGGTATATGACGTAGGCCTGGCTAGAATTTATGAAATAATTTTCTACTCTTGACGACGAGCCATATTCACTAATTTTTTGTCTTCTTTAAAAGGAAGTGTCTCTCTTCTGTATTATTTCTTTCTTACAACTCCGTATAATAATATGTTCAAGACAATCATTTTATTTTCTACCAAAGTTCTTCAATGAATTCAAACTCATGTTTCTACACTAGCATGTGGGTAGGCACATGAATTTTTTGTTTCCCTTTAGCATTTGAACAAACATTTGAACACTAGTTTTGATAAATAATGAATTAATGTGTTTCAATTTAATTTTTGCAAAGAGTACAGTTAACCACCTATACAATATTTACAAGCTAAATGAATGTTTGCTAAATAATATATTTTCAATTGTATGAAGACAAATTTTCAACTTTTCAAAAACCACATGCTGCTCTATTAAATTCTCCAATGATTACTGGAATGATTTATTAATCACTTCACTCAGACAAAAGAAGCACATTACAAAAATGTTGCATGCAAATGTAGTTAAAAACTCCTTTTAACTTTTGCCAGTTATTATGAACTGGATAATTGATGGCTAAGTATGGGTAATTGTAAAGGTCACAAGAGGTCATATGTGCAATGTACCAAGCACATGTGTGGGCTGTAACATACTCAACTAGTGTTTCACTGTATTTCTAAATTTAATACATGAATAAAATTGTTTACAAGCCAGAAATAAAAATCTCAAATTCAAATATAGAATTGAAGATGCCATGAAGACATACCTTCATTTCTAGATTATATGGGCTTTTAAGTAGAGGTGGCAACTCTACTCTTGTTTTTGAAATAAGAAGTTCTACATGCATGCTTGTGTAGGTACGCTATACACATCTACCGCTTAGCACAACATATTTGACTAGCTGAAAATCAGTTATAGAGAATATCTGAGCAGCTCGTTCTGTCTGTGGTTATACAGTGCACAGACTAGATTAAAGAAAATGTAAATTTTTTTATGATATATCAATTTAATAAATATTTTAGTCTGATAATCAAAAACAAATATTTTAAATACTTATTTAAAATTACACATATCTAATTCTTTGTTGAAAACATTGCTTTTGAAGTCTGTGTATGTATTTAAATTCTAACTTCAATTTGCAAATGCTTTAATTTGAATTATATGAGCTAAAGTTATTTGAATAAATTTTGCCTTAAATGTTAGGAAACAAGAATGATACATGATAAAACATTAACATACCATGCAAACTCTGCTCTAAATACTTTATGTATAAAATTTTATTTAATTCTTGTGAAATAGATGCTTTAGTATATTAATTTTTATATAAGAAAGTTGAGTTTCTGATTTGTAAAACCACTTTACTTAGATCACAGAACAAATAAATGGAACATTTGACAATTCAGTTTAGTTCTATTTATCCTAGAAATACAAAATCCACAAATTCAGGTAAGTTTTTCTTAACAAGTTCAGCTTAGTTTTCACAGAATATAAGTACTTATGTTGTAAATACATGATATACTATTACCAGTTGCATTTATTCTTTTGAAAATCTATAGGCTGTAATAATCTATTTTCCCAAATATAGAACTGCAAGTTGCTTTTAAATCATAGGGGAGTCTGAGCCTAAGAGGCTGCAAATTATTAAATCAAACACTCAGGAAGAATTTTTATGTCAGATTTTATGATGCGAACCGTATATTAAGACTTGAGCCTGTATTTTGAATACTAAGGTTTGCTTCTATGTAAAAGATTTGGCATTAATACTCAGAAATGATTTGTTTTGCTCTTTGCTTAAATTGTGATCTTTCCTTGTTACTTTCTTGTACACATAGGAAGCTTCAACCTCTTTTGGAAGAAAAATGTATCTGACTGATACAGAGTTGAATATCTTTTATTCTTGGGATTTGTTTCCTTTCCTTTCCAGTTGGCTGATCAGGAGCAAATGCAATTTGTTTTTACTCCTAAAGAATATTCACATTTTTATCTTCTACTCTATTGCTTCCTGTCTATTCAATACTTCCATGGCCATGGAATTAGAACTTGGATGCATTGTTTAATCAAATTGCTCCTTGCCAATGAATTATGAAAGCATATGAGATATTATTCTGTCAGGTATATTAGAAACTAATTTTTTGTCAATTTCCACTAACTACAATACAGCCACAGAAAACTGGAAATCTTCCAATAGTATATTCTACCTCAGTAAAATTCAAATAATTAAATTGACAGGGCTGTGCTTATGTGAATTTTAAAATTCAAGTGAATAGTAGAGTCAAATATTTATTTTCATTTAAAATTAATGACACTTATCCTCAATTATTTATATAATTCATCCTGTATTTAAAATAGTTTTTTTTTATTGTTTGCCATTCTGTTGCTTGTTTTTCCTTTCTCACTAACTCTGAAAGGGAAATTGGCAATCATCAGTATTATCTGGTTGTTGTTTTTTGAGCAAAGCACCCCTGTGGGATAAGGAAGCAGAAGTGGGCAATAGCAAGAGACCTCAGTCCTTCGCAAGGGCTTCCTAAAGAAGCATGGCACACTTCGGATTCACCATTTTGACTCCAGGGAACATTGGCCTTTTGAAACCATGGTGTATGCAACCTTCATGATAACTAGCTGAGGAAGGGTAAGGGGGGTGACCTTAGTTAAGACAGAATATTCCTTGGAAGAGATTGAACTCTAAGCTTTCATTGAAACTTTTATTTAATCAGAAGAAAAGAAGAGATCCCTTCAGTGTCCACTACAGTGTTTTAAGGGCACATATGAAAACAGTAAATACACACATATCTACTCATATATCTTCAATTGTGAATGTAGCACTCCATGCTTTGAAAGTCAGACCTCTCACAGCTTTCCATATGTTTCACTATTCATTGTTTCCTCTAAAAAAAATCATGCAAGAAGTTCTCTTGTTCATAATATATACTTATATTATTTTAATCAAATAAGAGACTAGACAAATGCGAAAAGAAACACAAACCTGAATAAGTAAATTGCCAATGTTCAAAGCTCATCTAAAAAGAATTCCAAATTTTAATAATTCTCTCAATATACACTGAGATAATAAAATAATAAAAATAAATCAATTTAAACTTTCAGTAGCCTTGCCCTATGTGTTTCTTGATCTTTTAATCACACATAGATGAAAAGGAATATTGGTATATATTATCAAGAATTGTAGCTCAAAAGACATTACCTGAAATACACATTCTCTTTTAGTACATTGTTGAATGATTCTGATTTTGACAGGGATTTTGGGCAAAACTAATTACCATGCCACAAAGAAACTCCAAAAAAAAGCATGTGCTATTTTTCCTCTCCAATGAGGCAAGTTGAGACCAGTAACTTGGAATTCTGTAAAGCATTCAGAACGAATCAGGAATGAAGAGAGTGTAGAGCAACAGAACTTCAAAAATAATTGCAAGCACATTCATAGTAATTACTAACTTCTTGAATGCTATGTGAAGGACAATGCACCTGACTTGATGTAGCTTATCTCTTGCTGCAAGACCCAAAAGTATCTTGATTAAACCCATTTTAGAGAGAAATTTGATATGCAGATATTCTAATTAAATTGTTCAAACCAAACAAAGTATTCATTGGAGAAACCAATTGAAATGTAATTGTTTATTTCAATCCTGTAAGCAACATTTTTCTACTAAAATCATGTAGAGTTAAATAAAAGTGGTGGTTAACAAGATGGCAATTGAGCCATAGGCAGTTGAAGTCTTGAGACAGCATTCAGAGTGCATTCACCCATTTCTAGAGTGTGTGGTAGAAAAAGAAAATGGGCGCATAAGATGAATGTTTTAAAGGGTTGTATGAATGTACATAGACACTCCCACAGAAAAAGAATGTATGAGTGAGGTTCTTTTTTGAACACCTCAGGTAAATGTGGTTATGTTTTAAGTAATTATATACATTTCCAACAGAAGAAATTTAATACAATGATATTCAGTAGGTTCATATGAAATAATTTATAGTAAAGGATAAATTCGAAATTGCTACCAATACTTTTAAGAAACCATCTCAGAAATCATTATTTATGCTACATTTCTAATGATTCTATTGACGTGGTAGAAACAAATACTGACTTCAGAAGACAGTACAGAGCTGGCCGACAAGAAGACTATTGCCATTACTTAACATTGCACTAAAGGAAATAAACAAGCGCTAAATGACGAAATTACCATACCATATCAAATTCATGTTCCCTTCCTGTCACCTTTATTTCACTCTCCCTGCCCTTCTGTCATCTTCCCTGATTTCTAACATCTCACACCTTTGACTGTTATTTATTTATACTCTGAGTTTCGCATAAGTGAGAAATCATGCGAGATTTAACATTTTGAGTCTGGCTCATTCCATTAAGCACATTGTTTTCAAGTTGTAGCCATTTACCTACAAATGACTCAACTCTATCTGTCTTTATAGCAGAGTTGTACTTAATTGCATATATTCCCTATTTTTTATCCATTGGTCTGTTAATGAATATTTCAGTACATTCCACAAATTTACATTAGTTGTACTGCTATAAAATGGGTTTAATATTTCTCTTTTTAATGGTGGTTTGAACTTTTCTGGAAAGATACACAGAAAAGGTATGTCTGTGTTACATGGAACACCTACTTTCATTCTTTAAAAAGAAATCTTCAGACTGCTTTCCAAAGTGAGTGTACCAGTTCCCCGCCCCACCCCCAATGTGAAGGACCAAGGGAAGCAAAGTAAATCACCTTATTCAAAATCATTGACAAGTCTATGTTGATTCCTAAACAAAGGGAGATTATTCTGTCCTTTTCTCATCACTCAAGAGAATTGTATTTGAATTATTACTTTTTCCAGCTTTGAAAAGAAGCTTCACTAAATTTACATGGAAATTGCTTTCATTTAAAGTGTGTTTTTATGCTTCTAAGTCATATATAATGATTAAGTCAGAAAGTTCATGTATTAATTTTTTTCAAATTTCTAATCACTTTTCACACTAGATTATAAGCAAATAACACATATTTGCTTATAACACAATAAGCAAATACCATGTTACTTTCAGAAGTATTTTTTTTTTCAGTATAGGCAACTATATTGTCTTTTCACTTGAATTAGTTTTTTGAGTTTCAAAATGTGATCAATTTTATGTTATGTATTCTAAAAGAACATTTATTTTATTAAAAAAAATGTTTGAGTTGACATCTTAGTACCAGGGACATTAAGAAAAATATCACTCATTAAATCACTCTGGGTAACTAAGGTAACCTACTTAAATTCATTTCTCATTACCATTTCAAACTGACATTGTGCTTAGTGAGTGGCTTTTTATTTCAGGATTCGAAAAGAATACATTATTTTATCTTTATATCAAACTCTGATCCAAAGCAATTGGTAAATCACATGTCTCTATAAATAATGGTCAGCGATGCAATATACTCTAAGAAGAATTTTACAATAGCTTTTTTCTAAAAACCTAAATGCAATAAATTATTATTTTAAGAGTCTTATTAAGTTTTTGGAGGTTTCTTGAGTTTTATCACATTCTTATTTGGATAAAATATTACATAGAATGTGTCCTTATTGACTTTAATTATATCCATTATACCCATTGCTTTTTGAGAGTTTTTTTTAAAAAATTATAAACAAATAATATTTTCCCTTAGCTGTATTCTTATTATTTCATTCCAAATTGCTAACCTACAATTCTTTCATGGATATTCTTAGTTAGCTGAGGATTTTCTCACACATTGTGTCGTCATTTACATGTAGTTCTGCGCAGTCAGACATCACGTAGTCACACTTGGATATCTTAGAATTCTCTTTGTCATTGGAAATTCTCTTTAAAGGCTTTGATGTTTCTTATCTTGTTTTGTGATAGTGATTTATTCAGGAATTTTATCTAAGGAAATATTAAAATGTAATAGTGAGGTACGAGCACCAAAATTGCAGCACACCTCCTTACACAATATAGTATTATTCTTGGACTAGTCACTTTGATGTGATACAAAATTATGTTATATCACAGAGTCAAATTGGTTGAGTCTAATTTTACTGGTTATTATATTCATTGCTTTATTTTCTTTTACTCTTTTACTTTTAAAGCATTGAATTTAAAATAATACTTGGGTTTCATAAATAACTTTCATTTTCAACAAGAATGAAATTATTCTTAGTAGAAATGTTTCTCATGCAAGCTATTCAATTTTCAGGTCTAAACAGCATCCTGATTCAGGTAAATATTACTCATGAAGTTGTCCTAAGCTGTTTGAATTTTCTATCACAGAAATACTGCTTTTTCAAGTGATCATTAGAAATTAATATTTTTCCCCATTTTATTGATATATATACGTACAAAGTTTAAGGTTTACAATGGAGTTGAGCCTTTTACGCACATATGTATCTTGTCAAGGTGGCAAGGGCTTTTCCACTCTCCTTTTGTCCCTCCCCCTACCCTACCCTCCCTCCCTCCTCCCCTACCCAAACCCCTTGTTTCACTTTGTTTTTTGTTTTAAGTACCATAACAGTTGCGATCTGGGTCTCTCATATCAGAGAGACCATTGGATGTTTCACCTTCTGCTTCTGACTCGCTTCACTAAGCATGGTGTTCTCTAGTTTCTTCCATTTGCCTGCAAAAGCCTCTACACTATTGGACTTTATTGATGCATAGTATTCCATTGTGTATAAATACCACAATTTGTGTATCCACTGGTCTGTTGATGGGTATTTTGGTGACTACCATATTTTAGCTATTGCTAGTTGTGCTGCTATGAACCTGGGTTTACAAATATCTCTGTTGTGTGTTGTTTTGACCTCTTTTGTATATATACCCAGGAGGGCTGTCGCTGGATCGAAGGGGACATTTATTTCTAATCTTTTGAGAGCTCTCCATACTGCTTTCCAAAGGGCTTGTACAAATTTACATTCCCACCAGCAGTGCAGGAGGGTTCCTTTCTCCCTTTAGCCATGCCAGCACTGAAATGAAGAGACTATTCACTCATGAAGAAATGCAAAAGGCCAATAGATACATGAAAAGATGTTCAACATCTCTAGCCATAAGACAAATGCAAATCAAAACAATACTAAGATACCATCTCACCCCAGTGAGAATGGCCTATATCAACAAGTCAAGTAGAAATTAATTTTAAAAGAAATTTCTGTATTAAGTTGGACCTGATAGTGAGCACAGTAATCTTAGCACTCTGGGAGGCAAAGGCAGGAAGAGCTCCAGTTCATTCCCAGGCTGAGGCACTTAGCAACTTAGCAAGATTTTTCTCAAAATTAGAATTAATATGCAGGCTGGAAATGTAGCCGAATGCAAAAGCCCTGCTACAACAAAAAAAATAAATAGATAAATAAAAACAAAAAAGTAGATAAATAAATATGTTTTTAAAAACTCAAAAATCCTATAAAATTTCAATACACTAATAGATATCAATTAAGATTTTAATGACAGTTCCTTTTCTCATTTAATAAGCTCTGATATTAAACTGATTGAAACTCCCTTCCTTTCACCAGTTCATTACAGCCTTGTCCAGATACACGTGCACAAATACACACACACACACACACACACACACACACTCACTCTCCCTACCATCGTCTCACCCTCACCCCCAAACACATACAAGTTTTGCCTATCATTTGTGTTCTCCTTTTTGTGACTGCCTTGAATATATAGAAAAATGATCTTTATTTTTAATGTATCCTTACTTTCCATACAATATTCTTTTACATGAAATGAATTGTACAAATCTAGGAACTTACCTAAAACTGCATATAAGATTTTTACACCAGAAACAACAAATACTATTAACAAAGTTTAAATAATTGAAAGAACATGCAATATTTATGATTTGAAAGAGCAAGTAAAATCACAAAGATGTTAAATCTATGTGTGAGTGTGTAAGATGTCATTAGAATAAAGTTTGATATTCTTTTATTTTTCTGAACTTGACAAAGTTACCCTAAAATAAATATATAAGTGCGCAATATTGAAAAGAGCTAAAAATATTTTAAAAAGATAAAAAACCATGAGAACCATTTCATGGTGTTAATATCAGCACTTTTACAGGCAAAATAACAAATACTAACAAATTGTGTGCATTTCTCTTCTATAAAATGTTGAGGCTTTTGTAGGTAAATGGATGCAACTTGAGACCATAATGCTCGGTGAAGTGAGTCAGATGTGGAAGATTAAATATCAAATGGTTTCTCTTTACCAGAAACCCAGAATACAGTCATTTCATAGAAGTAAACAGATGGAATAGTGGGAGCTAGAGGAGAGGGGATGAGTTTGTAATTTTGACGTGATATATATGCGCAGAAAATACTCAAGTTCAATGGAACATTATGCATAACACATATACATATTAATAAAATAGGAAAAATAACCAAAAGAAGAAAATCAAAGTTCCAGAAGAATTTGTATCTGATGACAATAATTATGGGAAAACTACAGTACAACCAAATGAAGATAATCTATTCAGAAAAATGTGCTAGATAATTTGGATAAGCATGGTGGAAAAAACATATACTTGGGACCTTCCTTCCCAAGACCTATAGCAATTTAAATTAAGATAAATTAAAGACCTAAATGGCAAAACCAAAAAGTACAGCATATAGAGAAAAGCAAATATATCTATGGAGAGATGTAATTATTTTTTTAAAAAGACATTGTAAGTTATAATCATTTAGGGGAAACTTGGTACATACAAAAATTAAAATTTTCTCTTACAAAAATTTTAAATGAATGAAAAATCATTTCAAATAATTACATAAATATTTTACTTAATATATACAGCACAAATTATGTTCAAAATATATATGCAATACTACAGCTCATTACAAAACACACACGTGCACACACCCAAAACAAACACAGCTGCAATAGTGAAATGCAACGTAGCCTTCTTTCAGAGAAGACAGAATCTTCAGTCAAAGACCTCTGCTGCAAAAAATAGTATGGAACAAATTGAATATGGCGGCCTGTCCTCTTATTCCACCTACTCAGGGGACAGAAGCAGAATTATTAAGTAGTCCAGGTCAGCTTGGGCTACACAGCAAGACCCTGTCTCAAGCAACCACAACAACCAAAAAGACAGGAAGAGTGTGTGTGTGTGTGTGTGTGTGTGTGTGTGTGTGTGTGTGTGTGTGTGTTTTAAGGCACTTACTCTGTAGTCCAAGGTTTTCCTGAACTCATTGGTGTAGCCCAAGCTGACCTTAGACTCAGGACAATTTGCCTGTCTACACATCCCAAGTGCTGGGATTACAAATGTGCACTACAGCGCCTAGTTTTTACATGATGCTGAGGGACCGATCTCAGGTACCTAGCATTTGCTAGAGAAGCGCTTTAACCACTAGGATATTCGTCCGGTCCCTTTTGTTGTACTCTTGCCTGCACTTTCTTCTTCCACCAGGCCCGTGAGATCAACACTAGGACATTTAGTAAAGCACAATTTGTTTGCAGGGGAAAGATGAGAGGCAGCTTGTAACACAGACCAGCAGCAGTCTAGATATTCTCACTATCTCTTTCTTCACATGTCTTCTTCTGTCAAATAAATTATAGTTTATAAAGATTTCTGAAATTGAATAATATCAATGTGACAGAAATCAAACCCGTCAGAGAAGAGGATAAGTAAATTCTATGAAAGATTCCTCATCAAGGATATTTAAGGTAGTGACACAATGTAGCCCCACCACACACGGAAGCAAGGCTGGGATAAAAGAAATAAAATACAAAGCCTCACAACGGCAAGTACTGCGATGTACGTGAAGCGGTGGAAATTCTCTGTCACTGAGAGGAGCAAAAGGTGATACTTAGAAAATCCTTACAAAGATAAATCAAGCAGTGTCCATCAATTCTGAGTACATGTGGTCCTTAAATCCCAACTATTCTTCTCTACGTAAGTACTCAGTTGAATGTGTCTCTATACTCTGCAAAAATCAAATGTCAAAATGGCCACTTTAGCAACATTTGCAATAGCCAAACACCGAGATTACCCAAATATTTACCAGTAAGTGAATGAATGAACTTGAGATAATTAAGTGTAATGAGTCAATTATATAATTTTATCTATGTAAAACTGAAAATATGCAAAATTAATGTATACTGCTAGAAATCAAGATAGTAGATATTGTTGTGAGTGATGGGCTGTGATTGGGGAAGGTCTTGAGCATATTTGGGTTTCTGCTACTGTCCCCCATTGCTGTTTGCATGTATCACGTGATACACAGTGGTTATATTGAACTTGAGAATTTCATACGTACGCATATTGTGTCTACTTCACAACACCGTCACTCCCTTTTTCACCACCCCTGACTCCCAACATTTTGTCCACTTGACTCTATTATTTGTTTACACTAAGAACTTATTATAATAAAGAAGCCATATAATATATTTAAGCTTCTGAGTCTTACTTCATCAAGCACAGTAGTCTCAGGTTGTATCCATTACCTTCAGATGACTCTAATCTATCTGTTTTTATAACACAGTAGTACTCAATTGTGTATACATGCCATACTTTTTAATCCATTGGTCTATTAATGGATATTTCAGCATCATCCACAAATTTTCATTCGTTGGACTGCTACAAACATTGGCATACATGGAAATCTGTTATTTGATGCTTTGAATCCTTTTGAAAAAATACTCAGCAAAGACTTTTCTGTGTTAAATAGAATAATTACATTTATTTACTTAATTATTTTTGCATCTGTGTTCACTTATGAGATTGACCTAGAGTTTTCTATCCTAGTAAAATCCTTATCTGGCCTATCAGCATAAGGCCAGCTTCCAGAAATGCATTTGACCTTGTTCAATATTTTGTTTCTTTATCAAAATTTCAAAAAGAGATGTGTGTGTGTGTGTGTGTGTGTGTGCGTGTGTAGATGTGTTACACATTGATATACCTATATTGATACACACACTTAAAGACACACACATATATTTCTTATTATGAACATTTACCCCTCAATATATGGCTACAGTTCCCTCATCTCAATAAAAAAATCACTACTTAATATTCTCTTAGTAAGCATTATGAGAAAAATAATTTTAGAAGAATAAAACATATATCATTTTATTTTATAAATTATTCTTTTATTTATTTTAAATAGCAAAATTTTGTCTACTCATGGTTTGCATGGTATGGCACACAAATCATTGTAGAATGGGTAAATCAAGTCAATTAAAACACTAAAATCATAGGAGCAATTTTTAAACACACGTATTGTTAGCCAGACAGAATTCATTGAGAAACTTGAAATTTTAGTCTGATTTTGAACACACATACCATAAACCTATACATGGGGACTAAAACTAGAATTGCATATTTTTAAAACCAAAGTCAAAGCAGCTACATCAACAACCATTTCAAAATTTGAAAATTTACTAGCATTTTTATACACCTATAGAATGATTTCATGCATACTAACCCATCAAAATAATCTTAGTATGTTTTATGAAGAGTCTAAAAGTAATAAACATTGATGACTTTAGTGATATTGGACATTTTATGATTTATGATATATTTTTCTGACACAAGTGTATGTGCTTTAAAAAGCATATTTGAAGAATTTATTTGCCTGTAACACAGAGGTAATTAAGAATTCAAGACAATGCAGTATCCTTATTCTTCCCACATATGTTGTGAATGGCTCCTGGCTAAGTTTTCTAAATAAATGCATAAAAATTGCAATGTTTTTCTTTGCTAAAACAGAAAATAAATAAGAATTTTACAGAGTTATTTTCAAGACATTAATTTAAAATACTTTGAATAAAATGTTAAGAAAGTTGGAAGTAGCGTCTTAAGAATTGAATGACTCTGACTTTAGAAAGTATACTAATTTATTAAGTAGTAACTCATTTATCTAAGAAGTTTATATTTTAACTTACCACAACAAATAGAAATACAGCACAGAGTCATCTTTGCAGTTGCTGTGCTGACTCTCAACAGTCTAGGCTGTCAACCTCTGCATCAACTTTTCACTTACACCTTTTCAAATATAGAAAAAGTCAATCTTCAGTACACTCTTGTATGTATCTTTACTTTTACTTAACATAAAGCTGAAGAGACTCTCCACTTCATAGGATCAGAAGTTTACTCATTTCTGAGGTGATTCACCCTGCATATTTAAAAACTTCATTCTCTTACTGAGGGATATTGAAGTTTTTCCAAGTTTTATTTTTATTATGAGTAAAACCTCCATGAACATTCATGTAAGTCTGTCTGCAAACATATGCTTTATTTCTCTTAAGTAAACACCTAAGAATAAGATTTCTCTCACCTATCTAATATTTACTTATAAGAAATGGGAACATGTTGACAAAAATCATTTCCATGCTAATGTTTAAAATGGCCACTTTATTTCTTATTATTTCTTTATTTTCTTCTAGATGAATTATAAACAAATTTTGAGCTGGAAAGAATATTACTTGTGAGGTAGGTTCTCTCTCTCCTTGTCATGAGGCCGATGACTAGAGTCAAACGTTCTGTGAACTAGGTTACACAAGGGAAGGGAGTGAGACTGATACAATAGAGAAAAGAACTTCTGTCTCTCTCCAGAGTTTTCAAATATGAATCTGAGCTCTGAACAGATCTGAGGCATGCCCCAGATAGGATAGGTGGAAGAAGCAGAAAGATGTGGGAACTGCATGCATAGGGAGGTAGGTGAGGCATAGTCGACCTCACATTGCCTAGAGTGCCAGTGGTAATAGCAGCAGTTTAGTTCTTAACTTGTGTCAGGAGGCTCAGGTGGAAAGATGCGGAGGCTCATAACCGAGGTCAGATCTGCTTGTAAAGTAGTAATGTGCTAAGTGAAGTAGTGATGTCATAGGGCCAGCAAACACCAAAGAAGATGGAAATAAGGAAGTCTCCTGAGAACTGTGTATCTTGAGAAGCTCTGGGATTAACTAAAGGCACAACAGTTTTTCCAGGAGATTTGTGCCTGGTGATCAGGACTTGAAGGGTCATAATCTAACAATATAGGTATAAAAATTACATTTCTTCTCATTTTGTTGTCGTTAATTGAAGTCCTGCAAAATGGGTTTTGCCTTTGTTGATTCAAGTAATTTATATGTGTTAAGTTTATAAAACAAGGTATTACTAATGTTAACCTAAAACTAATCAAATAAGGAGATATTGAATAGTTCTACACCACCCATTTGGTGTTGCAAATTCACAGAAAATGAATTGTGAAAGTTTGTTGAGATATAACTCCATTTTACCCCAAAAATGAGATTTCCTCCTGGTCATTGAAAATGTTTCCTTTAGAACAAGCTCTTAAAAATTTCTCCTATATTTTCTGGGCCTTCAGGATAATTCTATATTTTCTAAATAGAAATTCAAGTTATTCTGCCTGAGAGGCCTATGTGACACTGCCGTAGCTTCTGATGCCTGGTTCTCTTCAGAGTGGAAGATCTACAGGAAGAGGGTTGGAAGTCCTGCAGGTCAGATGTGCAGGGTTAGAAGAAGCTGAACCTATCACCCAGAAAAAATAATGTAAACTTTCACATGGAAGCATACCCACAAATCAAAACACATCACAAAGACATATCCACAATCCAGGGCACATACTAAAAAAGATTGCACCTGACAAAAGAGAAGATATGTTCAAAATAGGCTGCAAACTTAATCACGAAGACGTGACCAAAAGGAGCAAATAAGGCTGAAGGAGGCCTCCCAAAGTACATGGCCCCCGTCTTAGTTACTTTTTCTTTTCTGTGACTCAATACCCAACACCCACAAACTTAGGAAAGGAAAGATTTATTTTAGCTCACAGTTTTGAAGGTCACAGTCCACAGGCAGCCGGCAACAATCGAAGTACATGCAGAGAGACCGGTGGAGGCAGCTTCCCGGAACAAACAGGAAGCCAAACTGAGGCTAGTTGAGACTCCTCCCACTCCTCCAGGAAGGCAGGTGCAGCTTATATATCCTTTCAGGTCTCCGCCCAGTATTTAGTCTCTCCTGCATCCAGGTGTAGCCACTACACACCATTACTCCTAACTCACACGCCTTTAGTCTTAACGTTAATCCACCCCTCCAGACCAGACCCCAATCCACCAACATCACATGGTTCCATTAAAATACATGAGACTTTTGGGGGACACTCCAGATCCTAACCACAACAGCCCCCAAAGCACTATTCCCACTTATGCTAAAGTAGAAATAATGGCAGGTACATATTATGAAAAGGGAGAATTAAAATAATCAATGAGAGTGAAGAAAAGACAAATAATGAATAAATCAAGAACTATTTTGATTAGTGCTCAAAGAAGATACAAATAGCAGCTGGATGAAGCAAGAAAGACAAGGCAGAACATGAAACACCAACTTGGTAAAGAGAGAAGAGTTTGGAAAAAGTACAAACCGAAATAATGCAAATGAAAAACCTCAATAAGTCAAATAGAAAACAACTGAAATTGACAATTGGCAAGAGACAAGCTCAATGAGAAGAAATAATATCAAAAGTTGAAGAGAGAATGTGGGTGTGGTGGCCAGGTAAGTGTAAGTGCTAGAGCCTTCTAAAAGAAGCAAAGAAAATAAGAATAATCAGCAGGCAATGGACTATACAAGAGCTCTGAATAAATCTAAAAGAAAGACTAAAGGCTCACTGACATAGAATAAGGTCTTAAAATGCAGTCCAATGACTTAAAATATTTTTTTCTGAAATTATAGCAGGAAATTTTTCAAAAACTCGAGAATAAAATAACTAGGTGACAGAGACAGTTTAGAACCCCAGATGGACACGAGAAGATAATAACTTCCCCATAATACATCATAGTAAGAGAATGCCAGAAACTCAAAAAAAAAGAAACAATTTTTTGAGAGACAAGAGGCCAATCACTTACAAAGACAAACTGCTCAGAACGTGGTAAGAGTTCTCATCAGACCCCAAAAGATTAGGAGGGCTTGGAATGAAATCTCTAAACTCCAACGAGAAAATAATTGCCAACCTAGGTTACTGTATTCTGCAAAGCTATATTTCAAAATAGAAGAATAAATAAGGATATTTTATTGCAAGTGTTAACTAGAGAAATTCACGGCTACGAGGCCAGCACTGCAGAAAAATTTTAAGGGAATCCTAAACACAGTCCAAGAAGATAATTCTAAGGCACAGATATGAGAAAAGCCCACTGGGAGAGATGATAAACGAATAAATAACAGAAAGAATCCAAACTCTCTGGAACATCAACATGACAAGAGTTAATACAGAAATTACAGAGTCTTTCTTTTTGCCTGCCTTACCGGGGATTGAGCATAGGGCCTTTGTTCTGATGTCCTGACCTACATCCCATGGCCTCTTTTCATTGTTTAATCGAGACAGAGCCTTCTTAGCTGCTAAGTTGCTCAGGCCAGACTAGAACTTACGAACTTAAGCCTCAGCCTCTAACTTTGCAATGATAACACTTAGTAGTAAATGAACTGAAGTGAACAATTAAAATATACAAATTGGAACAGTGAATGAATAGGTAACATTGACCCATGTCTTAACAGGTGGGAAACACACCTCAAATGCAAAGACACATACAGAATGAAAGTAAAATAAAATGGAACTATAAGTAGCTGGAGCCCGGAAACCAAAGGGTAAATTATACAACGGTTTCTCTGATATGAGAGACCCAGATCACAACTCTTATGGAACTTAAAATGAAGAACAAAGTGAAACAGGGGGGTAGGGTGGAGAGGGAGGGATGGGTGGGGAGGGAGAAGGAACAAAAGGAGAGTGGGAAAGTCCTTGTCACTTTGACAAGATACGTATGTACACAAAATGCTCAACTTCATTGTAAACCTTAAATTTTGCACTTGTATATATCAATAAAATGGAGAGACAGAGAAAACAAATGAAAGGTACCGGGGTGGGGGGAAGGCCGCTGAGTAATGGGGAAAATCCTCCAAAAAAGATGCAATAACATGATGATTATGAGATGGTTGGATACATAGATAGATGGATAGATAGAAAGATGCTTGAAAATAGATTCCAGAGTTATGCTAGCATAATAGTTGATGAAAAGGCTTTGACAAATTTTAATATTTTAACCTGACCAAAAAATCCTTATTGCTAATAAACAGAGAAGGACCTGACCTCAATATTATAAAAGCTATAGGTTGCAAACATGCAGCCATTAAAATATCAACTAAAGAAAATCTAAAAATGTTTCCTTGTAAGTCGTGAACTAAACAAGAGTGTCCTCTTTCACCATTCCTTTTTTTATTGTACTGAAAACTTTAGCCAGAAAGAAATAGCAATAATAAAAAGATAAAAATTGAAAAGGAGGATCTCAAGTTTTCTCAAACTGCAGATACTATTATTCTTTATATAGAATTCCTAGGAAACTTCACCAGAAGTCTGATAGGTCCGATAAACAAATTCACAAAGTAATAGATTTGCAAAATTAAAACCATACACATAAAGCCTGGTACGGTAGTGCACACCTGTAATCCCAGCACTCAGGATGCTGATGCAGGAAGATTGCCGTGTGTTCCAGGACAGCCTGGGCTACATAGTGAGTTTAGGACAAGCCTGGGCTATGGAGTAAGACCCTGTCTCAAAAACAAACAAACAGACAAAACCCCAGACAAACAACAACAGTAAAAACTATCAAGATGGAAATCAGTAAACCAGAAAAAAACAATTCCAGTCACAATAGGTTCAAAAAAATTAAATGCTTAAGAATCAACAAAGAGGCAAAAAACATCTATAATAAAAATTGCAGTATTTTCAATGACATAA
This sequence comes from Ctenodactylus gundi, assembly GCA_004027205.1. Taxonomy (NCBI): domain Eukaryota; kingdom Metazoa; phylum Chordata; class Mammalia; order Rodentia; family Ctenodactylidae; genus Ctenodactylus; species Ctenodactylus gundi. The sequence goes on from PVKB01002054.1 coordinate 73,762, forward strand.
TTTACAAGCATATTGAAATGTGAAGACATCTTTTATACTTAGCTTCGAGGAATTAACATTGTTCCTTGAACAATATTAAAAATTGTTAAAAATATATACATGCAATATAATTTCTATTAAGATAAAAGTATTATTCACTAAACTAGAAAAAGCAATGATGAATTTTATTTAGATAAAACAAAGCTACTCAAAGCAACTCTGAGCAAAAAACAGTGCTGAATCCATCACTATGCCTAACTTGAGGCTACACTATCTGCAAAGCTGCAGCTACAAAAACAACATGTTGTTGACAAACACAGAAAGGTAAATCAAATAAATTGCATAAATGGTAGAGAAACAAGTTTAAACACCTAGAGTATGTTACCTTCCCATTGCTGGGTCAAAATACCTACTCTGAAACTGAGAGGAGAGGATTATCTAGGGTCGCAAGTTCAGTATACTCAGCCCATGGCTGATTGGCACCGTGGAAGTGGAAGTATTCACCTGGCAGAATGGCATGCCCGAGGAGAGCTGTGAACTGCACAGGGGCCAGGAAGGAGAGGCAGGAGGACATCTGGAACGTGAACACACCCAAATCACACCCCTGGGCCTCTCCTCTTCTGGGCAGGCTCTCCCTCCGAAAATAAAACTTTTGGGGCCACTGTAGATTTAAGAAAAATAGCACACAGCCTTTTAATTTTTGAATAAGAGATCAAAACCTTATAATGGAGGGGAAAATAAAAAACAGTCTCTCTTAAAAATGGAAAGAAACACTAAGAGAAGCAAGAGAAAATGTTTTTAGTACAGAGAAGTCTGTGCTAAAATTGTCAACTAGAGTCAGATTTAGATTTAATGGCAGAAACATTGACACTATAGAAAAAACATCAACAATATTTAGAGCCACAGACAGCAGCAAAGACTTCATTCTCAACAATGAAAATAATATTAAGGACCAACTATAAGTGACTACATCAAATTAAGATGGTTTTTGGGGGCAAAGGAATCAAGCAACAGAGTGCAGACAACCTACTGAATGAGAAAAACAAGGTTGCTAGCTAGTCTCCTGGAATAAAAATAATATATCGACTACATGAATATTCAAAAAACATAAACCAATAATCCAATAATAAAGGAGTAAATGAATTGAATAATTATTTTTTAAAAAAACAATTATATGGCCAAAATATGTGAAAAAGTTCAATATTACTAGCCATCAGAGAAATGCAAATTAACACTGTTTTGAAGTTATATCTGAAACAAGTCAGGTGCAGAATACGAAAAGCGAGGGGCCCTGAAGAGGTTTTGGAGAAACACAACCCATCTGAACTGCCGGTGAATAGGCAGGCTTGTGTAACCACTATGAAAGTCATGTGGAGATACTTTAAAAAATAGAAAAATTAAAAAACAAAACTATCATTTGATCCAGCTACTCTACTTCTGAGTATATTTCTAAAAAAAAAAAACCCTAAGGATTATATGCTCTAGTAATACCTGCATATCCATGTTTACAACAGTACAATTCAAAGTAGCCAAGTCGTGGAATAGCCTAGATTCCTGTCAACAGAGAAACAGATCTTTGAATGTAGAACAAATATATATTTGAATATCATTCAGCCACAGAGATAAATAAAATCATTCAATTTTCAGGAAAATTGATAGAAAAAAAGCCATCATGTTAAGCAAAGTAGCTAGCCTCAAAGTTCTATACTCCATGTCCTATTTTACATAAGAATGCCACAATGTATATAAATTAATAAATAATTAAAATAGAAAAGAAATGAGAGAAAATTAAAAATATAACACAATTCTGAAAACAAGAAAAAGGGAAAAGCAGGTAGAAAGAAAGAAGACAAAAGAATTGAAATTGTTTAAAATATATTAAATGCATGTATTAACTTCCAAAAATAAACTTATCGTCAAATCATGTGAACATGTAGCAATAGAATAAAACACACCTAAGAAAAGAATTCCAGAATAAAAGTTGCTTATTATTTTCGTAAAAATGAAGGCAAATTATTGCAGACAAACACTCCAGTTCTAAATGTTGAGTAGGACTTAAACATGCTATTACACCCACAGGTAAATGAGCATAAGAAATCCATTCCAGGCGTATCCGAGCTGGGGTGGCAAATTACAGATGCAGCATATAAAAAAAAAATAACAATAGCATGATTCCTCGCCTTTTCGTCAAGCAGGTATAATTTAATTTTAATTTTGGTTTTTCCCTTGTCATATAAATATCATCGTGCCTCAGAATGCTAGTATCTTCTCTGTAATTATAACCAGTAAATGGGAAATCAAAAAACTATAACAAGAGCTTTCTTTAAAACGCCTCCAAGTAATAGAGGTTAGCATCGGCCGTTCCCACTCCTAACAGTGAAGCATGATAAAGTGATGCTTTAATACCTAGTTGTAGTGAAAACTTGCAGACAAAGTTATTTTTGAATTTTAGGCTTGAGAACGGGCCAGAATTTTTTTTAAATCCAAGGTAAAATATCTTCTTTCTAATTATTGCTTGCCAGGTGCTATTGTCCACATTTCTTACTCAAGTCCACCTCTGTACTATATTTGAAACATATTCAAAATATCCTCTCCTATATCCACAATATATGTGTCTCTGAAGTCATATAATTCTCCTCATACCAGTCTCCCACAGGGTATTAATAATACATACTTGTTCCCTGATCATCTTTCTTTTAAGGATAACCTAGCAAAAATAGAATGATACCTTGAAAAATCTCTTTCTTTAGCATCGAGACAAAATGTCCTGGCTAATTTGTATTTAGAAGTTTTTAAATATCAACTGTTATGTAACGACTAAACATATATATATATACATAAATATAAAATCTTTAGAAAATAAATTCTGAATAAAAATGTAAAATAATATTTAAAATGTTAGAGACAAAAATACCCAATCAAATTAAGAAACTTAAAATTATCTTTTATTCCTGAAAGCAGTCTAGTCTCTCTCTCTCTCTCTCTCTCTCTCTCTCTCTCTCTCTATATGTATATACAGGTATATATACATGTATGGAGGAGACCAAAGTGCCCACTCCATTCCTGGGAACGGCATCTAGAGGCACCGGCAATGGCTTCATCTGTAAAGCAGTTGCAGCCAGAACTTGCAGAGGCAAAGCCCTGTGAGTCTGCTGTTTGCTTCCGAAACGTCCGAAACGCCACCCTTTGGTGGTGACACTGTTGCGGTCACTGGGTATTTTATTGCTATTTACTTGGAGCATCTAGTATAGCCTTGGATCCTACATATGTGGGCTGTATGCTCACTCATATTTCTGTGCTTATTTCTCAATCTCAAAAGCCCCCCAAGATTCTCAGCCTTCACCTGACGTCACCTCTCATGACTCCTCTGAATCTGTGTATTCCTCTGTCAAAACACCTGATCTGCATACATTCCCTTCTTTGCCGTACACTAGAGCCTACATAGAGGGAGTTGGAAGAGTCTGGATAGATGGATGTAAGTGACCTCCCCTTTACAATAAAATTACACAGAGCAAGCCCTCCCTGGCACCTCATGATCCAGCAGGCAAAAGATGCCATTGAGAAACAATGGATTGGTTACTACGGTAGAATGCCCAACTGCAAACAATGTCTTTAAAGAAAACATGCTGTTTGAATGACATTGCTCAGTGATCTCCTGGCTTTTAGAGTCTGGGTTGAGAAGTCTGAAGTTATCCTGATGGGCTTACCATTGTAGGTCACCTTCTGCTTTTCTCTTACTGCTTTCATATTCTCTCTTTGGGTTGGGTATCTAGTACTTTAATTATGATGTGTCAAGATGAGGCTCTCTTCTGATCCATATTGATTGGTGTTCCATATGCATGCAGCAGCTCAATGTTCATTTCTCTTCTTAGATTTGGGAAATTTTCTTCCATAATTTCCTTGGATATGCCTTTCAAGCTTTTTGTCTCATCTTCAGTCTTCTCTTGGACTCCCATAATTCTCAGGTTGTTTCTCTTTGGATCATCTATCAGTCCTTGTAATGATTAACTTCCTTCTTTTTTTACTTTGCTTTCTTTATGGTCTTTCTTTTCCCACTCTGTCATTTTGTCTTCTAAGTCTGATAATCTATCCTGAAATTGTTCGATATCATTTCTTATTGTGACCTGTGTGTTTTTCACTTCTGGGATATCTGCATTCAGTTTTTTTTTTTTTTTTATGTCTCTGTTGTGTTCTTCTCTCACCTCTTGTATTGCCTTCATTATCTTCTGGTTCATTTCTTCTTTGATCACCTCTACTTGCTTCTCAAAGCTTGCTTAGATAGGTCTTGGTGTAGCTCTTGCTCTATGACTTTTATTTCCTGCTTTATTTCCTTCATTAATTCCTGTTTTAATTCCTGCTTTAATTCGATGTATTTCTGGGCCCAGAAGTTATCTTCATTTTTGCCATTTTCACCCTCATGGTTCTGTTGTCTTTGGTTGTCTCTGGTTATCTGTCCCTGAGTTTCCCCTATGGACTCTCCCGGGGATGGCTCTGCTTGAATCTGGAGATCACACCCTCCAAACTGACTGCTACTGAGAGGAGTGGTGGAGGTGGCAGTGAGTCTCCGCCTGGTTCTGGTCCAATGTGGCTCTACACGATGCTGGCAAAGCCCAGTCTCCATGTGGGCCTCTGCTTCAAGGGGTGGCAGGGAACTTGGCTTGGAGTTCCACCCATCTAATCCAAAAGGCTCGAGGCTGTGGGGAGAAAGGAACCCTCCTGCACTGCTGGTGGGAACATAAATTCGTACAACCATCTTGGAAAGCAGCACGGAGAGCTCTCAAAAGACTAGAAATAAATATCCCCTTTGATCCAGCAACACCCCTCCTGGGAATATATCCAAAAGAGGCAAAAACAACACATAGCAGAGATATATGTATACTCATGTTCATAGCAGCACAACTAACAATAGCTAAAATATGGAAGTCACCAAAATACCCATCAACAGACCAGTGGATACACAATCTGGTATTTATACACAATGGAATACTATGCATCTATAAAGTCCAACAGCGTGGAGGCTTTTACAAGCAAATGGAAGAAGCTTGAGAACATCATGCTTAGTGAAGGGAGTCAAAAGCAGTAGGTGGAACATCGAATGGTCTCTCTGATATGAGAGTCCCAGATCACAACTCTTATGGAACTTAAAATGAAAAACAAAGTGAAACAGGGGGGTAGGGTGGGGAGGGAGGGAGGGGAGGTAAGGGGGTGGGAAAAAAGGAGAGTGGGAAAGTCCTTGTCACCTTGACAAGATACGTATGTGCACAAAATGCTCAACTTCATTGGAAACCTTACCTTTTGCACTTATACATATCAATAAAATGGGAAAAAAGAAAATATGCTGTGCTGAATGCTTAACATGTAGCTGTGCTTTAAGATTTAAATCATACTGAGTTCTGAGAAAACTTTCCTAACACACTGATCTCTTTGTGATTTGTAATGATTGATGTATGTAACCGCAATTGCTACCAGTCCGGGCACTGCCTGACCACAATGTCCGTGCCAGACTTCATATGATATGCTTGCTGTATGATTTCTTAGAAATAAGTTTAATGGTATGGATAGTTGATCTCTGTGATAGATGATAATGGGATGTGAAACACATATCAAGGTGATTACAAAGAATAGACTTGTGTAATCTGCTGAATATCTAAACATTCCCTGCCGTAACACCCTGCGAACAAGGAAACTGAAAAGTGCGTGAGAAAGGTGTATAAATAAACTCAGCCACAGCTGATCAGTGGCCATCTGATCCACTGCAGTCTGTGGTCCAGACTCCTTCCTTTCACCGATGCTGCATGTCCTTCAGGTACTCTGACTCTCGTGGGGCTGGACCCTGGCACGTGTGTGTGTGTGTGTGTGTGTGTGTGTGTGTGTGTGTATACACACATATCTATATCTATATCTATATCTATATATATATATATATATATATATACATATATATGCATATATATGCAAAATTAATCAAATTTAGCAGAATTTTACTTTTATAAAAGAGCATAACTTTCAGAGTTAAATTATTGTTTGTGTAGTCGATGTTCATTAATTATAAAATATTTACAAAAAATAAAGACATACCTTTGAGTGTGAGCAGAATGTACCTACCACAGAACAGATATAAGAAAGGTAAATTAGAAAAGAAAAGTAAAAATAAATAAATAAAAATAGTTGAATATGTACATTAGTGATATAAATAGAAAAGTATATGTACAAAACAGATACACAAAATAAATAAAATGAAAGCTTTAATAGAAAAATTTTAAATATTTCAATTTTCTCTAAGATCAATAGATTTAAACTTGTTTTATATTAAGTACACATTCATTTTGCTCACAAATAATAGTAGCATTAAACCAAATTAAATATTTAAAGAAACTAATAGATTTTGTTTTCATTGAAATACCTGGGAGAATAGCTATTTTTTTCTGCAAAGATATAAAAAACAATCACTGAATGAATTAACAAAATTAACTCAAGATCATTATTCTTGGTGTCAAATATGGAATTTTTCTCATGTGAGAAATCTCCAACTTAAATTTTCATCTACTTTTGCCCTGTGTTCTGATTTCTTAGACATCTCTTTTTTGTCAGTTCTACCTCTACATTCAGGTAGTTACAACTGATGGACTTCTCATGAATCAGCTTTTCTGATTATTTAGATATTCACTCGTAGCATACTACATTTTCTTTAACTATTCTCTGTTGACAGTCACCTTGGTTAATTCAATGTCATGACTTCAGAGAATTGTGCTGTACTAAGTGTAGGTTTGTCGTTATTATCATCATATGCTAAATGTAATTCCTCCGGGTATATATCAAGAAGAGGTATTGCTAGACCATATGGTGATATTTTTTAAATTTTCTGAGAAACCCCCATACTGATCTCCAAAGTAGCTCTACATATTTGCATTCCCATCAACAATGTTTTTCTTAATCCCACATTCTCACTAGGATACTTATTTATTTACTCATTCATTCACTCCCTCATTTATTTTGTGTTCCTCATGCTAGCCTTTCTGACTAGGGCTTGATGGAATCTCAACGCAGTTTTGATTTCATTTCCCTCACGTCTAAAAATATTAATTTTTTCATATAATTGTAGGACATTCATGCCTTTTTCTTTTGACACAGAATTTGCCTGTTAAGTTTTTGGTCCTTGTTGACTGTATTGGTAGTTTCTTGGGATTTAAGTTCTTCGACTTCTTTATATAGGCAGGAAATCAATACTTGGACAGAAAATAGCCGGCAAATATTTCTTTCATTTTTGTTGACTATTTCCTTACTGTGTTACACTTTGTTTTGTTTTGCTTTTTTTGTATCACTGAAGCTTTATTTTTTAATGTAATTCAGTTTACTGATTCTTATTTCCTGTGCTATGGGAGTTCTGTTCAGAAAATCACTTCCTGTGCTGTTGTATTGAATTGTTTCCCATGTTCTAAAGTTTCAAAGTTTTCAATCTTATGCTTAGGTTTAGGATTTATCTTGAATTGACTTTCACTTAAGGTGAGTGATCAGGGTCTTTTTTTCGATCTGCTACTTGTCTGTGTCCATCTTTACTATCCCTGTGTTTTAAACAGGCTTTACTTTCTTCGAAACACGTTTTGACCAGTTTGTCCAGAATCACATGTCTGTGAATAATCAAAGCAAACACTAAAAGTCAATAGTTCTTTGGTTTTTTTCACAATTCAATACCAATAATAAGCTAGTTGAGAAAGAAATCAAGATACCAATTGCATTTACAATAGTTCCAAATAAAGTATCTTGGAATCAAACTAACCAAAGTGGTGAAAGACATCTACAACAAAAGTAAAAGAAAAAATTAAATTCAATAAGACACTAGAAGATGAAAAGCCACCTTATTTTTATGAATAACAAATTAATATTGCTAAAATAGTAGCGTTGCCAAATGCAATCTGCTGATTCACTGCAATCCTCCTATGTCAATGGCATTCATGATAGGGCTACAATAATTATAAATTCTACATAAAATGACAGAAGAGCCAGAATAATCAAAGTAATCCTTAGCAAATAGAGCAATTCTGGGGGCATAAAAATAAGCATTTCAAATTATTTGACAAGCCACAACAACAAAAAGTCCTTATAAAGTTACAAAAAAAAAAAAAAAAAAGACACGTAAAATTATGGAAGACACAATAGGACCCGAAATATGTGAACACATCCACAGGATTCTTGACAAAGAACATACATTGGAAAATTATAGCTTCTCTCATAAATGACACAGAAAAAGTGAAAATGAACGGCAGATGACTGAAACTTATAAGAAGTCAATTCTCAATTGATCCAAGTTACGAAGAAAAGATGAAAATTTTTAACTACTAGAAAAATCATAAGGAAAGCATTTGAAACCATTGGAAATGCAAATATTTTATGGAAAAAACATTAGTACAGAAAATAATAGCAAGAATCAACAAATGGGACTACATTACATTAAAAAATTCTGCACAGCAGGGGAAACTTCAACAGAATAAAACTATGGCTTATAAAATGAAAGAAAAATCTTTGTCAGCTTTTCTAACACAGAAGATCCATACGTACACGTAACTATAGCACATAGAGAACTCAGATATTGAACACCAAAAAAATACTTCAATAAATAATGGATAACTACATTAAGCATATACTTTTTTATTGTGCTGCTGTAATAAATTTTGAAATTGGGTATTCTGATGCTTTTAACATTGCTCCTTTTAATTCAATATTAGATTGGTTATTCAAGATACTTTGTGATTTCATTTAAATTTTATGATTGCTTTTCTTGCTCTGTAAAGAATACAATTTGCTTTTGATACAAATGGAATTCATTGCTTAGAATGTTGAAATTGTAGATTGCATTTGAAAGTATAGACAAACTGGTTCTGCTGACCCATGAATCAATGCCTTTCCCTCCTCTAGTACATAGGCCATTTCTTTTTCCAGGGTCCTGTACTTTTCGTTGTAGACTTCCTCTTTCTTCATTAGACTGATTCTTACAGTTTGCGTTTTTAAGTTATTTTGAATGGTATTATTTTCCTAACACTTTCTTATGGAGTTTATTATTGAAATAAAGAAATATTATTTTATGTTTATTGAGTCCTGTTACTCTACTGAATTCATTTATCAGGTATAAATGTCTTCTTTCCATGCTGTTACGGTGTTCTAAATGTAGGACTCAAATATTTGCAAATAAGAATAATTTTATTTCTTCCTCTTCTGTTTGTATCCCTTCTTTCTGTTCCCTTGACAATCTTTGTGACTAAAATTTGAAGTCCTCAATTCAATAGGAATGGTGAGAGGGAACATCCTTACATTGTTTCTTAGAGAGAATATTTTTTGTTACTGCTTATTCATTATGATATTGGTTATAGGCATCCATATGCAGACATCAGTGTGCTTAGGCATATTTTTCTATACTTAATTTCTTCAGGGCTTTTGATAAGGAGAAGTTGGATTTTTGTCGAAAGAATTTGTATTATTTATTCAGAAAATTATATGATTTTTATTCTTTATTTAATTTATGCTATGAATTTTGTTTATTAATTTGTGCATGTTGAAAATTCTTACATGCCTCGAATAAAATGTTCTTAGATATGGTGTATGAGCCTTTATGAGCTGCTGAATTTGGTCTGTAGTTTGTGTGTGCGTTTGCTTGGTGGAGTGTTCCTCTTGTCTGGCATAAGGGTGACACTGGCCTAGCACTTCCTTTTCTATTTCAGGAATATTTTTAGGATCTCTGGTGCTATTTCTTCAAAGGTCTGTGAAAATTTAGCAATGATCCTTTCTGTCCTCATTCCTTTTAATTCCTTTATTGAGAACCATTTTATTTATAACTTCAATGTCACTGGTTGCTATCCATCCCTTTAAGGCTTTTTATGTCCTGTTAATTCATTTTTGGTCACCCTGTGTTTGGAAATGTAATCATTCTCTGTAAATTCTCTAATATTTTGGCCTACAGGTATTTAAAATAGTTCATAATTATCCTTTGGATTTCAACGATATTGTAACATACCCTTTTCCCCTCTAATTGTATAGATTTGCATCTTTTCTCTCTTGCTTTTGGTTAGCTTGGCCAAGAGTGTATCAGTCTTTTTATCTTAAAAAAGCACAACAAAACAACGAACAGACAAAAAAAGTTTTATTGATCCTTTGTGTTGTTCTTTAGGTTCTATTCCAATAATTTCCATACTGATGTTCATTTCTTTCCTTCTTTTTTTTTGTTTGGTTTGAGTTTGTTTTGTTCTTAAATTTTTATATATCTTTTGAGATATCTCTGATATTTTGAGATGTGCACTCTTCGTAAGAAACTTCCTCCCAAGTACTGGTTTTGCTGCATACCATACATTCCGGTATCTTCTGTCTCTAGTTCCCTTTGATGACAGAAATTTTGAAATCTCTGCCTTGATTTCAATAATCTATTCATCATCCCAAAGTGAACTCTTCAGTTTCCATGTGTTTGTATATTTTACATTTTGTGTCTTGCAGTTTCAATCTGGTTTCATTTCATCATGATCAAATGAGATGCAAAAATTATTCCATGTTTTCTGTATTTTAAGATTTAATTTATATACTGAAATATGATCTGTTTGTGGACAGTACCATAGAGCTGAAAAGAATGCTAATTCTCCACTTTAGAGACAGGATACTATGCAGACAGTTGTCTAATAAGTCCACTTTACCTGTGACACGGTGTAGCTCACATGTGTCTTTGCTATTTTTTCATTTGAATGACCTATACATTGGTGACAATGGGGTATTAAGTTCACCCGTTATTATGGCATTGAGGTTAATTTGTCTCTTTCTGTTGAACACTATTTGTCTCAGGAAATTCGGTGCCTTGATATTTGGTGTGCACATATTTACCAAGGTAATAACTTCTTGGTGGATTTTTCCTTTTCTGCATATATATTGGTTTTGGGTTTTGCTGACTTACATAAGTTTACAGATGTTTTTGTCAGTTATGAGTTTAGCTTCTCTTGCTTGCATTCTGTTTCCATGGGATATGGTTCTCCATCCCTCATTTTCAGGTGGTGCATCTTCAATGCTGACATTTGTTCCTCATTTCCGTGACTGTCCTATGGCTGTCTCCCACCTAGTAGAAATGGCCACAGGTCCCAGAGGACCTCGAGTGTGGTTGTTCTGTAACTTCTGATCTTCAGATTAGCTAAGTTCTAAACTATCACCTCCTTCTCAAGGTTTGTCACTCACAGGTACGGCAACTGTTGACGTGACTTCCTTTCCAAAGTTGGCCTGCCCCAGTAGTCTCCCTACTGGGTTGGGTTCACAGTTTGCACTACATATGGCTGGGGTTGCTGCTCCATTATTTGTTTTGGGGGCTCCCAATCAATTCCAAGCTTATTTTGTAGTTTTGAAGTCAGGTCTCCTACTCACCAGGAGCTGGGAACGGGTACTACAGTGGATGACTGCATGCTTCTCTGTGTCATTTGTTTCTCCATGAAAATTGTCTTTCCTGCATGTCTGTCTTAATTCCCAGCACTCTTAATGTATTTTTCCCAAATATAGCCTCTTCGCTCAAGTTCTGACCCCTCTCACCCATATAGTCACATAAAAAATGTATTTTCCACCGATTTTTCATATCTCAAGTTTTATTTTGACACAAGATTTTGATTGATTAATAGCATAAAGAAACAAGTAGTCACAACACTTGCAGTAAATAAATGTTGTGAACACTCCAAAAGCACATGCAAACAATAACAATGCCTTTCTAAAACAGACGTTGCTTTAAAATAAAATTGCTTAATAAATAATCATGCTCAGAAACCATGACAAACTCCTGTTTTCCCATTAAAGACATTATCAGAAAGAAATTACTCTTTCCTTAATGTTCTTTAACATTAGAATGTTTTAATTTTCCTATGTTTAAATTCTTTTACAAACAAAACCTTTGTGAATAATTAGTGAATCTAAAAAAGAACATAAAATTTAAATTTTATCGCTTCAAGTGGATTTAACATTTGTCTAGCGATCTCTTCTAGAGGAATCATATGTAAATGGTTTCTGAAAACCACGGACTCAGGAGAACTGTTCGATTTAAAAAGCATTATTTTCTCCTTAATTTACCATATTCTAACAATATTCAAGCAAGCCCTTGATTATTTTTGTGTTACTAATAGATTTAACCACTTCTCTGCATTTATAATTTTAGTCATCAATATTAATTTTTAAAAATTTCACTGAGTAGATTATAACACTTTAAGGAAGTGAATACCTATTATCTTAATATTGTATAATGACACTACTTGTAAACAACTGTATGTATAATGTACAAATCTAAACAGAAATAAACATAGTAAATAAAATATGAAATTATATTTTCATTACATTGTTGGTAAATATTATCTCCTCTGATGTGTAGTTTACTTATAAATATGTTGGATGTAAAGTCAAATACAGTGAGCTCAGAAAAAGCATGGGCTACAGTGCAAGACCCTGACTCAACAATTAAATAATAAATTAATTAAAATTTGGCCTCATTATTTGACATATAAGAGCATGTTGTAGCATGGGTAAGTAATAAAGAAAGTTCAGCTAATATGAAGAAAACACACATTGTCCAATTGTCTTTGCATAAATCAGTCACAGGTATCAAATGTAACCAGCCTCAAAAGAGTTGCAGAATGTAATTTTCTGTGAGGAAGGAAAAGAAAAAATACGTAAGTCTAATTTCTAGGTTTTTGATAGAAACATTTCATATAATAAACTGAGAAACTGAAGGATTTAAACAGCATCATAGATACCGCAGCTATTATTGTGAAAGGGAAGTAATTTAATTCTCTCTCCACTGAACCTAAGATTTTATTAACAAGATTTTTTTCTGTCTATTCAACTTTTCTGAAGCTTCTTGAGACAATATTGAAAGATTGTGCTTTTTAATAGAGCTTTTTCTATGATAGTGAAACAATTACAAATAGAAATCTGGTTTTGTATTTCAAGTTTTACTTTATAATATTTTCTTTTTCTTTTTATACTTTTAGCCTTTTGAATATAATACTTATTTGAATAATCTCTTGTTTTTTATATTTCCATAACATTTAGATTTATATATATTAATACACCCTTCAGATTTTTAAATATCCTTTATTTATCATTTACATGCTGTTAGTTTTTTGCTGATGTGAATCATTAAGTCGTCAATGTTAAAATCAGAGTGATTTTGGTGCAGAAGCTTAGAAATCTCAAGGCTCAACATATGATTTTGTAGATGAATACACTGTGATTCAAATAACCTCAGCCTGTCCTCAGATCGGGAGGGCAGCAGCTGAGCAAGGCATTATTCCGCTATTATTAGTAGCAGCTCCCTCCCTGTGTGCTGACAGCACTTCGGATGCTCAGAATACCGAGCACCACTGGCACTGTTCTGAAATACGCTGCCTTTCAACTTAAAAGCAATTATTAGCCTCCTGGATAAGCAGCATTTCGTGATGTCCTATCACTATATATTCAACCTAATGGTAATGTTACATATATGATGATATGAACTGGTATTTGAATCATGGGTTTAGACAGCAGTGCCTCCTTTCCATTTGTTTTTATTGTTTTCTCATGTAAAGTGAGTTTATTTTCCTGAAAATAGAAACAATCTTCCTCAAAGTTAAAGCAATTACTAGTTTATAGTCTTATCATAGATATGAGCATATTATAGATGTTTAAATATGTATTGTGTCTTTCTTTTTTCCCATATAATCTACTCCTCATACGCCTATATAGGCATTTTAGTTTACCTACTTTAGTCACAAAATAATTGAGGAGAATTAGTGCGTTTGTTTTTTTTCCTTGTTGCTAAGTAGTAATTTTAATCACAGAGCTACCTTAGTATATTAAGACAACAGTTGGAAGAAACTTGTCAATTATGCAGCCTGGCATTTGTTAAATGACTAGTTATTCCTCTGTAGTATCTATGATAGCAGTTTTTAAATAGGCTAGATACAGTCTTTAAACAAGTGCTAAAGATCTTGAAATTCTTTCAAACATGATATAATAGTGTAATATTATTAAAAGTGTTTACAATTTCTCTTATCATGGGAATTATTAATACCAAGTAATTTATTTTAAAATTATATTTTCAAAAATGTAATAAATATATCACCTGAAAGAAAAAATTTTAATACAGTATCACTAGAAGAATGACATTTGATTATGTATGATATTGATGTTATTAAATATTTATTAAAACAAAACCCAGTGTCTCCTGACATGAAGTAAAATTAATATAAATAATATTAATTAGTTTCATGTTCTAAGGGAGAAGTAATTATATTTCCACATAAATTACTTAACTTCAATGCATCAATTTAGTGAATCAGATGAGTATCTATAAACAATTAATTATAAACTTTTCCTTCAAATAGCTGTTTTGCAACCACAACATGTATCACATTTAACATAAAAGCAAGCACAATTAATAAAAGTCAAATTCAAATTAACACATTCAGTCCTATGTCAAGTGCTGTTTTGATAAAATTGAACTCCTACAACCAACATTTATTCTGACTGCTCTCAGAAGTGCCTTGGAGTCTGCTATCACAGGAGCATTTGCTGAATAAAAATCCAATTTTTCTTCTATTTTTTACTTATTTGAGCTTCCCAGGGATCCTGGTTCCCAATTATCCAAACAAGGCAGAAGGAGTCAAAATTTCAATGTGTTTGAAGAAGGTCATTTCGCTATTTCAAGGAATGTAGAAGGAGGAGAAGAGTACCACCTTAAGATTGGTTTTACCTTGGGTTTAAGTATTGAGTAGATTGGCCTTTTCTGACAAGTTTCTTAAGTTTAATTAATAATTTGTTTTTCACTTTTATTAGAGATAAACAGAAATGTTAAAGTAATTTGCAAGCTGAAAATTTTTAACTGTTTCCAAAGTAATCTTTAAATAAATATTTCTGAGATAAAAGGATTAAATCATGTGTCAATAATTAAAAATTAAAATATAATATATATCCATATATTAATTAATGAATAAAATGTCTATAAGGACATGTGAACATCATAGAATAAATTTTAAAATGTCTTTTAATCTTTATTTTGAATGCTATGTAAAATGTCCATGTTTAATGAAGTAATTATTGTAAAAGAATTGGCAAGAAATCTAAAAATAGAGCAGAAATTAGTCACAATTGATAATTTTGGTATAGAAGAGTTTTAATAAAAATGATTAGGTTTGAAAAGCTGTTCAGTGGGTGATTTCTACATAAGCTCAAATTTATGACAACAGTAGACAGTGCTGTTTTGATAAAACTGAATTTATGGTTATTGTCTTTGTTTATCTGACTAATTGAAAGTTGGTAATAAGAGAAACTTAAGTGGATAAAGAAATAGAATTTATCTTCTCCAGTTCAATTTCAATCTTATTAATTACAAATAATCTAAAGTAGTCACAAATATATCCACTAAAAGTTAATATCTTTTTTACTTATTAGCTGCTAGAACACAATACCTGACACCCACAACTTAAAGAAGGGAAGATTTATTTTAGGTCACTGTTTCAGAGGTCTCACACATTCACTTGTGGGGAGCTGGCAAGGTGAAAGTACACGACATAAGTGGAAGAGCTGCTCAACGCTTTGTAGACGGAAAGCCAAACAAGTCTGGAGCAACAAATGCCTGGAGACATAGGCAACGCCAAAGCCTTTCCAGGAAGGAGCTGTAACAATGTTTCCTCTTTCTTCCTTTACTTAGTTCAAGTTGTCAGGCAGGTCGAGTGTACCTCTCATACTCCCACACTGAAAAGACAATAACCCTGCCTGGAATCTCTGCCCTGAGTAGCCCCAAACTCAACCAGTTAATACAACTCATCCAGATCAAGGTCCAAACATCTGCCTCTTCCAGCCAGGCCCCAACTCCCAAGAGCACACTGTTCTATAGTTATGCCACTACAACCAAATACAAGAGGCTTTGGGGGGCACTCTAGATCCAAACACAGTATACAAATTTATATGTACATATTGTCATATACATAAGTGTTCACATATGTATATTCTACATGTAAATATATTTATTACTATATGCTTATATTTATCTTATAATAATTTACATTTAATAATTAATTGGATAAGAGGGTCTGTGTTATCAGGCAATTCAAGTTGACTTCGCTGCTGGTCAGTAACAACTACTTGCATTCGTACTCCAGCATCTGTAGCTCTTGTCTGTAGTGAGTAAACAATCCTACGTTAATTCTCAAAAGGTTTTTCTATGTTTTATATAGCTGCCATTAAATTTAAATGCTTAGACATGAAGTTGATTCATAAATAACAATTTGTGAAAATGATTTTAAAGAATATCAAATAATATTTTCAGAAAGAGCTATCAATAACTATCTCCCAGAACTGTTGTGCTATAACAGAAACAAATTTTTCTAAAATGGAAATATGGCTGAATCACAAATCTGTGTCTTAAATAAAGAAATTAATGCATACAAGCCCCCAAAATAAAAATATTCCGTAAAAACAAAATTTTACGTGCACAATAGTTCAATATTTATAATTAGATCGTATTGTGAGGAAATAAAACATATACTTTAGGTATATTTTTTTCTAGTTTCAATTATGCAGTTATAAATGTGGCAACTCACTTATTTACTATCAAGGCCACAAAAGTAATAAAGGTATTAGTTCCATAATCTAATTTGTGCAATTTGTTTTCCAGTGTCTTCCTACATCATTCCTGGCTTTAATTACTTCTACACATAACAGCACATCATCTACAAAACAGTTATGTACTTATTTTGGCACTTCTTTGGTATTTTCACTGTCCAACTAAATCGTCTTTTCACTCCTTGAGATTAGTATCTTATACCAGTGATACAAGGATAATGAAGAATAACTTAGGTATGACCTAAGTGTTAACAGCACATCAAAATTTCTTCCTGTTTGACAAGGAGAATTGAGACAAATATTTGTTTGCAAAATAGTACTATAATTGCAATAAATAAAAAGGAAGTTTTTATTTAAAAAATGAATTCTGAATCTCATCTTAAAAATGACTAACAAAGGCTCAATGAGCACAGAAATACAAAAGTAAATATCTGTGAACCAATGACAAACAGTTAAGAATATTTGTAAAACACTAAAATACACACAAGAGGAAAAAAATTCAAACAATACATGACAAAAAAATTCTGAGTGTTCTAGAGCTCAAATCTCATTTCTAACACCCCCCCCCCCCCCAGGATAAAGGGACGTAGAGACACAGATAAACTGAGGAAGGAGTGAAGGATCCCAAATTCTCATCAGGCTAAACAAAATAGATGACAGAGGAAAATGTGCTGTCAACTGAAGTTCAAGAAATGTCAAAACAAGCCTATAGGCCAAAACAACACTATATATATATATATATATATATATATATATATATATATATATATATATATATACCTATATTTATAGCAGCACAACTAACAATAGCTAAAATATGGAAGTCACCAAAATACCCATCATCAGACCAGGGGATACACAAACTGTGGTATTTGTACACAGTGGAATACCATGCATCAATAAAGTCCAACAATGTGGAAGCTTTTGCAGGTAAATGGAAGAAACTTGAGAACATCATGCTTAGTGAAGTAAGTCAGAAGCAGAAGGTGAAACATCGAATGGTCTCTCTGATATGAGAGACCCAGAACACAACTCCTATGGAACTTAAGATGAAACACAAGTGAAAGAGGCAGGTAGGGTGGGGGAGGAGGGAGGGAAGGGTGAGTAGGGGGAGGGACAAAAGGAGAGTGGGAAAGCCCTTGTCACCTCGACAAGATACATATGTGCAAAAAATGCTCAACTTCATTGTAAACCTTGAACTTCACACATATACATATCAGTAAAATTTGGGGGAAAAAAACAAGCCTATAAGTGGAGGAGACAGAGCTTGTTCCGAATCTGGTTCCAGAGTTCGCCATTACATTCTTCTGATCTCGGAGTAGGCAGAGGGCTCCTTTATGTCTTAAGTGCCCTAGAAAGGTGTTTATCGATTTCATACACCTGGTGCGCACATCCCACTTTGCCCAGACCTAATCACACTTTCATGCAAGGTGGACAGCGTACCTCTCCCACATTTCTACAGTGGTTATTTCATGTTTTCAGTGGCTTCTCTCCTCAAGCAGACTATAGACTCAACTTTCCCAATATTAAAAACAGCAAGGAAAAGAAAAACATCCAAGCAAAAAATAATAGGTAAAAGTCTTTTCATTTTTTTATATTTTTTGATTTGAGCAACCACAAACTATTATAATTTGGTTTATTCTCTCATCTCTTAAATTGCTAGTTCCTGCCAGCTCTAATTGTGAAGAATCTCTATGTCCAGTTCTTTGCAATTCTTCTTCCAGTGTCTGCCTACATCATTCCTGACTTTAATTACTTCTACACATAACAAGACATCATCTGCAAAACATAGTTATGTACTTATTTTTGACACTTCCTTGTCCTGTCTTTTCACTATTCAGCCAAAACATCTATTAACTCCAGAAGAATTAGTATTTTATACCGGAGAGGAAAGGATAATGAAGGCTAAAATCTCAACATTAGAATTACAAATTAGGCCTCTGAAGCCATAGATGCAAAATTCAAACATAGGGAAAAATTAGAAGACTTTGATATTCCAAAAGCCAATACCTTAAAAAAGGGTACGTATTTATTCCACAAAGTGAACTAAATCAGTTTTTATTTAAAAGATTACAGAAATTTTAGGGTGAAATTTTCTAGAGAAAAGAATTGGGAAATATTGTCCTTTCTGGGAATAAGAAAAGGAGGCAGTAGGAGAGAGGTGACAGAGCTTTGCAGTCCTGGGGAAGGGCACAGAGATGATGAAATTGCCATGGAGAGTCTGCCTAATGCCTTCTCAATGAGCACTCTACTTGACCTGCCTCAGGATGCTCTGCCGAAAGGAGCATCTGCACAGCTCCACGTGTAGTGTCCTTAGAGGACTTGGTAGCGTCTCTAATTGCTTGTTGGCAGCACCTTCACAGTTGCCTGAATATTTCTCAAGTTTTCTGAAAACAGCGAAACCCACATTGCTTCAAGACTTCGTTCTTCTCTCTAAAATACACTGTGTTATAATCTTCTCTTTAATAACGAAAAAACTTGCTTTTTAATTATTGTCTTGAAATATCAGGAAGGTTAGAATTAGTGTTTGTAGTGTTTGGAAACAAAATTGTTTCAACATCCAAGACCTTTCCTGGGGTCAAGTTGACTAAAATCATTTTAAATTTCTTCATTTAAGAAGATAATGAAAGAATTCCAAGTCAGCTTCAGGGATTTATTTTCCATTTCTTATTACAGTTATCTAACTCTTCTACCCATAATTCCTTCTTATTTTATATCAATCCTCCTTAAATCATAGGAATCGTTTTGTTCTTTTTTATACATATATATTGTTAAAAGATTCTAGTCTACACATTTTCAAGCGTAGAAAGTATAGAAACATTAATTACAGTATTTTCAACAAGAGTTAGATCCTTGTTGCCCACAGAACTCGTGTCTTAGATTCCATATACACTGTTTTTTTTTTTAAATGTAATCTCTGTAATAGCACAATGCACTTGTCTCACTGCCCTACTGTTTTCCCATACACTGAAGTCTGTCTTAGGACATTCTGCTTGTGCCATGAAAATAAATAAATAAAAAAATAAATAAAAGCAAAACTATATATTCTCTATTGCTTTAATGGACTCGATCCTGTACCACTTAAAAGTGAGTGGTAGGAAAGCAATATCAGCCATTCTGTCATTCCATTTCATTCTCTCTGCTCCCAGAAAGACACCATATTCACCTAGATGTGAGCTGAAGAAAAATATGGTTGTTTCAGTTTCTTTTTCATCACTGGGACTTAATACTTGACATACAAAACTTAGGGAGGAAAGATTTATTTTAGCTTATAGTTTCAGAAAGTCACAGTCCATTTACAGGTGGGTGGCTGGAAAATGGTGGAATCACATGGTGGGGCTAGAGCTGGTGCTCCACCAGAGATCTTCATAGCATGATGGAGCAGAGAGCAACCTGAGAGAAAGAAGCAAAACTCGCCCATGCTCCTCCAAGTCAAACCCTAAGTATCCACCCCTTTCAGCCACACCCCAATTCCCAACCTTACACAGTATCCACAGAAACACGAGGCTTTTGGGGGACACTCCAGATCCAATGCACCACAACGATGTAACGGTTGTGATGGTCAGACAACAGTAAGTCTTCATTTTCTGTCGCAGAAAGTCTCACCTTGCTGTGCCCTGCAGCAAGTGAAGGTTCCATGCAAGACCCACGTGAAGGTTCCATTCCTCTGCCTTACAGGTGGTATTCCGGGTAGGCAAGTTTAAGTTCCAGGGTAAATCACTCGGGGACCTAATTTTGGGACTTTTAGAAATAAAGCTGATCTGTGACCGTGATTTGGCGGGGTTAGAAAGAATAAAGGGAAATTGTCATTTTCAAAGCCTGTCACTTAATTTGGAAACTTTTGAGAAAGCATCTGGAGATAGAAGAAACATTGGGAAAGATTGTTTGGCATGTTCTGGCATGGCGAAACATGAACTTCGGTGACTTAAAAATTTAATAAACTTAAACTTTGCTATTGATAGCTCAATGATGTGCATTCAAGTGACACCTGGGCTAGTGATTATTCTTATAAGACAAGGAACTATTTTCTAGAAGGTAAGGAGACAGATTACGAAGTGAACAGGCACATATGAGATGGTAGTAATCAGTGTTATCATTCCATCTCAGGAGCCAATGTGAGCGCCTGGAGTTGCTGTACACATTGTTTTTTAATAGAGTTTGCTCTTGTTGTGGTAAAATACTTTTTCAATCCTATTTCCAAGTCATATCAAAATCAGATAGCAAATGAAGAGAGGTCTGGCTTAGTTTACAAAATATTAATATGATTTTAAGGATTATATAAAATTTAGACATGATCATATTATCAGTGAAAATATATTTTCTGTAAAATTCTGTTGTATTAGAAATACAACTTGCACACAAGAGGTTATTAAAGAAGATTAGCCCAATACATCCATGAAACTTAAATAAAAACAAGGAACTTTAGAGCAAAATCAATTTCCTGAGAGAAGTGTCCAATGTTGGGCGACAGCCTTGAGAATTATTTGAGGTAAAAGTGATGCAACAAGCCTGACATGATAGAAACTAGTAATATAGTGTATTTCTATGATAGCATTATTCACTGAAATTATTTGTGACTATGACACGTGTCTGCTTCCTTGAATGTCTTAGGCCCTGGTGGTCATTGTTATCCCAAGCGTATGCCTAAGATAACTCCCACTTTTTTTTTTCTTTACCAATGTTGTTGCTAAGAGCAAGCAATAAAAAGTTAACATGAGCCATAGGGAGACATTTCCAAAATATTTTCAGATTCTACATAAAATTTCTCACTGGTGAGCACCAAAGTAGCTCATAAATGTTTTGAAAAAAAATATAAAATAACAAAATAACAAAATCTTGGAAAATGAGTTGAAGTAGTGTTTGGGAAAAACTAGGATTCAGATAAGGAAGGTGAACATTCTCTTGGAGGTAAAGAAAGACAAATAGTGAAAAATAAGCTATTTTTCTAATCCTGCCTTGAAAGGCCAGGCAGCCAAACCAAACGATTATAGGATATTTCTTAACTTTGAAAAGACAAAAAAAATGGAGAATTTGTATAGAGTAGATCGTGTGTTACTTTATTTTCTTAAAAACATCTATTAAAACAAAAATGCAGATTTACTTCCATGACAAATGTATTTACAACTCTAAGGAAGGATCTGAGAAAGTGAGTTAAAGCAGAGTGGGTCCAACTGGGCTCAGGAGTCCTCAGCCTCAGCCTAGGTCAGATTCCTTTTGCTGTTGGCTCCTTCAGTATGGAATCACAAGCTTACTGAGGTAAAAGTAAACATGACAGATAGAAAGGTAGATAGAAAGGTAGACAGATTATTATTTGGAGAAAA
The DNA here is from genome assembly GCA_004027205.1 of Ctenodactylus gundi. Classification (NCBI taxonomy): domain Eukaryota; kingdom Metazoa; phylum Chordata; class Mammalia; order Rodentia; family Ctenodactylidae; genus Ctenodactylus; species Ctenodactylus gundi. The sequence goes on from PVKB01002054.1 coordinate 95,664, forward strand.
TAAAGAATTATTTGACTATTACCTCTAACTATAAAAAAGCATATAAGACACACATAGAAAAATACATTATAAACCTGTTTGATACAAAAGGAATAAGAATGAAATGTTGAAAAGTGAGTTTTCCAGAATATTATAGCAGAAAAAAAGCAAGCTTAAGAATCAAGTTTGAAATATGAATGCAAAGCAAGAAGATACTGGCTAAAGTTAAAGAAGTAGTAAATGAGATTAATACAAGTCCAGAGCTCTATGGCTGGAGGAATAGCTCAGTTAAAGTACTTGCCTAGCAAGCTTAAATCCCTGGGTTCCATTCCTCAGCACCACGTAAGCTGGGGTGGGGGCAGATGCCTATAGTCCTAGTACTCAAGAGGCTGAGGCCGGAGGATTGTACTGAGTTCCAAGATCAGCGTTGTCTCCATAGCAAGTACAGGCCTAGCCTGGGCTACAAGGTGAAAACCTGGCTCAAAAATAAACAAACCACCACAACAACAAAAAATAAATAAAAGCTCCATCTCACTGCTACCAAGCATACCGTGGCAAAGGAAAATATATATGTTTCCGCTATAAAAACACAAATTATTATGTATTCATGTGTCTGTGTCTACTAAGAAAAGGGCAAATTATATATCCATGTGTTCTCAAATTATTATATATTCATATTCCATGCTTATGTATATATATTTATACACATATACATTTAATAATCCACCTCAGGGAACCATCCTTTTCTCAGTGCAAATGGCAATTTCATGCAAATATTTATATGTGGCTTTGCACACTATACAATCTTTGAGAATAGAAAAGGGAGATCTCACATTAAGAGCGGAAAGTAGGAGCCTCAAAATCTTATTTTCTATGTGCACCTAACGGATTTCAGAAACCCAGTTTTTATTGATTAGGCCTGTCTACTTCTTTCTTGTACTTACTTATTTTTAATCAATTCAATAATATTTTTTAGATCCTACCATGTGAAATCACAATGCTAAAAAATGAGAGATTCACTATTTTTCAAAAATAGAACCTCTTGATTCTCTTGACATTTAAATTTTCAGGGACTCTGGTTAAATGTGACAGATGTGGTCTTTCTATGCAAGGATCATGCAGTCTTCTGATTGATGGATACAGACAAGCTATTAAGAGTCTCGTAATGAGCAGTTGGGGAAACGACGATGAAGCAGGAACGTGGGCACGCACACACGCTGCCGTGGTGTCTCTTCGGGTGTCTGCGTCTCTGAGAAAGTGAAGTTTAAATTGAGCTCTGAAGCATGACTAGCGATTGTTAATTGGAATCGTGAGGTCGTGAGCTTAGAAGAAGATGAAATGCTTTTGGCAAAAGGCTCCAGCCAGAAGGAAAAGTCATAGAGCTTGAAATCTTAATAGGAGGCTGTTTAAGAAGACAAGAGCCCATCTCAGTGGTGCATGGAAAGAATTGTGTCTTTTCTTTTCTTTTCTTTCTTTTTTTTCTTTTCTTCTTTCTTTTCTTTTCTTTTCTTTTCTTTTCTTTTCTTTTTTCTTTTCTTTTCTCTTCTTTTTCTTTTCATTTCTTTTCTTTCTTTTCTCTTCTTTTTTGTTCTTTTTTTCTTTCCAGTCTTACCTGCAAGGCATCAAGGAGGTTTGAAATTATTATCTGTTTCTGCAAGGTTGTCCTGATTACACTGTAAAAATATTTGGTACTCGAGAGCGTTGGAGGCGTCGTGAAAGATATCTAAGTGAGGGATTTAGGCAAAAGATGATGGATGATGGTGTATTAGAATCAAATGTTAGTTACAGAAGGAAAAATGAGTAAGAAATTTAGGAAATAAAGACTAGCCTGCATTACTTGTTGATATGGTATGATATGACATGGTGAGGCCTGGAGTCGGAGCTCCTTTGCATCCTTCGGGTATTCTCACACAGGACATGAACAGTGCATCGCGGTGCTCTGCTTCCCTGAACAGCTTAGCTCTCACACGCTGATCTGAGTGCCATTTTCTAGAGCAATCACTGAAATAGCTTCACAACCTAGGCGCCAGGTGAGACTTGCTCAAGTCGTAGCTTTGGGACAACACTGGATTCAACCTTCTGAACATTAGCTTACATCAAATTTGTCTTTTGACTAGGTAAAACCTCATGTTATATAATTCTAGTCTTCTTTCTCTTCTGTTCACATAGATTGAAACTTTTCGTGTAGGCTGATGTAACACAAACAAAAGGTGAGGGTGTTGTATCCCAGGAGATAATTCTCTAGATCAAAGGGCTCTGCGCAAGGTCGTTCCTATTTGGTATCACCTTGGCTCATGCCTGCTGAAAGGCTTCGTGACAGAAAACAGGGGTAGAAGTTGCCCCACTTCCAAACACGGTGAAACTACCTACATCAGCAGTCTGGAAAAATCACTAATCATAGTTATCCTTAGCATATCCTCACAGTTTTGCTTTTGTTTTCTACCACGCAGCATGAAGTGTCCTCCTTCTATTCTTTCCTCCTTTCTCAGTCTCCTTTCCCTGCTGATTGCCTAACATGATTATTTCTGGTTTAAGACCAGCAAACCAGCTCTGCCCTTTGCCAAATTATGCTTCTGCCAAACTCTCTGGGGTTTTTTTTTTTTTTCTTATTTTATTAAGGTTGCTGCTCCAGATCCCCTCTCTGTGTCTCTCCTATTTTATTTATTAATTGATATTAGTCCATATCTGTACACCTTACTTCATATCCATAGTACAAATCCATATCTGATACTATTTCTATTTTATGGTTTAAATTACTTATTATAGATTGTAGAACAATGTCACCCAAGACATGTGTGTCTTATACCTAAGATCTCTTAACTTACATAATAAAGGAGTTTTGTGAAGGTGCCTAAGTTAAGGATTTTGAGGTACGTATGCCCCAGATTATTCAGGAGGCCCCAGTGCAATAACTAGGGGCCTTCTAAGGTAAAGCTGGAAGGAATACCGTGAGTCAGGGTACAAGCAGTGATGAAAGAAAAAAGGTTGGAGTATTGTGAGGAAAGGATCATTCTTCAGATTCTAACAGGGGATCTTGCCTTGGTTTTATAATCTCAAAATACACAAGATCATGTTATTTTGGCCCACAACTTTATGATAACTTATTATCACAGCAAAAGAAAATTAATATGCTCAGTTCCTACCTCACCTGCCAGAATATGGGCTTGAGAACACTAGAGAGTCCTAAATTTCTAATCTGTTTTATTTTGCTTTCCACTTACTCAAAGGTAGTTCATAACCATTTACTCATGTATAGTAAGCTCATAATGGTTACAATAAAGTTATACTGAGCCTTGTGTATATCTAACACAGAAATGAAAGCAACAAGCACATATGTAAACAAAATATCTGGTATGTCAAATGTATACATATGCATATATACAAACATATATGTGAAAAATCCTACTCTTGCATCATTAAGTAGTATTTCCATACTTTTTGGAGAAAGGGCTCTGCATGTAGTCCAGGCTGACATTGTTCTCTGTATTTCAAGCTGGCCTTGAATTTCTGCCTCCGCTTCCTGAGTGCTGAGATGACAGGTGTGTGCCACCATACCTGATTAAAATACATGTGTTTTAAAGCCAATTTATTAAATAACCTCTTATTTCCCATAGATACACAAAAGTAAAGGTTAAGACAAGTTAAGAAATATTATTTTGGTGTAACAATGATACCCTAATACATTAGATGAGCGTATTAAGCACATAAACTTCTACTCAAGAATCTGGTGCTTCGTATTTCAACATAACTAAAATCAAGACAAATGGCTTTTGTATGAGATATAGTGTGTATTATTTCTTGAAATGTTAAGAAAATTGAAAAGGAGAAAAGCCCTTTGGTAACTTAGCTAGTTTTTCAGAACTAGAGAACATTTGCTTTTTAGAGGACAGTGACAATCGTAATTCAGCACTGAGCAGAAAAACATATTATCTGACAATTATTGAATTTAATGTCTGATTTGTCAGCCTTCTTGGTGAGCAGGATTACCATTGTATCCAGCCAGGAGCTCACCCAACTACGGTAGAGTGTCCTAGTCAGCCATCTATGGTGGTATCCTGGCAACCTGAAGGTTTCATTTAAACAGAAGATAGAAGCCTCGTGATAGCCCTACTTTGGATTTTAGAGCCAGATTGCGATGTGAGATTTGTTTGGAATTGAAATAAAAAAGCCATTATCAAATGTAATTCATATGCTCATATCACTAAGTGGTTTTATCTAGCTAGTTACACACTGCAGTTCCCTTCGCAGACTTGTTACATAAAGGGGATAATCTTCCCCGTCTCCTGTGCCAAATGAATTCCTTACCTACACTGATGATGCGATTCCTAGTCCTCCAATGTATTCAGCTATTAAAATAGAACAGCAAATGTTAGAAATTTACATAGAAGACAATCAGCAGTGTACATTTTTAGAATAGCTAGGATTCCAAAAAGAGATGCCGGGGAGTTGCAATCTGCCATTTTTGTGTTTGGGGGAAAAAAAAAAGAAAAGAAAGAAAAAGAAAAAAAAAAGCCCTACTCATTTAACCACTAAAAATGAGAAATCACGGAGCAATCATGTTCTTTAAATTTTATGGTCAATCTGCGGTTTGCTTTATTTTATGGATAGAAAACACTCATAAGCTATTAAAACTCTCTCAGTTGTAATATTTAAAGCAAAGTTGAAGCTGATATTACTCAATGCAGTTTACAGATTTGAGATATCAAACTGCAATTTATGCAAACCTCGTGGCCAAGAAATCTAAGACGTAGTGTAGTTAATAAGCATTTTGGGAAAGATAACAATTAGATCTTGAGCCTGATTTAGCTCTCAACTTGATTTATGATGTTTCTATCTTTACTCGAGGTTACTTCTAAAAATGAAACCTCTAGACTGAAAAACTATCATACAACAACCAGATTACTTATAATGGTAGTAACTATTTTTATATTGATTTCTATTTCTCTCTTTAGTTTTTAACATTGAATTTGAATTTGCATGTAGTAAATGCTTTTCCAAATTCAATTTAAGACTATGCTTTTTATGTAAAGATGTTGATGTTTCAGGAAGGACTACTTGTTTATAAATTAATTAAGAGATATGTAGCTTTTAATATACAGATGTATAGATACTGAGTATAATTTCCACTCCACCTTAGAAAACTGAGGCAGACCAACCATGGCTAACATGTTAAAGTGAGAACTTTTGAAATCCCTCTTTCATAAAAACAATAAAGACACTGAAAAATATTTTAAAATACATTTTTTATAACTCCATAAAAGAATCAAAGACTTGAAGCAATCTGGATAGAATTTAGGACCAAAAAAAGATAAATTTTGGATAAAGCAGTAAAACGGGGTGAATTTTAACATAACCTATTCTTACCCCCCAGTTCTAGTGCTCTTATATCCTTGCAAACTAATAGCGCCACAATCACAGTGAAAATTAGAATTCTATCTATTTCTAGAACAAAGTGGGAAAGCCATCGAAGACCCATTTTCAGACAACTTTCCTTAATTGTATCATATTTTCCTCAAAAATCCCATTTGTAATAGTTACCTTATTTCGAAGTGATTCTGTGCTTGTCTGATACAAACAGCCCTTTCCCTGAGACGGTTTGTTGAACACAATCAACAGCAATCACATTGTTATAACTTTATGAGACAACAATATAAACTGGAAGAAAAATAATTTGATGAGAATAGTTTTTTTTAAACTTAGATTAGAGGAAATTATGAGGCTAAAAAAGAAAGATTTAACATATTTTAGCCTTTTAAGATGTCACTAATATGTACATTAGTGCATATGAAAATGGCTCTGGAAATGTTCACCAAAAGAAAAATAAACACAGAATTCTCTAAGCTTTCGCTTCTGGTTGACCTTGAGTGCCTGCATAAATGAGAAAGGGGGGCTAACACATGGGGGGAAATTTACCAGCCTAAGCATTGCGAGCTTACACCGAGCTGTAAATAGATCGTGTGGACAAGGATTACTTGATGGATACTCATAACTCAGCAAAGACTTATGAATAAAAAATTTCTCTAATTATCAGTTCACCAAAATATTAGAAATTAAAAATATACAATTTAATGACAGAGAAGTTAATCCATCAAAAATATAATAATTATGGAGATACAACCAGCTAGAACTGAACAGAAAACTACAGTAAGCAAAACTAGATAAACATAAACAGAAAATTAGTTCAAAAATAATAAATGCGAATTTCAACGTGGCCTATTCTTATCCCTCCTTTCCCAGTGGTATCCCTCAATATCACAACTCAATATAAAAACTAGAGATAAAAGACAGGTGTAGTGGTACACACCTATAATTCCAGTGTCCTGGAAGGCTGAGGGACAATGATCTCAACTGCAGGCCCAGTTTGGGCAGCCTAGTGGCTGAGTAAGACCCTGTCTCAAAATGAATTTTAAAAATAATCGAAACAGCTGAAAATGTAGCTCAACATGAAGACACAGGCTGGGTTCAATGTTCAATACCTCGTGGGTGCTTGCATACATGTGCATGAGCAAACACACACACACACCAAAATCTAGACATAAATGAAGAAGGTGATGCGTACAGCCATTGTCTAAGACGTAACCTAACAGATGCTTTGAAAGCACACCACTCAGTTCAATGCGATATGTGATCTTGAATCTGAAAGGAAACGAGGCCACCTTGAGTCAGTAATGCTCAGTGAAATGGACCAACCGACAGATGTTCCTCTTATAAAATTCTCAAAAATAATGGGACAAAAACGTGAGAGACAGGGTAGGAAGAGGGACCATGGGCTGCTAGGAAGGAATGAATCTCTGAGAGTGGTACTGAGTAGGGCTTAGAGCAAGGGTAAGAAGGAAGGAAACGGGTCAAAATTGGCAGAGATGGTCCTTGATTTCCCAAGCCATATGCTTCTAACATGCAATTGAATTTCTAGTTCATATATATATTAAATATAATAAATTTAAGAAAAAACAAAAGTATAAATAAAAGTTCACCTGGAACTGTACAGAATAGACCATGTGTTAAGATATTAAAAAGTCAGTACATTTTAAGACGATGGAAATCACACAAAATATATTTTCCAACAATAATAGAATTAAATGAAAAATCAGTAAGAGTATTAGGAAAATGTCTGTGTATGTGAAAATTAAACAACACAAGAATAAAAGTTCAGTAGATTTTAAAGAAGATTTTCAGGAGAAATTAAAATACACATTAACAAACAGAATAAAGGCATGGGTTTTGCACTCACAGGGTGCCGTTAAAGAAGGCTCAGCAGGAGATTCACCCTGGTGAAGGTCAGTATTACAGTGGGAGCAAGATGACGAATCTGTAAGCTGAATTTCTTCTGGAAGACACTAGAATAAGAAAAGCAGACTAAGCACAGACTGAGGAGAAGCAGTCAAGTGATAAAGATTAGAGTGAAATTTAATGAAACTGAAAATAAGAAACAATAAAGGAAATTAATAAAAATTATAAGATAGCATGGAATTCTAAGTCTAGATATAAACTGACCTGTCTGTTGCAGTTCTTTTTTGGAAAAGATATAAATGCACTAAATGAAGATAAAATATACATATGAGTGTTAGGACATATGTAAATAGAATAAAAACTGCCTCCATCAAAATTTAACTTATTTTCAAAATTTTAGCACAAGAAGGTGGAGAGGCAATCCATATTTTGGGAGAAAGTACTTGTGAATTTTGCACCTAATTAGAGAATTGAACTACAATAAATAAAGAGCTTTTGCAACTCAGTAATAAGAAGTTATCTTGATTCAAATTTGGGCCAAAATCAGGTTCACATTTCGTGGAAAATTAAACATATGCAACAAAGAAGCCCTGATTGATGTTTTGAATATTATTAGAGAAAAGTAGACCGAAGCCAAAATGAGATAATATTTTTCATCTCCCAGAACGACTGCAATTATAAGAAAAATAATAAGATGTGTTGGAAAGTATAGAAAACTATTGAAATCCAGATCATTCAATGTGGGAAGTTGAAACATTGCCATATAGTGGGATGCAGTTTGGAGACTTCTCAGCAGCTTATAGGTAGAATTACTGTATTACTCAGTCAATATCATCCCTAGATATGTAAACAAGATCATTGAAAATACCAGTCCAAAGTAACAAACATGCTTCCCATTATTCCTTGCAATATTATTCTTAATAACAATCAAAATGCCCCCCCAATAGGAGAAGAAATCTGGTGTAGCTATGCAATATATCATTATGTAGCCATTAACTATTGATGTATGCTACAACTTGAGTAGATATAGAAAAATTTTATACTCATGGAAAGAAGTCAAACACAAAATATATATATTATGTGATTCAGTTTATGAAATGTCCAGAACAAATGCGTATAGATATAAAATCAGGTTGGTAGTCGCCAGGGGAAAGGGAGAGGGTAAATAGCTACTCAGAGCTAATATGTACAGGTTCTTTTTAAAAATGGTGACAAGGTCCTGGAAAGAGAGGTTTGCAGACACTCACTAAATAAACTAAAACTTCTGAATTTCATACATTGAAAGTTGAATTTCATAGTAGGTGAATTTTGTAAAAAAAAAAATCTAAAGTAACTGAGAAAATCTGTTGATTGCTATTTCAATAACTCATTCTCTTCCAGGAATAAAACTTATTTTCAGAATTAAATGTGAAAGAATAGACTTTAAGCTCAAATTTATAACTATTAATACAAAAAAGATAAGTCGAATAAGATGTGAACCTGTTTATATTTCCTTTTGGAAAACCATATTACCTATAGAGAACCAGACAAAATTTGTTTACAATTATGCTTTGACTCAATAACAAGTCATCTGACATCCTTTTTTTGTAATAAATTTCCTTATCTTTGAAGTGTTTTTTGCCTGGAAACAATGCATTTAACCCTTCTGATATGTAACATGGAATACACCCTTTTGCTGTTGTTACTATATATGTTTTGGTGTTTTAACCTACATATTTTAGTAAATGTGCTATTGTTGGATTATGGATTAGTTTTAACACAGTATTTTAGTACAGCTGAAAAGAAATATCCTGTGTTTTCTATGTCACTCTCACTAAATGAAAAGGAGTGGAATGAAAGGCAGTAAAATCTGGTCTACTTCATATTTTAATAGATATACTCCATGCTGATAAACAGAAGTGGTTTGGGACTTAAAGTGCTCTTAAGAAGTATTTATTTAAAATCTACTAACACTGCTGTGTTTTTATCCCTGAGTTTACAGAAATGCAAAATCATGATATGTGTTTGGTACTCCATGTTAGAAGTGGGCCGTTGGTAGTCAAAACTAGCTTTGGCAAAGTTTATTCTTAATGACAGTATCTACACTGCAGTTTCAATCTTTCCTGACCAAGGACTTGCTTTTCTTGGTTACAAGAATATGTATCATGATATTAATTTTGTGAATGAATAGTCAAAAAATGAAAATTATCTCTCCATTAAAACAACTTTGTAGGAAGGCAATGTCTTCAGTTTGAGATCATGGGATCACAGTGGTTATGAAGAGTGTAGACAACTAATGAATTCATAAATTTGTTTGCTAATTGGGTACGTGGGTGTTTTTAAGACATGTAGTTCATGCGTGTAACTGGACATGTCATTATTTGTCACCTTAATGATACATATTTTCTTAAATCTTTGCTATGTTTTATAGGCATGGTCACCTATGTGTCAGAATCTGGCAACAAATATTTACCCAACATTTTAAGTATAAGTGGAAATGTTTCCTTTCTGTTTAGGCAACCTAATTTCAATTTTAAAGACAAATAGATTCAGTAATTGTTCAGATGCAGCCAAAATTTATAATAGGTACTAATAATAATCCTTAAACTGTCCATTTGGTAGTTTATATATTTTTATGTGTAAGTAATATTAATTTACATGTGTTCATTTTTGTGTTACTGTGCTCATAATAAATAAACTCATAATCATAGCATAATTTGAAACTTTTTAAGACTTCTCAAATTTATAGTCAGCCAAAATATTGTAATGTGTATTTCGAGGTGAGTCTCCCTTAAAGAAAGCTGAATTGCTGAAAAGTTTATTATCATCCAATATTTTTATTACAATTTACATTGACCAGATTATTACTGAATTAATTCACTGTAACTCAAGCAATAAATTGCATGGTGAAAAACTCCATGTATTCTAAGGCAATCAAAGATCTAGAAACCACAAATATCTCATTCTAATAGACACCTCAATCGAACTTTCCTCAAAGGCGGTGCCCTGCTAATGGCTGTCAGAAGGAAGCTGAACTCTGCCTGTTACAAACAGCTGCAGCCGCACCTACTCAGGTGCTAAATGCAGGTGCAGGCTGACCAGCACATCAGAAAAAGCACCCATCCAAAGAATAAAGATGGCTCTCCAAAGACCTCCCAGAGACATCCAAACTGCAAGAAGACAGAAAGCTCACTCTGATGTATTTTGACCAAAAGAAAGCTGTAGTAGCATCATGCATATATGTGTGTGTGTGTGTGTGTGTGTGTGTGTATATATATATATATATATATATATATATATATATATATATATATATATAAAATGAGTTAGATGCTTAGAATATTTTAATATCTGATTAAGTTTTAAATTAAGTGATTTTATTTCTTTATGGTTGCCTTGGGTTACATTTTATATATGAATTCATATGCTTATGGGAATAAGCCGCATAAATGTGATAGGATAATTGTCCTTAGCTTCATATTGCACCTTCAGAAATGTTGAGAACCTGGATGTAGGGAGAGGGAGACAGTGATAGGGGTTTGGGGGAATGCAGATGAAAATACAGGATAAAAAGAGGGGTCGGGTACAGCCTTTCCTGTGCACATCCGTGGCGGTGGTCTTCACTAAAATAATGAATATTAAATAATTTTTTTTTGCGTTTTCTAGCTCTCTTAATGTCAGCTGATTTTTATAAGGCACGTTTGTAATTTTTTCATCTGACATATTTTAGTTATGATTTCACTATTTTTAACTTAAAATTATGTTATTGGAATAAGGAGGAGGATGGAGTACTTTTGTAATTATTAACTAATAGTCACGTGTAGGAGAAGCAAATCTTCAATCTGGTGTGAAAAATTATTGTTCTTTCTTCTCAACAGGGAAGAGTAGACAAATTTATTGAGTATAAAAAAAATCCCTACTACTTATGTGAATTTCAGGCCTATTTAATCACCGAGCAGATGATCAGATGTTCTCTCCCTCTCGCTCTCCCACCCACACTTACCATCTTCATAGATAACTGACATTTAAAATAACATCCAAAGTACAGTCTCTGGTCATAATGAAGCGGTAGACAACCGCTGCTAATTTCGATGGCATGATCTTGTAGAATTCTGTTTTATTTGTTTGCATGTTTCTTTCTGTAAAACATCAGACAGGTATTCAACTGCACCTTAAAGTTACAACCTCTTCATGCAAAAGATTCTTTCCGACCTCCACGTCCAGAAGTGGCCAGCTTATCTTGAAGCACTCGCCAGTCAGTCTCTCAGCCAGGCAACTAATGTCGCAGCACTTGGGGCGACCCAGTCATCTCACGGCTTATGTTCTATGTGCTTTTTCAGTCCAAGTTTGTTTTGCAGAAACTACTGTAGGTACCTCGTGCTCTCAGACATCCTCAAAAACCCAAATCTTTCTGTTTGCCATTTCTTTAATAGGTTAGCTTGCACTTAACTCATTCTGGACATTTGTTATTGTCAATAATTGTCTTTCTTTTCAGATTTGAACTGGGAAATTTTTACTGTCAAGATTGATGACAATTCGGTGTACACAAGTTCTATTGAAATTTGCCACTTATGAGCAATTAGTTTAACATGAGCAACAAGTGGTAGCTCTACGAGCACTGCCTAAAAAATAGAAAACATAAAAATAGGAAGGTACATATCCTGCAAACTCACCATAAATTAAAAAGCAAGTATGAGTAAACCTCAGAAGATATAGCACTTCATTTTTTAGATACATAGTGAAAACTAGTGTAGCATCTCACTGGTTAGTTTATTGATGTGATTCTGTTTCTCAGAATCCACAGCTATGATATAGTTTGTTTCTCATTTCAAGGATGTGATAATTCTCCATCATTCTTTAATTAATTTATTAAGCATTTAATTATGGATCACATAGTACAGGTAAAACCCTGACCATCACTTAAGGCAAAAGGTTGGACAAGATCCGTGCTCCACACTTTGGAAGCTTGAAATCTCTTTGGAGTGAATGAGATGAGAATATGTGGATATATAAAAGGAAATTCAAATTTGTATTAGTGCATAGTACTTATACTGAATATTGGGTCACAGTGTGCCATTTTTACTACATGTATGTAGTATATTTTGGTCATGTTGAACCTCCCTGTTACTTTCTTTGTTCCCCATCCCTCTCATCCTGATCTCTGTCCTCTTTTGTAATACTCTCCCTTCTATTTTTATACCATCCTTTTTTAAATTCCCTTAGATTTCACATAGGAAAGAAAATATGGAATATTTCTCACATTGCCTTTATAAGTTTGGCTTATTTTGTTGAATATGATCTCCAGGCCTATGAATATTTCTGCAGGTGACATGGATTTGCTCTTGATAATTGAATAATACAGTGTGCATGCATACCACATTTTCTTTCATCATTCACCTGTTGACGATATGTAAAACTATTTGTTAGGTAGAAGGAAGCCCTTGGCTCAAGTGGCTCATATAGGATGTACCTGGGATACACATTACATGTTACTGTGACAAGTGTTTATTGTAGTGGAATAATGATCACCATCTTTCATTCAGTGGAAAAATATATATTGCGTGATAATGTAAGGAGAGAAGCACAGTGCCAGGGATGCTATAGTTTAATGGGAATAGAATTTTGGTAAAAATTTGAAAGATGGCTGTACAGCAATACAAAATTATGTATGCCACTGAAGTACTCTTACAAGTGGTACATTTAATGTTATGCATATTTTATGAAAAATATTTAATACTTATGGTGTTAATTCAATTATTAGAAGATATAATTTTAGATGTTAGAAGTATTTGTGAGAAAAGTTGTAAATTAATAGAAATGAAATGCCGTGATTGTCAATTACTGCTTAAACTTTGACCAATTTAAAAGAAACTAGTCTATTTAATTTTAATACTGAAAATTCATAGTTTTCATCAGAGTTTCTTTGAAAGTCATTGACAGTTAAAAATATCATTTGAACATAATCTTGCCACATCGGTCAACCTTTGTTCTCACAATGTCTAGGTAGGCTTAACATCTAGGTCGGCTTTTTATCTATGACCCTCATTTAGGCAGAGTATTCAATTCAATATCACCTTTCAACTATAATTTTCTATGTCATTTTAAAAGTTTATAGTCAATTTACTTTTGAAATTCATTCAGTTTCTGATTGGCTGCCATTTCTTGGTAACCTTGCATGTTTTGAAAAATATAACCCTAGAGCTGAATGTAAGCATCCGGATAGAATATACAGGGGATCTCTCTCCCAAGGCTGGAAGTGCCACACTGTATGCAAGGCCTGGTCACAGCTCATGCTGTTGTTGCTAGGATCAGAGATAAGCAACAATTACTGATAAAACAAAGCAAACGCTGAGAGCACAGTTCCTGTAGCACAGGTCACTGCAGCAGAGCCTGCGAGAGGCGTTGGTTGCATAGGGTTGCAGGAATTTCACCAAGGGGGCTCATATTCCAGGTACATGATTGAGGAAAAGTACAAGCCACCTTCCTCATGCCCATGGTATAAGAAGGTCCTTTTCCTTCAGTGCACCTCAGGTAACTCATTGAGAAAATTTGACATGATTTCCACTTTGAGGGGAAAACTCTTAATTTTGTCCGTTTTTGCAGAACAGGTATTGAAGAGGGATTATGAAACTGAAAGGAGATGTTGTGAGAGATGGCATTTTAAAAGTATTTTGAGAAAAATCTTATTTACCAGTCTGTTGGTTCTCAAATATTTTTCAACGAAATTAAATCTTAGTCCAGTATTAATAACAACTACTATTTGAAATGATCTGGAATCTGTACCTATACAAAAATATAACAAGAATTTCCAGTGAAGACTTCAGAACTGCCTTTTGTCCCTACAACAACCCCTTTGGCTTTTATGAATTTGAGTAAAAAAAAATACATGAAGGAAAAAAGCAAATGGTGATGTTATTTACATTAGCTTGTCTCCTCAATCTCGATTAACTTCCACCGGTTCATTTCTTCCACAAATAGTTTATGACCATGCAGATGCCCGCTGTGCTTGATATGGTGCTGGCTAATGAGAATCAAAAGGACCCAGGCAGAAAGTAGAATGGTGTTGCCTAGGGGCTCAAGAGCAAGAGAAACAGGGAGGTTGTGAGACCTTCAGTTTTTCAATATGAAAAGCTATGAAAAGAAATGGTGGTGATGATTGCACAATATTTTAAATATGTTTAGTCCTCACAAACTGAATATTTGAAAGATAAAATAATAAATTTGCATTATGTTATTCTGCTAATAAAAATAATAGGAAGAAGAGAAGCAATGTCCACTATGTTGTGGTATTAGGAAGAGATGAAGGCAAAACTTGGACAGAGTCTGTCTGGATTGCTCCCTTACCTCATCTGTGTATTGCACTGGCTGAAAAGCTAACACTCTCAGTCTAATCTGAAGCTGATTTAGAGATTTAGGTTTTCAGACGCTTTACGCTGAATTACTACAAAGCAAAAATCCCTCCTACAAGAAGCTTAAGAAAGAATATTGTGAAGATTAGGCGAGCTAAAGATAGTCTTGTTCCACACAAAGTGCCCCAGTTTAAGCAGACAACATTTAGATACTGGACACAGCTCCAAATAACATACAAGAGTTAATATGCACTTTCTGACACCCTGGTTCTACAGAAATTCCCGTTTCCAATATAACACAGGATCACATATGAGCATTTGTAGAAGAATAACACAATTGACTTACAGAAGATTGCGGTTTGTTGGTGCACAGTACAAGTGCCATTTATGGGCAAAGACAGAGAAGTAAAAGCCGAATGGTCCAAATTAACACCCTTACAATACTTAAAGTTTAGGTAATGAAGGTATGAGGTATTAAAGACAGGTTTAGATAATGAAGGTATTAAGCATTAAAGGTAGAATTAATAGTTTTGTAATGGGAGCCAAAGCAGTATGGTGGATGAGTGTAGAAGGTTTGAGGCAGGTTCGGAGAGGTTGAACAATCTCTACAACACTGCAAAGTCCTTACATCTTTCTTTTCTGTAAATAATGCGTGTTTCATGGTTTGCTAATGTTTCCAAAAAAATTTTAATGAAGTTGACTAAGTTCCAGCTCAGAGGAAAATTCTTATTCTTCTAGATCATATTTTTTAAGTTTTGCAATTTATCTTGCATTATAATAACAACCTAAAATAATTGTTAGAGAGGAAAAAAAGAAAATATGCTGCACGTTCCATGTGCTGACACAGAGAAACGTGAGAAACTGGTTTTCATTAGTGCTAGATTCTGCTGACGTCGACTGAAAAATCGTTTTTGGAGTACTGGTGACACAAGCTAGTCTTAATAATTACATTGCTGTTGCTAAGGATCAGTCATGTCTTGAGAAAGCTGTATGCTTTAAGCCAGTGAGAGGGGTCACCTGTTGGGGGACTCCTAGGAAAGATTTCCCCCCCAATAGGACACTAGAAACACAAAGGCCTTGGGTAGCTTGTCTTTGTGGCCACTTTCTGTAACCTTTTGAATCAAAACCTGAGTAGAATGCCAGTGAGGTGACGTCGATGAAGCAGAGATATTGCGTTAATCTGACAGCTATACTATATTTGAACTTCTTTTCAAGATAATAAATATTCTTATTATTTAAGAACAAGAGAGCAAGGCAATCCCAGTGTTGTATTTTAAGACCAATAGAGACCGAGGCTTGGCCATTGCCACAGAGGTGGTTTTCAGAGAGATTAAGAAATTTTATGACATTTCACTTTATGTACATGTTTTATTTTGAAAGTTTAAAAATCTTTGATGTTTTTCTTAATTTGTCAGATTTGCCTAAAGATAAACAGAAAAGCTCTTAGGTGACTCAGGCATAGTTCAGTTGTGGAGGTGAAGGGAAGACGGTTACACAAGACATGTAAACAGAGAATGACCGTTCTGATGAGGAAATCGGTGTGGCACTGAGGGAGTGAAAAGGAAGCGCAGATCTACTTTGACTTAACAGAAAAAAAAAATGGGAATTTTCTTTAATTCAGGATGTATTTTAGATTAAATTAGGGAAAGGCGTGGAAGGGACAGCTTGTGGCAAAATAGAGAATAAAATTTTAGGTGTAGAATAGTGCTAGATGGAAGTGAAAGCTTTCTGAATTAAAAAATGAAATATAGAAATTTATAAATTAATCTGTATTCTTTCATCTTAAAAGCATAAATTTTATTTTATGATTTTGCAATTATAGATACAGATAAACAGTATATAGATACTACACCAGATCAGGGGCTTTCAGTACTATAGGCTTGCTACTTTATGTATGAGACACACAAAAATATTAGACTTATCTCAGGGATGTCTATGTTACTTTCTATTTCTGAAATATGCTGTTTTTGCACTACAAATGTAAACTAAGAGATTTTGTTGGTAATTTTAGATTTATATATGAAAACTTTATTATATCCTCCAGCTATACTCTCATCTCTTTCCTGTTTATTTTCTTCTAGAATTGTTACTAAAATTATTTCACATATTAATTTTAATTTGTACATCATTTGCCAATGAATTCTATCACTGTCTGAATATAGAGTGTTGGCTAAACAAATACGAATAAAGAAGAGGAAAAATGAAGATAGAAAGAAATTTAACAAATGTGAGTATTGCTTGTAAGATGAATTACTACCTCCCTGGCTGTAATATGAAGTAAAAGTCTGCATATAGTAATAAAACTTGGTGTTTTAACACTTGTGAATATACATAAAAACCTACCTATACATTAAAACTTTACTTTTGCATTTAAATAGGTGTCTGAGTCTGAAAGAGTTATTTGTGCGCATTTAAAAGAACAGGGAGGTTCAGATGTGCTATTAGAAGCTTGTAATCCAGCACTTGGAGAGGCTGAGACAAGAGGATGATGCAATTTTCATACCCAGCTTTGGCAATTTAGTGCTTTACCATGATGCCCTCTCAAACTCATAAATAACATTTTTTAATAAATTTGCATG
Organism: Ctenodactylus gundi; assembly: GCA_004027205.1. NCBI lineage: Eukaryota > Metazoa > Chordata > Mammalia > Rodentia > Ctenodactylidae > Ctenodactylus > Ctenodactylus gundi. Next base: position 112,780 of record PVKB01002054.1, read on the forward strand.
GTGTACTTCACTGTGCCATGTGTTCACTCCTTAATCCCCCCAAAAAAAAGAGAGAAAAAGAAAAGAGAGAAAGAAAGGACAGAAAGAGATAAAATGAATAAGAGTAGTAAAGCAAACACCATGAAGTGACTACCTTGTTCACAGATCTATGAAAGAACGTAAGAACAAAAGTTATTTTTTCTACTAAAAGTAAACAGTAAAACGTCTGAAACGTGGCTAGTGGTAGATGCATGGTCCATTCTACTCTATTTTTTGAGAGAAGGGAGAACAGTTTAGAGTTTAATTGGATGTCAGAAGAAAGTCATTATAGTAACAGTTTTATACAAGATAAAAATGGGTAATTTTAGCTTTTGTTAGAAAATTATTTTCATTGCATTGACATGTTCCATTTATTTTTATAGTCTGAAAATGCCCTGAACTCTAAATTAAAGCAAATTGCATGAAATGATTAAAAAACAATTTATCTAGAAGTAATGAGAAATGTAAGATTCCATGTGGCTTTTAAAACAAACACTAATTATAACCCATTCTTAGATAACACCCTAGCAGGCCATAAATTGAAAATGTTTGTGCCCACTCTCTGATTTTAGCTCCATAACTTCAAAGTCAAGGTACTATGACCAACATTTGACCTATGCTTTTTAATAGGCTAATCATGAACGTCAATAGTGCCTCTTGCCTTTTAGAACATAAACGGAAAAGGTACTGAATTCAGAGGGCTTCTGGATCCTCTATGTTGATTTTACATATTCTTTTTAGAGTTACGTTGCATATTTATATTCTCAATTTTTCTTTTATTGAGAATTTGTGATAAAATAAGACATGAAGATCAATTTGTGTCTTAATGCAATGTAAATATAATTTTTCTTTCTCACATTACTTACCAAAACATAGACATGTTTATAATATTTTCCGAACCCTCTCAACCTCCCCAAAATATTGCAATAAATTGTATCTGTACTTTAAATAATAACTACACATTAGTAGGAAAATCCCCAATGTGATTTATCATTTTACAATGCCCAGTGAGCAACTGTGTCAACTTTCTATTTCATACATATTTAGAAAAAAATGTATAACTTCCAAGCATGATTTTTATCATAAAGAACAATTTATAGAAAATACATTTATGCTTTCTGATGTTCTTTATTTTTGAATATTATTATCTATTTTTGAGACAGGGTCATGTTCTGTAGTCCAGGCTGATTTGAACTCACTTTCTACTCACTTTCTAACCCAGGCTGGCCTTGAACTCACTACAATCCTCCCGCTAAGCCTCCTGGAAGCCATAATTCCATACATATGCCACTGCACCCAGCTTGTGTGGTTCTGGGACAACTAAACTCACGGTCTTGTGCTTGCTAGACACACACTGTAACACACTGAGCTATTCCTCCAGCTGAACATTAGTAATTTAGAGCATTTAATTTGTGTTGGCAAAACTTCATGTTAACTCTCTATAAGCTCTGAACAAAGGCTGATACTTATAATAGGGTATCATCCAGAAATAAATTATTATATTTAGTCATACTTCAAAATGTGCCTTGACTTTGTAGACTTTGGAATTCCATCTCAATTTCTAAAGCACACTACTATAATTTAATGAGTGCATGCATACATATTCTTGTACTGTATGTGCATTCCACAAGTTCATTTCCGGCCCTTTCCTTGTGTGCAGCTCATTTCACTTATATTTCCTCTGGTGGGAAGACGATTTATAACAGCCAGGAGACCTAGAGGACAGATCCTTACATTCTCACTCATTGGCCAGGTGTACACCAGTGAAATCTGCTTTAGCATAAGTGGCAGTCATAGATTCCGCTCCCAAATAAACATTCACGTATCAAGTATCTTGGTAAGTAGTGGGTTCATAAAAGGAACCTTTAACACTCACTTACTTTCTTGAATTAATATTCAAAGTCGTGGAGCAGAAAGGAAGAAGTTCTCGCAGTCAAATTTAAACTTTTCTCTTTAAATTGTCAGAATCAATTATTTTCTTTGGCAATATTTTCTCAGAAATTCAAGGCAAGGTTTCTATAAGAATTGTTGATATCTAACTATTGTATTAACACTCTTAACCTTGGAATGCACAACTTCTTTGTGAAATTGGTGTTTAGTTTCACAAAACTAAAAACAAAAGCTTAAACAATAATTAAGTCTGAATAAGGGCAACTTTAGGACCCAGGCAACATCAGGCACTGCCTGAACACATTTTTGGTCTCCACTAGGGTTACTAGATTATTCCTGGTGTTTGCAAAGTAGAGGATTGGGTTGCTTTAAACATTCTGAAGTGCTTCCCAGAATGCTTCTAAAAACAAACAAACAAAAACCAAACCAAACAAACAACAACAGCAAAAACCATACGTAGCTCAACTTAAATATTCCTTGAAGAATCGTAATCTGTATATAACTTATGAAGGTCATTTAATCCATTTAAATGGATTTTTGTTGAATCTAATTTAAGCTTTTCATTTTAAGTTCCTAATTTAGAATCTATATGTTTATTTTTTGCATTTGGCAAAATTCAGACTCAGGTATAGTAAAATTTTCAAGAACTCTATATTGGTAAATTAAATTGGTTATTTCTATTAAACATATCTAACATTTTTTCCAAAGATAGATAAAAAGGAAAGCAAAGAGGATATCTGAGAAGCACAGCCTTTATCTGCCCCGAGGAAACAAATGAAAGAGCTGAAGAGAAAATACACTTTCATAATTTCATAAACATACTAACAAACCGTGACTGACACACTCAAAACAGGTTGGATCAAACTCAAGGAAGAAATCAGACCTTAACAGACGCTCTTTTCAAGAGATCAGAGAAAGTTAATTATTATAGATCAGAGAAGTTAATTATCCGAAGTATATTGTGCAAACTCCGTGGAACCACAGCAACATTTCCTACTGCAGATCTGGGACTGAAGATTCTAAGGCAGAAGTCGTGCCATGTCCCCTTCAAAGTTCCGGGTGACCCCTTGCCTGATGCATCCTTCCTGTGTGCCTGCTACCTGTCTGTGAGGATGAGTAGCAGCAAAGAAACGTGCTCTGGGGTTGCTGCTAGTAGAGTCCTGTGGGTGACTTAGAATTTTGTCATTAGATGAATACGATAACCTTTGAGTTCTGATTTGGAAACTAAATACAAATAAGGAAAGCAGGAGAAGGAAACAGAGAGACAGAGGCAGCAACGGAAGAAGAGAAAGGAGAAGGCAGAGCAAAGGAGGGAGAGGAGAGAGAAGCCAAAGGAAGTCAGTAGGAGAGAGGAGGTGAGGAGAGAAGAGAAAAGTAACAGGAGTGACAGGCCAGTCCACCGGTCAGGAGGATGTGGTGACTCCGGGTCAGTAGATGTGGCAGTTCCTGCTTGGTGTCTAGTCTGCAGAGTGTAGTTAAATGGGGAGAAACGGTGGCTGCCAGGGGATATGACCCATTCCTCTACCTCGATTTCAAGAACTGGCCAAACTGAGTGGATCTGAACTAATGTACTGTGTGTTATCAGGGTTTTGTTACAAGTAGACAAAATGCTGAAACAACCATAAAGGCTCCTGCAAAAGTAGATCACACACACACACACACACACACACACACACACACACACACACACACAAATGCACACACTCAAGCTTCATGTTCACCTATGAAAAAAAAAGCATCCATGGTTCAGAACTTCTTTTTTTCCACACTGGCAAGAAAAAAAAAATCAGTAAAATAGAAACATATGCATTGTAATAAACTTAGGTTATTACATAACTTTAGCAATATCTTGAAGACCTTTTATATTTTGCAGTAAAGAATAGATGTGTCTGCTCCTTTTTTCCCAGTGACTTCTAAGTAGACTTCCTGTTTCTAATTGCTGTGCGGTCCAAGGAAAGCTAATGATTGGAAGTTGCCGTTCTAGTAGGCAAGTGATTGACATTAGATAATTACATTGTGCAATACAGCAGCTACAAATAAAAGCCTTCCAATTCTCACCAGCTTAGCACTCTTTCCTAACAAAGCAATGGAATGTTACTCTCCGAGTGTTTTTATTCACACTTTGTTTTATAACCCAAACTCTATACAAGAAAGAACAAAGGTGACAGTGAGATCTGAAGAGTGCTAGGTTTAAACATAAATGTAGCCATCTATTTCTGGGAATTTGAAATTATACTGAATATGCTGTGTGGCTGTAAAGCGAAAGGAACCACATAAGTTTCAAGCATAATACATATGAAAAGGAAGTCATCATGAATTTCACAATGAACAGGAAAACGCTCAAAGCACATTATGAAAAAAAATTCAGATTTCTGGGACTCTTCATCAAAGCGGAAATATGCCCTGCAATGGAAAAAACAATGGAGTGGTCTATAGACCTGTGTACAAATATCTTGTGTAAATTTTACGGATGCCTAGGACTTTGACAAACTAAAGAAAATTATGTAATTCTGGAAGACCGAAACTGTAGAAGCAAAGCACCCATGGAATAACCACACTGAACATCAGCACACTAATTTACAATCCAGTCAGCTAATACAGACAGTGAGTGGCAGTAACTTGTGGGAGACGAAGTAAAAAGTGGATTGCAGTGGCTGGGGGCATAGCTCAGCAGTTAAAGTACTTGCCTGACAATTGCAAGGCCCGGGGTTTGAACCAGGTATGGCGGCACACACCATATGAAGCAACTTTTCAAGCTGTCAGAGATAACTGCAGATATTGTGGGAAGAGCAATAGGCCAGGCACAGAGAGATCTGCATCATCTTACATGAGAAATCAAAAAAATTGTCAAGTTCCGGAACTAACGAGAGGAATGGCGGCCAGCGGGAATGGGAGACCGTGACAAATGACGACCCTTACTGATTTTCACACACATGAGCATAGCTGAAGGATGTCAGGTATTCCTTTTCTTTACTTATGTGCACAGTACTAGAAATTACACTTAGCTAACATGAATCATGAGCTATCTTCCCACTTTCACTTTGGCTTAAACAGCAAAGAGTTTGTCATTAAATTCACTTTACTACTTAGCATTTAGGAAACATAGATTAAGTGGATATTAACATGTAAAGCTTATATGCTTGCTGAAACCATGATTGATGGTCTGGGGTGTGTGTGTGTGTGTGTGTGTGTGTGTGTGTGTGTGTGTGTGTGTGTGATATTCATTGTTTTACTTCTCTTCCCATTTCCTGTCCTCCCCATCTCTTCTCTTTCTTCAGAAATCCTCCCATCACTCTCTCACTTTGCTTCTTTTTACATATCTGTACTTCAGTTTTCCCACATGAGAAAAGCCATGTGGTATTTAGCCCTTTGTTTCTGATTCATTTCGCTGGACATGGTGGTCTCATTGTACATGTATTTTCCTACATATGTCCCAAATTTATCTTCCTTTAGAGCAAAATAGTACTCTATTGTATAGAAATGCATTTGCTTGTCCATTAATCTATTATTAGTCACATCACTAAAATATAAACATGTGTGTGCATGTGTCCCTGTAATACAAAACCTATACCTCTTTCAGAAAGATGCTGAGAGATCTGGGTCACGTGGAATTCCATGAGTATATTGTACCAGTATATGGTCCCACCAACTCTGTAGAAGGATTGCTTTCCCCCCAGAACCAACCCAGCATTTGTTGATTTTTGAGTTTTTGATAACAGCCATTGTTACTGGAATAAGATGAAACTCAATTAGGTTTTCATGTCATCTGGTAGAAATACTTCAGCAAACAATAACAAATCTCCTAATTTTATTATCTTGTAATATCTTAATAAGCTGTTGCTATAGCAGTTAGACATTTTTCATGTCTGCTCTTGGACAAAGAATAAATAAGTACATGATGGAAACCAACTACTTAATAGTGTTTTTATTACTTTGCCTCCAGTGTATTAAAAGGCACATTTTCTTGAAAATGACATTCTACAAAATGATCCCATTATACATCTGTTAAATAGTTCCAAAGCATGTTTTTATTACTGGTTAAAAGTTACAAAAATATTACTTCATTCGATAATATATCAAAACTATGTATTTTATATAATAATATACTTATCAAAGTTCTCATTTTATTAATTTCCTGTTGGTTTGGATAGCACAGAAGAGTCTTGGGAATCTATGAGCATTGGACTTGGGGAAAAAAATTACTGGAACTTAGTGTTAACATGTTCCTGATTAAACAGCTTTTGTCATTCATGCAAATGGGAGGAGCTCTTAACAGGAAACTTCAAGAAAAAGCAACTTTACATCACCATACCCTTGTCATCCAGAAACCTTCACATGTGAAAAGGTATTAAGATTTATCTATAAGTAAATATATATTTGCCTAAATTAATAAATAACTCTAAGAAGACAAATGGAAATATACTTTCTCCTTGAGATGTATACAAGCAGTGATCACAAAATACAGTGACAATGGGAAGTGTATTATGTTGAATGACATCGACCTTAATGCTCCCCAAAACAGACCCCTCATAGTAAACAGAGTTACCACTTCCCTCATGACATTCTCTGAAGTAGTTCTGCTGGAAGCCTTTCTTAGTAACAAGGGATGATCAAAATATACAGTGAATTCTTGAATTATTATTTTTGGAATGATTATAATGAGTGTCTTTGCAGTCTCATCAACAATTTAATAGTGTCTTTTTCCCCCCACAGCTTCACCAATAAATTTTGTTTTTTAAGTTCTTAATGTAGGCCATTCTCCCTGAGGAAAGATGAAACCTCAGTGTTATCTTTATTCTCATTTCTCTGATGGCCGGTGATGACGAACACTTTTCATGTGCTTGTTGGCCATTTGAACTTCTTCTTCAGAGAAGCTTCTTTTCATTCCAGCTGACCATTTCTTGATTGGATCATTTATTTTAAGGGGTTTTATTTTTTACTTTTTGAGTTCTTGATATATTCTAAATATTAATCTCCTATTTGAAATATTGCTGATGAAGATTTTCTTCCATTCTATAAGTTGTCTCTTCACCTTGCTGATTGTTTCCTGTGCTGTGCAATAGATTTTTTAGGGTAATGTGATCTCATTTGTTGATTCTGTTATTTCTTGGGCAGATGGGATTCTGTTCAGGAAATCCTTTCCTGTCCCAAGGCTTTCTAAGGCTTTATCTATTTTGTCTTTCCATGGGCTCAGTGTTTCCATTGTGATATCCAGTTCTTTGATCGATATTGATCGATCTTCGTGTGTGGTGACAGATATAGATCTAATTTAGTTCTCCTGCGTTTGCTATTCCAGTTTTATCAGCACCATTTGTTGAAAATGCTGTCTTGACTTTTTTGTCAAAAATCAGGTGACTGAGGATGTTTGGATTTATTTCAGTATCCTTAATTCTGTTCCACTAGTCTTCCTGTCAGTTCTTGTACCAGTAACATGTAGATTTAATCACTGTTGCTGTGTAGTATATTTTGAAGTCTGGAATTGTGAATCCTCCAGCTTTGCCCTTGTTACTTAGGATTGCTTTAGAAATTCTGAGTCTTGTCTAGTACCCATACAGAGTGGAGGAGTATGCATCCACAACGAAAGACAGATACGAAGCATTTGAAAGAAAATGGGTCCGCCTTGAGTTAAGAATTCTTGGTGAAATGGACCAAACACAAACGATTTATGACTGTCAGTGGATATTCCTCTTATTAAATTCACAAATACGATTTCATAGAAAGGAACTAACAAGAGAGACCAGATAGGAAGAGGGGCAGGAGATTGCTAGAAAAGGGACAAATCTCTGAGACTGTGCAGGTGGGAAAGCATTACTTAAGAGTAAGAGAGAAAGAAAAAGAGGTCAAAATTGGTGTAGATGGCCATGGATTCCCCAAGCCATATGCTTCCAATATGTTATCGAATCTGTAGTTCATATGGATAACACAGAAAATAAATGAAAAATAATAAATTTTCTATAATTTAGCAGTTAAATGTAAGAACACTTCATGCATTTCATAAAATAAATTGAATAAATAAATAAATTTTGAAAAGGCAAGAGTCAGGCCGGCCTATAATCCCAGAACTCTGGCAGGCTGATATAGGAAGATCCTAAGTTCAAACCAGTCTTGGCAATTTAGCTACTTAAGAAGACCTTGTCTCAAAATCAAATTGAAAGCTGAGCTGTCCTGAAGACAGACAGATTTGAGTGATTCGTAACTGAACGGACACAATACGAGACCATTATACTTAGAGAAGTGAGTCAAGCTCAGAATGTTAAATATCTTGTGTTGTTTTTTTCCTAATACAAGGAAATTTTGTATGCCCAGAATATAGACATTCTATAGAGCCAATAGGTATGACAGTGGAGTCAAGGGGAATAATGGAGGGGGTAGGAGAGCCAAGGAGGGGAAGGGAAGGATTGTAATGTCGACACATACATATGTGAGCACGAGATACTCCGACTCACTGTAACCGTTTTGTACCAGGCCTATATCTGTATCTATACTATATCTATTAAAAACAGAGGATAAAAGAAGTTTAAATATTGTATGATTTCTCTAATATGAGAAATTCAGAATACAAATAAATAAGATTCAACTGGGCAAAATAAATCCAAAACTCTAAGGCAGTAGTATTTATTTAACACTTTTATCATCTTCCAAATTTTTGTAAACATTTGCAGGTAATGACAACTTTTTTGAAATCTTCATTCGAAATGGAATTCTTTTGTGCTTTTTCTGCTATAATAGCGTGTTCATGCTTCCATTAAGACCCATCTACAGTTCTTTGCACCATAATCAGTTCATTCCCTTAGTAAAAAAAAAAAATTCTGGTTCCTATGTGCTACGTGTCTCCTGCACGCCCCCTACTGGCTTACATATTCATTAGGATAAAGTTCTATGACCTGTCTATATTTTGTGAGTTTAGAATACAAGATTAATGTTCTGTTTTCTACTTCGAAAAACAAGTAAATAATACAAACACAGCCCTAGAAGATGATAATTATAAGACCAATACTCAACACGATTATGCCTCTTATCAGAGCCAATCCTAGGTTAAAGTGTTTTGCTACAAATACCATGTTCAGAAAAAAATGATGTTCACACCCAACTATCAATAAACAAAAATCTAATGTGTGAGGTTTAATTGTGGCTTTGAAGTTTAAGAAACTTATGAAAAAGTGCAGTGAGTGCAAAGACACATAAATGTAGTGGGGCTTTGGGAAAGATAAAGAAAGAACAGGAAATTTAGAGACTGAAAAATATCTACCTGAGCACAAAGAAGTCTCATGGAGAGAGAAAAGGATGCCAAATCTACATCCCCCACATTCCCCTTGTGAGGAATCTGGAATTAGTGGGAGAAATATAACAAAGAAGTACAGTCATATTTTGATTTTATCTTAAGGAGGAAAAGCTAAGTAAGAGTTTCTTGGAGTGTCCCTGCAAAGGTTGAGTAATGATTCAACTGCAACTCCTTAACTGCACTGTGAGAGCTCAGAGGGGACATTAAGCTGGATGATTTCTAAGTCCACGTTTCAAGTTACAAGCCTAGAATAATTCACATGTCCACCTGTATTCCAATTTTTCTTTTTTCTTTGTCTCATTGACATAAAAAAGAATGTGTATTTAATATTTGTGCAACGTGGGATTTTCAAATACAGTTTCTGAAACATTGATTTGTAGAAGTAAGCAAATATTTTAATTCTATTTGTGAATTGGTGAGTTATTAAAATGTTACTTAACACTTATGAGGTATTTATAAGTTATATAATCAGTCACAACGGAAGATCCACTTTGGATTCACATAGAATTTTCTTTTTAAGTACAAGTCTAACTGTGAATGATTAATCTATAGGCGCAAGAGGAATGTCTCAATGGTTAAAGGGCTTGCTTAGCAAGTGCTAAGGCTAGTGCTAAGTACTCGAGTTTGATTTCCCAGCACCACTTAACCTGGGCGTGGTGGCTTATGCCTGTAATTGCCTCACTTGGGAAGCTGAGACAGGAAGATTGCCTTGAGTCCAAGAGCACCCTGGGTTTCATGAATTCAGGACCAGCCTGTACTACAGAGTGAGACCATGTCTCAAATAATAATAATAATATACAAATACATAGCATACCTAAGACTGGCCTCAATACTTTTTATGTTTAATGATTTTTCAATATGTGTTTAATACTTCACTATATCTGGCATCTTTAAGTAGTGACAAGAGTAAGAATACCTAATCCTCTATAAACCTTATTTTTGTGCCACATGACAATAGTGTTTTGGGTGGAGAGACTGAGTAGAAAGTCTTAAAGAACAAAGAAAAAGCACAGACAAAACAACGAAGACATCTGAAAAGAAAATTAATGACACAAACTCCAAAACTTCACAGAGGTCAAAATCCACCGAGTGACCAGGCTAATGACTTTGGGACATTTAACAACATTGAGTCTCGTTTTATTTTTCTCTTTATAGAAAGAATATTAGTAGATTATCATCTGAAAGGTCCCTTTGAACACTAAACAAATCATGTTGTCACATTCCTTGTGTATTCACCATCAAATGAAAATCATTTCAAATGCTTTGAGAAACAAGCAGTGTTTATTCTAATCAAAGGAAAGATATAGCTGTTCTGACTTTGAGAATATCTGTCATCTCCCAATTATCCAGCTCTGTCATCATCTGTCACTTTTCTTTATCTCTGATCTTTTTATTGCCTACTGTTTGGTCACTCATGCTTATTAAGACTAGCATTCTCTTAAGAAATAGACCACATGGCAAATTGAAATCAGCAAATGTGGATATCATTTAGCTTTTCTAAAAACGTAAGACTACAAAATATGTTAAGATGAAGCCTTTGAATTAGCCATGGACCAAAGGAGCCTGTTTCTCATTACTGCAAAATACTCTGATATTTATTCTGCAGAACATCTTAGTGAAGGTTTCCTTCTGATACTAAATATTAATGTTCAAAAACTTAGAAACATAACAAAATAGATTAACTATTAATTGAAGTATTCATTAAATCTTATTATCTCATTAATATTCCTAATAGGAATATTAGTATTAGACCCAAATAAGACAGTACATTTAAAATTTCATTGGACCTAAAACCTTAAGTCTGGTCACTGTTAAAAAAAATATGACTTCATCTGAATGAGAGAGAGAAGTTACCTGAATGAACATGGAGATATTAATGTTAGGTAATGACTAATAAAATAAGAAACATATCAAATTAAATATGCTGATTTGATGTACAAGATTGCATGTAGAAATCGGGATAGAACTTTATTACATTTTTGCACTTCACAAATAAAATTTGAGTTAGTGAAGCATTTTATGTACATAACACAATGCTCATTAATAGCACTCAGAGAATTATAAAAAGCATCACTAATTTTTAAATAGCTAGTCATAAAAATTTCTGAATAATCTTTTATGCTCCCATTAGTGTGTAAAATTTGTTTATACATATGAGACCCTTCCAAATGTTCCAATTTTGTGGTACAGTGGTCATATAACTCAATGGTTCAACATATCAACATAAGCTTATGTGTCCTTCTATTTCTGTTTAGCTGGAATTTATTTTATCAGAATGAGTATGAAATTTTGACTTCTTATTTCTCTGTATTAGAATAAATTGCATTTTCCAATAAATCAGTGAAATTTTTTCTGCCTAAACCATTTCTATCTGCTAACAATATTTCCTAAGCTCTTGTTCATTTGAAAAATGTATTTATATTACCTTCAACTTGAAAAGTTTCATTTCTTGGAACTACAAAGCATTTTTAATACGTTTTTCAAAGTAGCAAATTAATGAGAAGTTTCATGAGTGTTTGTTCTTTCCACTTTCTAGATTTGTTTCAAAATTTACTATGGGTGACGTCAGGATCAGTAGGTTGAAACTCCCCTTTTTGGTCATAGAATTCTAAGTGACTTAGAGGATTGATTTGCGCCTGTTTCTTCTCTTTTCCTTTCCTTTCCTTTCCTTTCTTTTCTTTCCTTTCCTTTCCTTTCCTTTTCTTTTCTTTTTTGTTCCTATATTCCAGTTCCCTAGCAATCCAGGTTTTTTTTTTTTTTTTACCAAGTTACTTACCATGCGCCTCACACCTTAGTTTTCCTGAAGTCTGTCCTTTTCATAATTTTAAATATACGGTTTTGCTTTCTGTTGTCTCTTTGTCTTTGATGTTTCTGACAAGGAGCCTGATCATCACGTTTCTGAATTAATGTGTGTTTTATTTTCCTACATGCTTTAGAGTTTTTAAAAAATTTTGTTGATTTTAGCAATTTGACTGTAATTTAAGTTTTGCTGTTTGTCGTTTACTGAGTGGAGCTTATTATCACGTATGTGACCTCTAGGTCGCTATTTCCTACACTGAGCTTGTCTTCCCTAACCTCACTCCCTTTTCTTTGAGGGCTCTGTATATTTGTCTTTAGTCTGTTTTTCACTCCAGCATTTTTTCCCATTGGATAATTTACATTGACCCATCTCCAGTATTGAAAATCTTTCCTTTACTATTTCCAATTTTGTTTTATGCCCTTATAGTGAAGTTTCAATTTCAGATGGTTTGGTTATTAGTGCATGTTAATAGTACATTGTCCATGCATATTAATATTAGGTGATAATGTGATTTATTCTGAGAAGACGGCACCTACATTTAACATAACTTAATCAATTTTAGTCTCACTTCCCTCTTCTCTTTTTTCACTCCTGGACATTCTGGATTGTGCCATTTCTACTGAAAAGTTTTGATTTATGTTTTATCAAGAAGTTCAACAACTAGTTTATCAGCACGAAGCACACCAATTTCTCAAAAGGCAAGTCACTAATCTGTACTATTTAAACTGTATTTCTTTTTTTTTTTAATGCCTTATGCTTTCTTAGTATAACCCTGCTGTGGGAAACAAAAGATTTGAAGTTCACATTCCAAATTCTGTCTTCCCCGGAGATTTTACCACAACACTTTTGTGTTCTGTTAGGGTTTATAATCCAACTGTGCTTTTAGCACACAGTGTTTGCCCCTCAGATTCTGCTTACACTGTCTCAGTCAAAGTAACGGTCAAATGTTAATGAAACCCGTCTACAGACATGTGACCAGAACTACATCTCCTAGCACAGAATCACAAACAACACCAATTTGACTCTGAGGCTCCATAACTGTGCAGCTTCTTGATCTTTTTGCAGGCTCTAGACACTTTAAATTGCCCTGATTCTGAATTTTTAACATTGACTTTAGTAGGACTGTTTTGCTCTTCAACTCTAGTTCAATTCAGTATGGACAGAAAGCTGCCTATAGGTGAGGAATTGATCAATTAAGTGAATTATCTTCAGAATTTTCTTCTCTGGAATTACAGCGGTAGGATGATAGAGGATTTTTGTTTTGTTCTGTTTTGTTTTGGTGGTATTAGGGATCAGCCTCAGTGCCCTTGCACCAAGCTATGTCTCCAGCATATTTTTATTTGGTGCTAGGATTTCACTAGGTTGCCTAAGCTGGGCTACTACTTGAAATCCTCATTCCAGACCCTCCCAGAACAGCAAGGTCTGGAGATGTGCCCCTTGTCTAACTTCATATACTACCTAAAAACCACTGCCCGAAGTTTTAGGATCCCGGTTTGTGCATATTTGTTTTCGTAGAGTCTGGTCTCATTTCGTAATCATGGACAAGTGATGAAGACGATTTGTGCTTTTATCCAACAGCTTTAGATGGGCTCTGTATTGGCCCAAATGTGTCAAAAATATTGTATGGGGTACTATAAGATATTTATCACTGAAATTGAAGAAAAGATTGGCACAATGAAGCCGGGCTTAAAAGTCATATTATCTGCATTCTTATACTGGTAACTGTGGGCTGGTTTTCTGTGTTTACAGTTTTGGATGAATTCCTCAGAGAGAAACAGGGCAATGGAAGGTTGTGTTGTTGCTGTGGGCATTCAGTGTGATTGTTGAGACTTGGTGTGAGGAAACATCATCTTCTCCAACACAATGCATCGGAATTCTGTAAAGAGCCTGATCCAGCATCAACCCCTTCTACCGGGCTCCAGGTACCACTGAAGATGGCCAGTGAGAACGCTTTGTGGCCTTCTTTTGGAACAGGAGTGCACTCTCCACCTGCCTTTCCTTCTGAAAGATGGCCCTGGCACAAGCCCTTCCTGCCACACCTTGTCATGGCCATTCTTTAGTGCAGTGTCTCGCACCATAAACTGGGGTATTTTTGAAGATTGTATTAACCATAATTTCAGGTGAGCTACTCATTAAGCTCAACATTCGCAGACTTGCTAATATTTCCCAATACCCAATCCTTTCTGTGTTATATTTTACAAAGCATTTTCATATTTTGTTACTTCAGTAAGAATTCTAGGGCTGGGGTCATAAGTCAGTGGTTATAGCACTATCCAAGCAGCACAAAGTTGTGTTCTATTCCTCCTCAGCACCACATAAACTGGGCATGGTAGCTCAAGTTGGTAATGCCAGATTTGGGGGGGCTGATGTAAGAGGATCGCCAATAGTTCGAGATCAGCCTGGGCCACATAGTAAGTTCAGAAACAGTCTATACTACAGACCTTGTCTCAAAATTAAAAAATAAAAATAAAAATAAAAATTTGGAGGAGGAGAACTCTAATATTGTGATTCCAAGTCATCAAGTAGAAATGGCATTTTTTAAATTACAGAAATGAAATATTGGAGTTTGACAGCACCCTTGAATGTCTTAATACTACTCTGTGAATTACTGTGATGCCTCCCTAAGGCTGAGGATGTTAGGCTTTGCTGCGTGAAAGGAAGGAAAGAAAGAGAGGCCCACGTGTTATGGTTGTTATGCAACGTGTTCCCCCCAAACTCATGAAGTCTTACCTGCTGACGGGCTTCTGAAAGTGATTAGACTGTGAGAACTCTAACTTTATCAGCAACTAATCCGTTGATGAGACCATAACTTATCGGTATTTCTGGAAGGTGAGGGAAACATCAGACAAGGCCTAACTGAAGGGAGTGGAAGGACTTTGGAGACTTTATCTGGCCTGTTCCCTTCCTCTAAGGCCCTTTGTCTTTCTCTGTGCCTCCTGGTTTCCTGGAAAGAGAGGCAGCCCCTGCCCCACACTTCCACCTTGATATCTCCATGTGACTAAAGGCCTAACAGCAATAGGGGCAGTCCGCCACTGTCTGAAACCTTGACTGAAAATAAATCTTTCTATCTCTAAGTTGTTCTCCATTAATTTTTGTCACAAAGAAAAGGTGACTAATACCGTACAAATGCCAAAGCCAACTACTCTTCAAGTTGAAATGGCATTTTTGTCACTCGTATTATGTTTTTCAATTTTAAGCCATCAATATATTCTAAAAGAATAGAAAGAGGATAGAAAGGAAGGTGAATTAACGTTTCCTTATGCTGCTGCTTTTCATTGACCACTTTTCTTTCCCAAACTTACAAAGAGTACATAGAAAGTACATGAAATTTTAGATATTTAAATTAGTCATCAAATAATATATTTATATTGATTAAGTTCGATTCCATATGTTGGACCATTTAATTTTACTGTGTTGATTAATGTTCTTTCCTCACAGAATAATTATCAATTATAGCTCATTTAAAAGTGCACTGTCTCAGCATACTAATTAGAAAGAAAATCTACATTCAAGGTCTCCCATGTGTGGATGTCTTGTTTCCATCTCTAGTTAGGCTGAATTGCCTGACTCAGATCTGTGTTTGGTTATTTGTGGAGGTGGACCTGTTGGAGACAGTCATGCAGCAGTTTTTCTGTCTCTTACAGTGAGATGAGCAAGAGTTATCTGAATATTATGTAGTATCATTTGATTTTTGGATGGCATTTACAACTAGCTTAGACAAATTGTCTTTTGTTCTTCCTTTGGTGACTTTATTCTGACTTCTCATCTCATTATCACAGATCTACTTTTGTAAATAAGCACAAATGACAATGTTAAGGAAAATAAAAGACTGTAAGATTTCCTGGCTGTTATTTCAAGTAAGTTGTACTTTTCTCAATGCCATTTAATTCTGCAGAGAAAGAAGACTATATCTGTGAGCATGTGTACTGAATATCTCTTATGTTCTTCATACTTTCAAAAAGAAAATGTTGTTAGAGAATCATGTTGTGGTTTGAAAGAGCTAACTTTTTTCTTGTTCTAAAAATTATTGTGTGCTAATAACTACAGTATAAACAATTGCATGTAAGTTATATAAATAGCAGATGTTCAAAAAATCAAATTCTAAAATATTGATAAATGTTTGATGTTCAGATGTTCTCACAGTAAGAATCTAACTTCAGTTTCCTCTTGTAGGTATAGGCCTGTTTGAGTAGATAGGAGGGAGGAGAAATAATTCATGCAAAGGCAATTATTATTTGAAGAAACAAAAGAAGAGTAAAGTACTTTCTGAAATTTTTTTGCCCTAGAAAGGACATGGAGGCCAATAAAGACATAAAAGAATGAAAAAATGCTTTAAATTATAAAAAACAAAAAGCAGTTTCATTTGAGGAAAAATGCTCATTCTATGTGCATCTCTGATCATTAATTGTTAGATTGCATTTAATATCCCTCTGTGAAAATGCTTTTCCCTACTAGAGTAGTCAATGTACACAGATTTCAAAATATGCCTTCATTATGAGTCTGAAATCAATAGAAAAAAAAAAAAGAAAGGTGGTCTTCCAGGAAGGAGATGCAAGTCAGGCCCATAGTACTGACATATGAGTGCTGATGGACCAGGAAAATAAAACTGATAGCCTACTAATGAAGGAAATTCATTGAGTAATGAAATATCATCACCCCAAAATGAGGCAAAGATTAATTTCTTATTAAATAGTATTGGGGCAAACAATACCCATTTAAGCAAAGGTAAAGTAGACTCCCTAGTTCAAATTTTAAATAAGTCTAAATAAGTCTAGAGTAAATAAAATGTAATAAAACAATAAATACAGTAGGAAAAAAGTGGATAATCTTTATAATGTAGGTGTATAAAATGGTCTAATAATGAATCGGTGTCAAGATGCAACAAAATCAAACATTGGTAAATGTAGATATATAATACAAAAGTTCTTCGGGTAATAAAAAACATTGTAAGAAACATGAAAAGATAAATGATGACCTAGAGAAAGTGTGCATCACTAATAAAGAGCATATGTTTAATGCAGAAAAGGTCTTTAGAAATGTGTAGTGGAAGGATGAGCAGCTAATACAAAAATAATGACAATAGACACGAATGATAACTTCTTAAATAATACATAACTATTGGTATTTTAAAACATGTAAAGAAGTCCAAATTCATATGCAATTAGAAAAATGCCTACCAAACTAAAAGAGATATTATTTTTCATGTCTGGTTATTAAAATTTAAAAATCTGACAGCATACTCTAGTCATGAATAAATGAGAATTAGCACATTTTGATATTTCAATGTGTTTAAAGATACATGTAAGTACACAGTTGGAAAACAGAGGACCATAGTATTTCAATTCAGTTCAGTGGGGGTATCCAACAGAAATATTTTATGAAATGTTTGTGAAATCACAACAAGAAAGATATATATCATTAGTTTAAACATAAAGATACTTTTTAGAAGTTATATTGATTAATTGCTCTTAAGAGTCCTGTGTATTTTTTACCATTGTGTTGGCTTCAATTGAAGTAGAAACTAGAGACACCGTAAGTCATTCCCTAGTGGCTTCCCAGTTGCTTTTTTAAATGACCCACTTCCTTGGTCAGCCTCTCATTTATAAGATATTCACCAGAAATTTGGCCAGTATTCCATTGCTAGAATAAAATACTTGGCACAGACAGCTAAAAGGAAGAATAATATATTTTGTTCACAGTTTCAGAGATTTTAGTTACTGATTGACTGGCTTCAAGGCAAAAATATAATGTCAAAGGATATAGTAGAGGAAAACTTCTCAAATCATCATATCTGAGAAACAGAGATCAAGCAAGAAGCCAGAGAAGAAGTTTCTGGAAAAGAGAGGTAGTCTCCAATATCACGGTCTGCCTAGACACAGAGAGAAGTATATTTTACAGATCCAGCTCAAGCTGACAATCTAGATTAAGAACCACAGTTTATTTCTTTGGAGGCTGGTTTGTCTTTGGTTTGGTATACAAGTTGTAAGTGCAAATATCAAGGTCATAGAATAACTTTTACTTCTTTTTGTTACCAAATAAGTTCAATGAAAAATGTCTAGTACATCACAAGTCTTTTCAAATATGCAATAAATACCCATAACAGAAAGCTTCACATCAGAATCAAGGCACCGAGATTGGCATATATATTACCCATGGTTCCCTTCCTCAAAATAAAAACAACTAATATTTCTACAGGAACAAGAGACAAATGGATGATGTATGAACTCGGTCTCTGGGCCCAC
This sequence comes from Ctenodactylus gundi, assembly GCA_004027205.1. NCBI lineage: Eukaryota > Metazoa > Chordata > Mammalia > Rodentia > Ctenodactylidae > Ctenodactylus > Ctenodactylus gundi. Next base: position 131,012 of record PVKB01002054.1, read on the forward strand.
AGAGAAGTTAGATAAAAATTTTTAAAAATATGAATCCAAATATTTTTAATTGCTTTCAGTTTTCATATCCCTGGTATGGTAATGAACATACAGTTGGAATTTGGCCACATGCTGGTATTTTGTATCCTATAAAAAAAAGAATAGTAGAATCAGTGTGAAAGGAGTAAAGAATTAGAGGAGATTGTAACAAAATAAGATGCAAATATAAACATGTGATCTAAACTGTATTTCAAACTGCACTTAGCCATGTACAGAAGACTGTGAATTCAAACACTCTAAGAGGCTGAGATCAGGGAATCATGGGTGGACACAATGTGGGCAACTTAGCAGCACAGTGAGACCCTATCTCAGATTATAGAAAGGCCGAAGTTGTGGCTTAGTGTTAAGACCCTGATTTCAATCCCTAATGCCACACACACACACACACACACACACACACACACACACACACACACAATATGAGTGTAAATATCTCATGGAAAAGGAGGAAGGGCCTGGTAAGAAATAAATAACTAAAGATAGTACTATGAATACTTATTCTTGGTATAAAGTCAAAATTAATTCAAACATACCCTGAACTGTTATCTACCATATCTACTATATTTGCTTCCAAAAAGTTATCAGTTCTATAATCTATTTTCTACTTATTGTAGAGTTCAGTGTAGAAATATATTTAGTGATGACATTGAGAGGCAGACTTCTTACCTTCAGAAAAGAAGGCTATAAATGCATAACAGAAGAAAGCCATAAAGAAACGTTGGGTTTTTTGGTAAAAAAAAAAATAGAGATATGAATATGACTTCACACATTTACAATAATAGATGATATAAATAAGTGTGTACCTATAGTGTGTGCATGTCTGTGTGTCTGTGCATGTTCCACAAATAGAGAGAAGAATTTACTTCCCTCCCTTTTCCAGCTTTGTTGGGCACATGTATTCCTTGACTTGTTTGCCATGTCTTCTTTCTTCAAAGCTAGTAGTGTTTCAAATCTAGTAGTATGTCAAAGATGGTATGTTTTCAAATCCTTCCTCATCCTCCTCTTTTCTTTCTTCCTCCTCCTGTCTTTTTTTGCTAGTGTTGGCCAGTATCTTAGTCTGATCTAGTCTTCTTGGAATATCTTATTAGTCTCCTCATGAATACACTGGGCCCGCCTAGGTCATCCTAGACAATCTTCTCTTCCAAAGACCTGTAATTCAATTACATTTGCAAACCTACCTTTGTCCTGTAAGAGAATCTGATCAAGGTTTTGAAGGATTAGTAGGTGGACATATTTGAAAGGCTGTTTTTCTGCCTACCAGAGACTGTGAGGACACAAAGAACTTTTTTTTTGTTTTTGTTTTTTTTTTTGCTTAAAGGAAACAATAAAGTCTCTCTCAGTGCTGGGTCTGCACAGAGTTACCTGCAGATGCAGCTTCAGGCCTTGCCTGGCATCTGTCTTGCTAATGAGACACAATACAATTAGCTACGAACTGAAAACTGTGTCTGGAAAATTTGGCAAGTTACTCATTATAAAAAAAAAAAAACTACTGTGCCATAAAAAGACTACAATGACAAGATCACAGAAACACCAAATCCTTATGGAGAAAGGGTATAAACGATGGATGAGGGTGGACCACAGAAAAATTCAAAGACTTACAAGAAATTGTATCTATGTGTATTGAACAAGATCAGGGAGTAAACAAAAGTAACTTGGTGGGTTCCTGAGTCATGGTGTACAAAGATACTTATTCTCACCCCAAGAAATACTTAATGGGACAGTGCCCTTATATGGGCACCACACCTACTACTTACCCCTGCATACTTATGGTTTATGGTTGAGGTGGATGGCCATATTTACTGGGAAATTGGAAAGACTGTTTCACTATCATCCCATAGCAGAACGCACATGATCAAGGCCATGTAGTGGATACTCTGATTTATCACAAAATTGAGACTTGGTGTACAGCAGATGGCCTCAAGAAAATCCTGTAGCATGGCGGCTTTACCTTCTGGCTATGGTTATCCTTCAAGGGATGCCACTAAGATAATAATTAATTATAGGAACTGGGCAGAGCTTACTACCTGAGCTTTGGACCAAACCAACAAATGTTGACCTTGTGAATGGATGAGGATAACCCAGGTGAAAACAGTGGTCTTACAGAGTACCATGGCCTTTGACATCATTGCTACAGCAGAAGGAGACATGTGTGCCACAGTTAATGTAGAATGCGGTATGTTTACTTTGAATACCAAAGAATCTTTAGGTAAAGTACTACAAGAAATTGATGGGCACATGCAGGTTATAAGTGCTGGCATTCACTTGCGTCTACATGAAGATGCTCTATTCTAGTTGCAGCTATAACAGCAGCCTCTGTGATGGTATTATTTGTTTGTTTATATTGTTATTGTAGGCTATTGCTTCTAAAGGCATCCTTATATAACAGGCTCTCTACTCTTAATTACACCATTCAAAGGGTAAAATATGGAAACAGAAACAACATTCTGTCCAGCAAAGTAACAATATTTACACAGTCTAAGAAGACTGTGACTGTGATTCTGTATGTTCTAGCTGCCTTCTTCTGACTTCTTTTCTAACTGCCAGTATATCACTTTTTAGTGACCTGCTTCTGCAGATTCTAACGCTTGTGGCCTTTCCTAATGACCTGATGTAATGTGCGATGTCATTATTTCTGAGTGACACTGGGCCACTTTTGTGTACTAACTTCTGTAACTGCCGCGTCAACAGCATTGGTGCTAGAGATAAGGTTAAGCATGATTTTAATTCCAGCTGTTCCTCTGCCTTCTTTCAATTCGTGACTGGATCTAATTGTCCCAAGCTGGCCAGCGAACACAGTCAGACAGAAACATTTTACAAAAAAAAAAAAAAAAAAAAAAATGTTGTTCCTGAAGCACTGAAGCAAATGTCATATGACAAAAAAAGAGGACCCATTGAGATTTAAAGAGACAAAAACAGAACAAAATTTAAAAGTAATTCATAATCTTATTACACAAAAAAGTCTGCGATAAAATCTTATTAGGATAATTACCACACTATCAATAAGCTATGAATGTCTTTGATGTGAGAATTAATGGAAGTATTAGAACTATATTAGTCCGTTTTCTGTTGTACAATAAAATACTTAGCAAAGACTACTTATAAAGAAAAAAGAGGTTTATTTAGAAAGTACAAAACTCAAGGTCTGACGGTCTTTTCAGTTTCACCTCCAATGAAGGCAGCTGAGGAGCACAGCATGGCGGGAGTGAGTGCGGGATCAAATGATCCCATCTCCACCAGGTGCTGAAAGAAGGGGAGGGAGGTGTCAACTCTGGGTTTGGTGGCAATCTTTGTGTTAAGAGGCGTAGGAGTGCTACACACCAGATCTTGCCTTCAGTAACTTAAGACTTCCCACAGGCCCATCTCCTAAGGGTTTGCCTCGCTTTGGTAGCGTCATTCTGGAGGTCAGGGCTTGAACAAGTGGGAAGTTTGGGGAGAGTAAACACAAAAACCCACAGCGAATACAAAGGAGAATGCTCTCGCAAAATATTCCTAAGAAGTTAAAGAACAATAAATTGACATACAGAAAAGATGAGAAAGCAAATGTGGCCAAATGGAAACAATTAAGCAATATTAAAGAGATGCAAGAGTTATCTGAGAGATCCCTGCCAATTATTTAGTACATTTTAAGTGTCTGAGTGAAACTATGGTAAGTGTACTTGGTGGAAGATCTTTTACCTTGTAGCCTTACCAGTTAAGCTCTTCATTATCAGCACAACGTTTTGCAGAAATGATTTTCAAGCTACCTAGTGAGTTCAGGACCAGCCTAAGCTACAGAGCAAGAACCTGTCTCCAAAAAAAAAAAAAAGATCTTCAAGATGCCTCAACTAACACTAATCTAAATTAATAGTAGGATAAACAATAACAATTACAGATGTAGGAGGAGACTTCAGTAGGCACACAAACAAAGTACAGTTAGGTAATTAGAAATTTTGGTTCATTAACATTAGATCAAGAATATTTGATATTATAGAAACATGAAGAATCAAATGTGATCAGCAAAGAAATATATTTTAATTTATTTCCATGTTACACAGCAATAAACTCTCAGATAAGCTTTGCTAAATTTACATTTTCATTCAAGATAAAGTGGATTTTATATGTAAAATTTGTCTCTGATTTTATCATGTAATACTATTTTAGTGCAATGCTACGGATCTATTTTTGTCAACATAACACTTCTATTTTAGAACTTACTTGAAAATTGACTTTGGACCCTAGAAAATCACACTGGAATTGTCATCAGGAATTTGTCTTTGACACTTATCAGGAAAATAAATCATTTATTGACTTCATAAGTGCTGTATAAATTCTACTATGTTTATAGATTCTGCAAAACTGAGGCTTATCACTCAGTTTTCACTATTTGATTTTACATTTCATCTTTTCAAGTTCTAAAACTCTGAAAAACTCTCAACTAAAAACAAATTGCTATGGCTGTCTACCTATACTTGTACCTAAAGTCAATGGACTAAATTTCAATGGATCCTGTATTTCTGCGTCATTCTTTTGAAATATGTCTCTCATTATCATAAACAGTATTTACTCAGCACTTGAAATACATTAAATACTAAATGAAAGAGGCAGTCATTTAAGAGATATAGTGTATTAATTTTCTTTTGCTTCTGTAAACAACCATCAAAACTTAACTGTTTTGGGTCACTGAAAATTTATACTCTTACAGTTCTGGGTGTCAGAAGTCTAAAAGGAAGTGTTAAGCTGGGAATAGAACTTTTTTGTAGTATGTGTGAGGCCCTGGGTTTGATCTTCAGATCCCTTATTCCCAGCAAAAAAATAAATACACACACACAAAAATGAAAGACAATGTTAAACTCTCTCTCTCTCTCTCTCTCTCTCTCTCTCTCTCTCTCTCTCTCTCTCTCTCTTTTGCAGGCTTCACAGAGGAAATTTTTTGAGCTTGTAGAGATCACTTTCAATCCTTGACTTGATCTTTTCTTCATCTTTGATACCTACCACTCCAACTTCTGCTTCCTTCATCCCAAATCTTCCTTCTGCCTTTGACTTTCACACCTCCACCTACAAGGACCCTGTGATTGCATTAGACTCATTCAGACAAACCAGAACAATACCTCTATGTCAATATCTTTAATTTAATCACATCAGCACATGCCCTTTTGCCTTGAAGGGTTCCTTTTTTGTGAGTTCCTAGGATTAGAAGATAGACATCTTTGAAGGTCATTATTCTGTCTACCCTGTAAGTCAGAAAAATAAATACACTGCAGAGATCAGAGTAAGCTCAATTTTATGACTACAAAAGTTGAGTCTCCAAATCCCATATTGCATGGCCTGTTCATGTAGCTAGCTCTCGAAGCTCTGTTAAATTCTTACCTATACTCCACTAAGTCCCAGCATGGGTACCATAAACCAAACGTACTTAACATACTGAGGACTGTGCAAATGAAATCACCATGGATACCTGTTTAACTTCTTGAAGGAAATCTGGGACATGCTACTTCTTTAGAAACCTTGGTGTGCTTTTTATATATCAGTTTTCTCACTGTCACATAAAATACAAGTTATAGAACTGGATTATTTATGTGGACAGTTACAAACAAAAGGTAAACTCTTCTCCATCACATATATTCTTTTATATTTCCAGCGAAGTCACTGTGTTGAGTCTTCTTGTACCTCATAGTCATATGATAGCCTTGAAACATATCCAAAATAAATTTTTCATAACAGATATCCTTTTTTAAAAATTTGTTGAATGAAAAGTTTTGAAAAACAGGTAAAAGTACTGAAGGAAACCAAATATGGCACAACTCTAATCCAAGTAGAGTATGTCATTGTCCTCAAGTCCTTGAGCTTCTTGTTCACGTTCTTTCGCTGTCATAAACATCTCTATACATTGGACAGAACTTAAGTTGTAAAGAGCAAGAATGTCAACATGACATTGTTGTAACAAATTAATAGCAACGTTGATATTGTGAATGGAGTGAGTCTCCAAATGTTTTTAGAATGTATTTCTGGCTACTCAAAGCATTGAATTAATATGTGCTGACTAATAAAATTTGAAATAAATCTGCATAGAAATTTGATGCTTCATTGTTTCCACAAGTTCATGAAATCCTTCTTTCTTTTTCTTAGGTTCTGACAGTGTCTTTTTTATTGTATTTTGAATATTCTCACCTCTAACATATTATCTTTAAAAAAATAAAAGTATCAGTCCCCGTGGAGTTAAATTGTATTTGTTAAGTATGAATTTGCAGTTTATTATATGTTGTTTACCACCTGAGAAGTATTTCAATATAGTCCTCTCAACCATCATTTATTTTCAATATCCATTGACAGACAGGCTATTTAATTTGGCCAGAATGAATTAGTCATGAATTCATAAACCTACATGTATTTTGATATTCTATGTTATAACAAAATATTGGTCAACATTTTTATAAACTCAGATCATTTTTGACATAAAGCTATCTTCACATTATTTTCTTTCTTTTTATTTTGTGCAGTTTTTCTAATTGTTTAGGTAAATTCTAAGTATTTTTTTCTGTTTTATAACTATATTTGTAAAGACGTACCATTGTGAGTTGATGTAGTATTAAATATAAGGTTCCTTGCTTTCTATATTATTAAAAATTAGATATGATGTCAATTCTATCATTTTGACTAAAATAGTGTTCATTATTGTATACCAAAGAACAAATATTAAGTTATAAATATCATCTCCTATCTTTGACACAAATTATTTCAAATAAGCTTCAAGTCTTAGTAGCTCTGCTCTTTATCATACTAATAACTCCGAGTTTGACAGATTTTTCTCAATTAGGTATTGTATATTAATGTCAGCAGATATAAAAGCTTCCTTGAATATAAACAGAAAATATATTAGCAACTTGGTAGTCAGTTTGGTCATATTTTCCACAGTTTCTGAGTTCTTACGCATTATGTTCCAGGTATGCATAAGCAGTAATTACTATACCAGAGTCTGAATCAGGCAACACGAGAAAATGGTCATATTTCCACTAAGAAAATATTTCCAGTCTATTTTAAAATGCTTTTTACTCATTATGTTTTCTCTGGAAGTAGCTCTGAGTAAAACAGGCACAATAAGCCCATGTTCAAATAAAGCGGGGTCACTTACATTTTTAAAATTCTTAGCAGAACTTCTTACACTGCCTCTAAGTGCATAAGCGGTGTGAAATAAATTGTAGAATATGCTGATACATTGCCAAAACATATCCAATTAATTTTTCTAGCACACAATTTTCATATATATGGTGTTTATTTATAACAGCTTTGTTTATAATAATGTATTGTTTACATTTAAATAATTTAAACATGACACAGTACCATGTAGTAGCTCTTGCCAGGAAAGCAATTAATACTTATCTGAAGAAATATAGTATAACATATTTTACCTTATCAAAATTTTAAGCTTAGTTTAGCGTAGTTACCATTTTTAAGCAATTTGTGTATGCTCAGTATTGTAGAAAATACTGATGTACTACAAAAATCCTTCAAAATAATGCTTACTTCATTTCACAATTTATAAATTGAGAAATAAGGAATTTATAGACTATCTAGGTTACTTAACTGTGTCTAGGTTTTTGAGAAATATTTTAGAGTTTAACAATTCCTCTTACTTTAAAGGTGAGCAAATTATATCATATCTCAAAAGGTCCTTGTCTTTTCTTAATAATACTAAAAGATGTCACATTTTTAACAGCTATTTATAGAATAATTTGTTAGGCACTATGTAAGGTACTGAATGTCTTAGTTTGTGCTGATATTACAAAGTATCTCAGACCAGGCGGCAGATCTATTTTACACCATTTTGGAAACTGAGAGTCCCTGAAACGTATGAAAACATAGTTTGAGTGAGGTCCTTGATATCATTGTATGTCACCTCGGATACATTTTGAATGAAAGTTTCACTTTCTCACGCCCGAGACTGGGCTCATTCAACCTTGCCACCATTTTCAGTTCTACACCACACCCAAGTGGTTCAATAAAAGTGACTGAGATAAAGTAGCAGGCAAGAGAGCTAACAACTGAGCTTCATCTCCAAAATAGCATCAGACCAGGTTTGGTCCACAAGAGATGCTCAGCAAGTGAACAAATGGATGAGCAAATACATAATGAATCTGAAAAAGGAAAGGTTCGTTTAGTTTTCATGTTAGCATTGGTCTTCAAAGTGATATGATTATGTGCTCAAGGAGACAGAGCTTAGCTGTCACAACGGAGTAGAGGTGAGGTACTCTGCCATCTAATAGGATGCGCTGGACATCAGGGGGAAACAACTTCATGTACTGCTAAACAACCCACAACGTGCAGTGCTGTATAATCCACCCATTTTATGTGTCAAAAATGCCCTTTGTGAGCTCTGACTTAGTCAGTATAGCTAATAACACATTAATAACAATCTATCTCTTTGAAATGTATATATGAAAAATGAGTGTTCAAGATAGCTCATAGATTAATATACACAGATACATGTCTTATCTTAAAACAATTTATATAACACCAAGAGAGCAATGGCAATTGCACTGACCTTGACAACCGTGTAGAAACAATCTGTTGTTTCACTACTGTGAAGAAAATCATAGATATTAAGTCATGTCTGCCCAACATTTCATTAGAGAACTATAAGTTCCCTTTGTGGAAGAGAAGAACATCTTTTAAAAACTCATCAAACATTCTAATTATGCCATTCTTTATTCTAACAAAAAATTATCCACTGCTTCCTACAGAAGACAAGGGTGCAGATGTTGCTTTTACACTCAGTCAGACGATTTCATTAAAACATTAAAACCAAATTGTAAACTAAAATAGATGTTTCATTTGGTTCTGTTCCTTATGTCTGCAACATTTTAATATTATCAACATTGAATAAAATATAGGCAAAGAAAGGGATTTTGTGATACTACATTAAATCATTAAATCAATTTAAGTAAAACGTTATGGATTTTATGAAGTAGTTGTGTCCCTTGAAATCTCTTTTTTCACGTAAGTGCACTATTAAGAAATTCATATAGAATTTCTGGGAGTTGGGAAAAATGTGTTGAATTTTGAGGACACAGCATGCCATCATATTTGAAATCTCTTGTAATATCGGGAAGGCTCAGTCATTTTCATGAATGATAATTAGCTCCCCCGCTGCCCACTTTATCATTTTGCTCAGCCAAATGCATTGAGTCTATCACTGAATGCTCTGAAGAGGTCAGATCTATTATTCACGGTCTTGAACTATTTAGTATACTATGACATTTCTTCCTTTTACAAAAAAAAAAAATTGCTGCAACTCATTTTTAAGTGAGCCACAATTTTTCAATTTTCCAGAATTATCAAGTAGACTAGTTACAAGTACAGGGTTCTGACTCAAACAGATTATTTGCATACCAGTATAACCCTCTGCAAGAAAACAAGTAGCTCCCCAAACAATAATATTGAGAAAACTTTCAACTAATAAAAAATCATAAATATCTTCCCCAACATCTCAAGACTAGAGTCATGCTTATGTTTTGCAGCGTTTTAGCTGTTAAGATTAAACATCAAGATAGAAAACAACAGTTATCTCACATGGAGCTCATAGTCGTAACAACACACATTACAAGGTATTATTTAACAACCACCTACTGTGACTCTGCTCCAAACTGTACAGATACAGTTATTACTTCATTAATATCCACAATAGTTGTAGGAAGGAGGCTTAAATTGATGTATTTTGCACGTGAGGTATGTGAGTATCCAATATGTTACGGAATTTCCCTGAAGTTACACCGCACACAGGACGTAGCAGGAAAACATGAGCATGGTTCTGTCAAATTTTAAGTTCATTTTCTGGCCAGTGAATAATTAGCCCATTTTGCATTCTCTATGTTGAAACAATGCACTATGAAGGAATGGGGAGTTTTACATTTTTCCTCAATCCAAATTAGGACAAATGCAAGAGTTATATTAGTCTATTTCCAAATATTCATACCCAAAATGTAACCAGTCTGTTTTGGTAATACATTGGATAGAGATTCTGAAATCATACTTGCTAGGTTCAAATCTTTATACTACCATTTCCTGTCTGTAAAAACCAAAAAATTATTAACTCTCAATTGTTGCTTAAATACCTTTTCCTCTAGTTTAAATATATTTCTACTGTTGAACATGTTAATACATTGAAAATGTTTGACATATAAGACATAGGCAATTACTGACATCTTAGGCAAAAGCAATTACTGGCATACAAGATGTAGGCATTCATGGTGGCTTCTGTGGTTGCTGTCATTTGCTTATTGCTATCTCTGTTTCCATTTAACATGAAAGTACATCTGTCTCTTAGTTCTTATACCACCATTTTGAAAAAAAAGTTTTTTCTGTTATCTAGCATATTTAATAAATTATGGATTTTAATATTATTGAAAGAATCATTTTACGTACTTGATGTATATCCTATATAGTTGGGTAAGAAAAAGTATCAAAGGTACCAACTGGAATCTCTGAAATCGTAGACCTCTGGAGCCAGACAAGCTACACCAGCTGTTGTATCTCAACCTCTGACCCCATAAACTTCTGTGATCGGACTGATTCAGGTGTTGCAGTTTACAAAACAACTCACACTCATGTTAGATATAAACATTTTATTTTCCTTTCCTGCCCATAAAATGTCCAAACTTATCTAGAACGTTAAAATTGCAGGCATATGAATCCAGTTGTCTTCATGCGGCATTTACTTTTTTACTCTTTTAGAAGCAAGGAATATCTTTTCTCATCAGAAATGAATATGTGTATTGCATCTTACACATAAGTTTTATGTTTGAAATTTAATTTTAAAATGATACATTGCCATTTAAAACCTTTCAGTGCTGGAGGGTAATCTACACACTTTCTAGTGTACATTTATGTGTCCAAAAAAATAAGCCTGGATTTTGTATATCAATTATTATAGTCAATATAAAAAGATCAATAATAACCTACAGGTTACAAAAAAGACACATTAATTGCAATAATACATGAATTATTACTTGTAAACCAAAAAGTATTCATATAATATTACCTTGATGGATTTATCATCACAGAAATATTATGTTATTACTTCTGACCATCTTGTGTATGTGATACTCTTTAATGATAATAAAATTTAATATTAAAAAATTAGAAGAACTAAAATCTCCACACCATATGTATACATTTAAACTTAAACTTGAGTTCTAATATTAAAAAGTAAACATTAACTTTTTCATTTGGCATTTTTGAGATCATGATCCATCTCAGAAAAGAGCATACCTGTGTCTCAGCTGTCTTAACCTGTTACTTTTAATCCTGAATCTAAAACCATGGAAAACAGTTTTACATCCACCCTTGTTATAAAGGATGAAAAATATGCTGACTTGGATTGAATTTGATACTGCTTTCATCTTGTGTGTCATAATCTAACTATATATTTTTTCACAAATTCGCAATGAGAGCAGTCAGGAAGAAGAATATCATGGTTGAAAATCTAATGCAGATCTGAAAACAGGAAGCTCAAGAAATCTTTCACCCAAGCCCCGCGATTCAACAGGCATAGACATCAATAAAAAAGTGCATTGACATTTGGAGAGTGCTTACTACATCATAGACATTGTCCTAGCACCAAAGAGTTATTCATAAATCCTCATGAATTGATTATTGGCCTTTTATTAGCACTGTTGTGTAAAATTCTTTGCATTAACTTGACCATTAGAATTACATGACTAAATTAACAAAGAAAGCCATTATCTACATGGACCTGAAGCTAAACAAACTATTTCACACAAAAGCTTTGTGGATATTACTGACAGCACAAGTCTCCTTAGTGCTGTGTCCTCTTGTGTACATAAGTGGCCCATGTTTGGGTCAAGCACAATAACGTGAACAAAAATGGTTCGGCATAGCTATTTAAAGTCAGGCCTAAAAGAAAGTGAACATATTTGTCCTCCAAAGAGGTAAGGGTTAGGTAGGGATGCTCCAGCTCATAAGAAAAGAGAATCAGAATAAAATCAAATTCCAGTTACTTCTAGTTCTGACCAGTACATATGACATCAGAGTTATAGAAAAAGCCTTGATATTTTGTAAACAGAAATTAAAGATAAAATGTGTTTTCTCACTGTTTCTAAATTTCCAAATTCATAGGAATCAATAAAGCTCACATTATCAGTATAAAATACAGTTCTGTACTACAGTATCAGGAGAATAGTAAAGCAAACACAAACTAGTTGACATGTTACTGAATGTGCCTTGAGTAACAATGGGAGATATTCTTCTAAAATATACAACAAACTAAAATCCTTAATGGTTGAAAAAAATGAACAGCTTGAAAAGTACTAAGCATTGCTATAAAAACAAAAATAAGGGAGGTTATCATCAGTTTATACTTAGAAATACGGTAATATCCTAGATAAAAGAAACAAAATCCTTTTTCCCATTTTATTGATATGTACAAGTGCAAAATTTAAGATTTACAATGGAGTTGAGCATTTTGTGCACATATGTTTCTTGTCAAACTGACAAGGGCTTTCCCGCTCTCCTTTTGGTAGGGGGAAGAAACTAAATCTTTAAAGATAAGTATAACCAATGCTCACTTTGGAAGCAATGGATAAAGCAAGATATATCCAAGCTAATGTTTAAAATATTTCCATTTGCAATCACCAAAAACTGGAACATTTATGATTCAACAACTTGATGGATAAATTACATGTGATATACAGTATTTATATAATGAAATACTTCTTACAATAGGAAAGGATAAAGTACAAATAATTAATCTTTTAGGTAAATATAAAAATTTATGCCAACAGATAACGCCAAACTCAAAGTAAACATGCCAGATTATTTAATTTATATAGCCTTCTTTTAAAAAAGGCAAAATTAAAGTACAGGCATGAATTAGTCCTTGTCAGAAGTCGGCTGCTATGGTAGCATATTAACTAGAGCATAACTCAGCTGGAAAAAGAGGGGAATCTTGTTACTTGCAAAAAAATGAACTGAAGAAATCATGTTAAGCAAAATGAGTCAGAGACTTAAAGATCAGTATTGTGTGCTCTCTCTTAAATGGGAAAAACAACAGCAATAGTAACAACAAAGACAGTAGAAAACTATATATGCATATATATTCACATATATACAATGTATCTCATTATTTTGTATTAACTCATGCCTATAATTGTAATAACAAATATTTAAGTGGCACAAAGGAAGCACGGATAAAATGGACATGCTCTGTATCTTGATGCATATCATCTCTTCATATTTGCTACCTTTTCTGGCTAAGGCTTCCAGTGAGAAGGTGAAGCACAGTGGGATAGTATATCTTGTCTTGCTTTTGACCTTGGGAGAGGCTTGCGTTCTCTTACCACTCGGGGTTTTTGATGAGTATTCTTCAAGATTAAGGGGATATCTCCTACCCCTGATCTGTTTAGTGGTTTTATCAATAAGGAGCATTGAATAGATGTCCCTGAACATATGTGTGTTTGCTTTGTGGCACTAATGTAGTGTACGATACTCATTTTTTATGTTGAAACAACTTTGGGTGTTTGAAATGAATCCTGCTTGATCACAACATAAAAGCATTTTGATGTGCAATTAGATTAGGTTGGCTAGTTTTCTGCTGAGTGTATTTTATCTATGCTCATAAAATATTACTTTATAATTCTCTTTGGTAATTTTATCTGGCTTTGATATCAAGGTAATTCTCACCTTGTAGAAAGTATCAAGAAATTTGACCTTTGATATTTTTTGGAAAAGTTTCAGCAGCCTTAGTATTAATTCCTCTAAATATATATATATAAAGCTCATCTAGAAAGTTGCTAGCGGCAGACCTTGCTTTACTTTTGTCTTTGGAATATTTGGTCATAATATTTTTGGTATGAATATCTTCAAGATTATCCTAATTGAAATTCTTTGTGGTTTTGGATTTATTGAATCATGTCTTCACTGAATTTAGAAGAATTTCTGCCACACTTCTTTCAAATATTTTTTCTTCCGGTTCTCAACCACATTTCTTTCTGTGACTTACACAATAAATAACTGATCTTATCAATGCTAATCCTTAGGATCTTTTGATACAGTTTTCCTCAAACTTGAGACCACGCATTTTAATTGCCCTGTCTTCAGTTCTGCTGAGTCTTTCCTCATCTGCTCAAACCTAGCATTTAATCCCTCAAGTGAACGGCTCAATTCAGCGTTTGAGAAAAAGAAGTCACAAAAAGGATGTATGCTCCGTGACTCCTTTCACTCTAGTTTGAAAGTGGACTAGGTAATGACAGGGATTTCTATTGGATATTGAATCCTGGTAGCCACTAAAGCAGTATGCAAATAAGTGTTTATTGTGGTTTGGGTCTGAAATGTCCTCCAAGAGTCTCATGTATTTGGATGTTATGGATTGTCTATGAAACCTTGTGCTACTGGGAGATTAGGGCCTGGGTGGATTGCTGGCATGTGGATTGGATTACAGGCTTATCACACCTTTTACATCTAGAAGAGATGGAATAGTGAGGCTAGGACCAGAAGGAGCTGATAACTGGGAGAGGACTTGGAAGAATATACTTTGCTGCTACTTTCCCCTGGGACCAGATTGGACTTGATGGGACTTGGCTTCCTGTTCATAATGGGAGGAGCTGCCTCCACCTCTGCCAATTACTTTCACTCTTGCCAGCCACCCCTGAGTAGATTGACATTCTGAAACTCTCAGCTAAAATAATCCCTTCCTCCCCTAAATTTGTAGATGTTGAGTATTGAGTCACAGCAATAAAAAAGTAACTAGAAGTGTTATTCCAAAGAAGTGAAAAAAATCCAAGTAACTAAACAAGAGCAATATCATATTTCTCTTCAAACCAAAAGTTTCACAAAAGTAATAACTTTAATGAGACAAGGTGAGATTGTGTTTAAAAAATGATAAAAGGAACGGAGGTGCCAACAATATTCAATTTTTGATCTGGGTAATGTTTCTATTCAGTGGATATGAATTCATTTTGTAGGAAGTGATTATTACATTGGACATTTCTACATTGTATCCCTCTTAATACATGTGTTTCACTTCTAATGTCAAAACAAGTGTGAGAAATTTAATCACCAGAATATGTGAATGTCTTCCCTCAAATATATACATGAGGGATAAGTTTCCTAGAACAAGTTTGAAATTTGAAAACTTTTTTCATCATGCCAGTGGTGAAAACGAAATTGAAGGAGGCTCATTGACTTTCTTGACATTTCTTGAATAAATTTAGCTTAAAATATTGCTTTTTTCTCAAGTAATTGAATTTATAAAGCAGAGAGATGACCTATGAACAGCTGGCCCATATTTCTTTCTATAGACTTTTCACTAGTAATATCTTTGTTTCCATTTCATCACTTAATACATGACCATATCAAACACTGATGCTCTCTTCTCTCTCTTGATAACATTTCTGTGATTTCCACTTCTCTTTCCTGAAGGTTATTATTCATGAGCTGTGGTTTCTTCCAAATCTATTTCTCATCAAGCATGACCTTTCATGTTTTATTGTTAAAATGACACACAGCATAACTGATGGAAGACTAGCACTCATGTTGACCACAAATCTACTCTCTATATTTGTTGTATTAAGTCATCATCCAGGAGATGCACACTCTCCATTCTAAATATAAAAAATTGTCTCTTCAAGAAAAGGAGAGTCTCCATTTTTCTCTATTGACTTTTTTTTAAAAGATAAGATGATAGTTGGCGAACATCTACAGCTTCAGACCCATGATGATTTTTAAACCAATTAAGCTCTAGGCAGGAAAAGTGTATCCCTGAGTTTAAAAAGGCCTGACTTACTTTTTCCCAGATATAGTGTCTTGATTAGCCATCATTCCCATCCTTCTCTATCTTCAGAAAGATTATTTGAGCTCTGAGTTTCAGAGTTCAGATAATCTTTCTAAGAATGGATCATTGAAGGTTCAACAATGCATACTTCCATCTGTCTTCCTTTTTTTTTTACAGTATGACAAGTCACACTGCCTTGTCATACTCAGGAACTGGCCATCTCTGATCCATTCTCTAATTAGGGCCATGGAGTCTGCCTTGCTTCTTCCACTAATACACTCTTCCAGAAGGCAAAATAATATCTTTCTTTATTTCTACTCATTTCTGGAGGTCCTGGTATCTGGGAAAAGTCTCTCAGGAATGATTTTCTCACATTAATCTTCCAAAAATCTTTGGCACTTCACATAGCCTGCCATACTACTGTTGCCAGAACCAGACTTACACCCATATTTTGACACTACTTCGGTCTTTACAGTTCTGTCTTAGGATGTAAACTTAAACCTGGGTAATTTTCTCTACTACTCAGCACTTTCTGGTGCTTGGAATCTAAATCTTGTTTTATTGCTTGAATTTAGTGAAGCCCCAATACATTAAACTCTTCAAACATAGTAGATCATTATAGCAAGTGTTAAAAGATTGAGGAAGATAATTTTAAAATGGCAAGAGAAAAACATGCTAGGACAAGTGTAAATTCAACTCTGTGGGCCGATATAACCAAATATGTGAACTAAATTGGTTTAGATTTGTAATTTCTCTATGAAATCCCATATGGCCATGTTGGCATGCACTTATACATAAGCCAATGTTGAATATGGCCCTT
This sequence comes from Ctenodactylus gundi, assembly GCA_004027205.1. Classification (NCBI taxonomy): domain Eukaryota; kingdom Metazoa; phylum Chordata; class Mammalia; order Rodentia; family Ctenodactylidae; genus Ctenodactylus; species Ctenodactylus gundi. Next base: position 147,634 of record PVKB01002054.1, read on the forward strand.
CCATACCTATACACAGGGTGATCAAAATACAAAGTGAATATTTAAACTAAAAAATATTATAACACATGGCCCAGTGATATCAGTGCCCCTCACATGCTCCCTCATCACTTTGAGCATGCTTGAATCATCATTCTTGGTTTTCTGAAGTTGTTCTAAAATCGTCTTTTGTGAGTGTCTTACAGACATGACCAAAAACACAGCGGATCTAATGTCTCATGCCATCTAACAGAGGAGGGCTTCATAAAAACATCACCAGGTGCTCATACCCACCCTGTTGCTGAGAGTTGGCACAGTGCCACTCTTGCAATTTCCTCAAGCCAAAATCATCACACAAAGGCGAATGCATGAATGGATTCAGGGTATTGAAGAAGATGCCACAGTGTACCAGCACCTCTTCACCAAGGAGGACCTCCAGAACTGCTAACTTTATGCAAGAATGATGGGAAAAGTGGGTTGGGATTGAAAAAAAAAATTCTTCAGAGGGGAAGAATAATGATAATGTGTCTTTTGCTTCAATTTTTAAAAATTTAAATATTCACTGTGTTTTCAATCATACCTCATATAGGATAATTTAAAATATGTCTGCCCTTTGGTGTAATTTTTTCTAAATTTTCTCTTTTTGTATTTCCTAATATTTCATTTTTTATTAAAAGCAATATTATAAAACAAAATCCCTTTGTATCTAAAATTTCCAAAGACACAATATATCAAGCAAACACAATATTAATTTTCATTGTGATGATATAAGAAATCACCAAAGTGCTGGGATCACAGGTCTGCATCATAAGGGCTGGCTATTACAAGTGTAAAATCATTGTTGTTGATTTACTTGCATATTCTGTTTTATCTTTAGACAACAACTGATGTCTACCATTCGAAGATCATCAGTAAACCAAAACACAATTTTAATAGAAATCATCAGGTACAAAGTTAAAGGATCCTTCTAGTACAGATTTCACATCTCCAAACTAAGAATATGATTTAAAGATTAGGTTCTCAGACTGACTGACTTTCACACACTTTGAATGTTAATTTAAGACAAGAAAATTAATTCTACATCAAACTCTATGCACAATTTGAGATCATCTTAATTTATCAAGTGTTGACTACATGACAGAAATATGTGTTAATCTTGCATAAATAAATATATTCTATTAGCATATGAGCAGGCTGCCAAATTATTGTTTTATTCTGAAAAATGCAACCAAAAAGAAACAAAGTTTCCTTATAACATTTATTATATCTAATTTTATTTGATAATAAACCTTTCTGCCTTTGATTGCTTCTCAGGATATCAACATATTTAAAGACTTTATTTCAAGTATATTTTCTTGTTATGTTTACATTAAATGTTCCTATGTTACTAGGGTTCATAAGGCTTCTTTACTCAATCATTTTCTGTTGAAGCTTCCGTCTTCCTTCAAGAAAATACCAAGTTTATATTCTTTTGATACCTTTTTGTATGTTTTTATACATCACTGTTGGTAGTACTTAGTTTATTTCCTTCTTAGGACACGAGATTAGTAGTGTGTTTATAACTGCCGATATAAATTATAGACTTATTAGTTAAAGGTGTTTACTGAACACAATTCTGTCTTAACCTCATTTGCTGTTAAGTTTTGATGGTAACCACATAGAACTATTACAGACAGACCCAGAAAGTGAAGAATACAGTCTGAACAGCACTGTCCTGACTTCAGGAGCCAGCCATACTTTGGGTATTCTGTACTAAAAGCACACTTGAAGTGCTAACCAATAGGCTTAGAATTAAGGTACTCTACTATTGCCTCAAGATTAATAAGTTGATGGAATACTGTAGAGAACTCAAGGAAGTACTATACTTAATTTTCTTTTTAGTTATGAGATTGAGATTACATGAATCAACTGCCCTATGGAGAAACTATGGGGAAAGAGTTGCATTAATTTCTTGCCACCATCTTTTCTTAGCAGATGTTCCATATTTCTAGCTTCTCCAAATTTCTGGCTCCTCCACTGCACCTTTGGCTTCGTTCCCACAGCTTCATGGACTCTTCCTTTGAGAGTTCCTAAGCCACATGCTCAGGTATAGTCACAGAAATGGCCACCCTGCTCTGTTACCAATATTCTATATTAGTTAACATTTTCACTACCAGGGTACAAAACTAACATTCATACCTTGAAGGAGGACAGGTTGAAACTGGCTTATGTTTACAAAGGATCCAGTCCATGGTAAGCAGACTCCAAAGCTGGACTACTATGGAAGAAAAGTATGAAGGGGCAAATATACTTAGGTCTTGGCACCAGGGAAAGACACCCAAACAGTGATGGGGAGAGACAGGGGACCAGATATTGACCCCTTATGACCCACAAAGACACATTTCAGAATTTTCCTTATTGATAACTTAAATAGTTGTTAAAGCAATCAAATTGACTCAACGAAGCTTAGTCATCATAGATATGAGTGCAAAGCTTCCGTGCTCGCTTCCTGTGACGTCAAAGCATAACAGCTTCCAGAGACGTCAATGCAATTTTCAACCAGGACGCTCTTCCTCAGTTCAGCGTCTGGGGTATTTCTTGGGATTGTGTATATCAGCAACATTGACCAAATCTTAGGTCAAATGATTTAACTCAGCGTCTAGTCCTTCTTTCTTCATTAGAAGACAAAATGGCTCAAAGACCCAACCATTTAATCAGAAGGTTAGTCTTAAAGGAAGTTAGTCACAATCTAAATTTTCTCAGACTTCTACCTAGATTAAAATATAATCCTGAGGACTCATGAATAAGGAAAATACACTTATTATCTGACAAATCTTAAAAATTATCATAGTTAATATACTATTATAATCATCTTCACATTATTATCCTTATTTTTGTTATAATTACTATCTTTTAAGATGAACTTCAAATATTCAAATTCTGGTATTTTAACTATGTATTTCTAACTATTTTTGCACTATACATAGTACAATATTGTTAAATGCAGTTTAGGCTTTTAAAATACAAATTAAATATAGGAACAATTTTAAAATACCAGATAATGAAGATTCATGAATGAAAAAAGTTTTTGAGAAGCCTTCCCTGGAGACTGAATCTAAAAAGTGGGGACTGTGAGGAGAGACCCTAAAGCCAAAAGAGAAAGTTTGCTGGAAAGTTATGGGATTTCCCCGCAGTTAAGTACCCAATATTAATGCCATAATGTTGATGTACATAATTGCATTGACTGAGGCCATGCATAATTTCACTAAAATAATTCAAGTACCTTGAGAGCCTTAATTTTTAAATTTCTTCTGACAGTATGTATTCCCCTTCATATGTAACCTCATTAATTAGTGGCAAAATTTACTGGTAAGAAACACATCATGCAGATCAGTGCCCTGGTAATTTTCTTCCAAGTATCTTTATATGTAGCATTTAGTTTTTGTCTTGAACTTCAAATGGTTAAATACAAATTGATGTTCTACTCACAGAATTAAAACCCTTTTCACTTTGGTCTTCTACTCTTTAAGTTTCAATTTCTTAGTCATGATTATTTTGTCTTTATGTTCTCTAGCAACACAGCTGGCAGAAGCTTTATTTTACCTTTGCTATCTCTGAGCAGCCTTTGCTTCTATTCCCACAGCTGCCACGCTTGTTTTCACCTACAGAACTCAATTTATGAATCTACTCTAAAAGTCACCTACTGGCCTTCTTTATTCAAATCCAGCAGTAACCACTCAGACATCCCTTTCTACTGTCACTACCTCCGTGATGCCTGCGTTAAATTTCATCCACTGCTTTTTATTGTTCAAAATTCTAAAATCTTTTAAATACCAAGATTTACTATCCACTTCCACCAGAGGTAACCTCAACCTCGAGTGATATTTTTTTGATTTGTTTTTCTAAAATTGTATGGTATGTCCTACTGAAGCTCTGCACACGGTAAATTTTGTAGCTAAAAGGGCTTGATGTCCAGCATGGCTGAAACTATGACAATAATTTTTATATACCGCCTGAATTCTCAGCATAGAACCTAGTGTGTGTGTTGTGTATGTGTGTGCATATATATATATATATATATATATATATATATATATATACATATATTTCTGTCTTAGTTACTTTTTCGTTGCTGTGACTCAATACTGGAAACCCACAAATTTAAGAAAGGAAAGGTTTATTTTAGCTCACAGTCTTGAAGGTCACAGTCCATTCAGGGTCGGCCGGCATCAATCAAAGTACATGGCAGAGAGAGAGGTGGAAGCAGCTTCCCCGACAAACAGGAAGACAAACTGAGGCTAGTTGAGACTCCTCCCACTCCTCCAGGAAGGCAGGTGCAGCTTATGTATCCTTTCAGGTCTCCGCCCAGAAACCAGTCCCTCCTGCATCCAGGTGTGGCCACTACACACCATTAATCCTAACTTAACTGTAATCCATCCCTCCAGACCAGACCCCAATCCACCAACATCACATAGTTCCTTAGACAATCCACATCAAAATACATGAGACTTTTGGGGGATGCTCCAGACCCTAACCACAACAATATACATATATACATATAATAGATAATCAACGAGTTCATTCAAGTGCATTTGGAACAAACTATCAAATTATAAACAATATCGATAAGTAATTAATTTCTAGAAAATTACATGGAAGCAAATAACTTCCATGTTGCAAGAGGTAGGTGATATAAGTTTTATAAAATAAGCTGTATGTGTATCACTTGAGCTATATCAATGCACGTAAAATAATACGAAAACTTTAAGTGAAACTTTCAGCTTGTTGTTGTTCAGAGGAGCAGGGAATGGAGCTCACACAAGTCAGGAAAATGTGGCCTGTCACTGTCATATCCCCAGTGGTCAAACTGTCATAGAAATTTACTCATTTAGCAAAATCGAAAACAGTATTTCTTGGCTGACTGGCTATTAACCAACTTTAAATACAATAATTTTGATTGCCTCACTATTTTTCTCTGTGGTGTCAGTGATTCACAGAATTTTCTTTAGACTTCAGCTTTTAGTGGAAAGGCAGTTATAAGTAATACTAACACATAGAAGCACTACATTTTTACTATTCCATCCTCCACCTATTCCTCCAATCATCAAAACTTGAATTCTAATATTGTTTTACTAATCTAAATCTTGCTGAAGTCAACGATGACCTTCTAATTATTAATTTCAGTGGTTATTTTAATGTATCGCTAAGGTAAGCCTCAGTTTGATGCTGGTGATTCAAAGTCAACTTTACCTGCCTTTCTCCTACTTACAGAGCCTTTTAATTTCACACTCTTTCATTAGCTGACTTTTCTTTGATGAGGTCCAAAACAAGACAGTGCACAGCCTTCTTAACTCCTCACTCTTGCTTTCAATTGTCTCCTAGAAGCTGATGACCCCAAATCTTTGTAGCAATCTATAACTATTTTCTCATTTTCACCCTTTTGATTCTGATTTTTCTGTAAATATCCCCAAATAGATTTGCCCCAAATCGATAGTGTTTGATAATTTCAAAAAGAATTCCACCAGAATTTACAGAAAGAATGAGAAAACATGAAGTATCCCTACATGGATGAAAAGGTACATGTGGTTCAGCACACAGGACTATGGGAAGAGCTTCTCCACGTCTTCATGTGTGCTCCAAGCCTCCGGCACTGTTCTGAAGCCATAGCTTCTCTCTAATTCTATGTGCATAGACCAGCAATGATGGACTCTTACACTTGCATTCATTTTCCGAAACCATACGTCTCAGTTCTGGTTTGTAACATTCCCTGACAATGCTTATCTCTATTCTTGCCTTATTTAATTTCTCTTTTCTTATCTTCACTTTTCCACGAGATTGGCACTTCTAAGTTAAAATCTAATCAGTCCATGGCATAAAACTTGTTAATAACTCTGCATCATGTTCAAGATAAAATCCTGTCACATAGAGAGTTTCTTATTTTGTCCCCTCTGCTAAGCGCTCTCTCCTGTCTCCTTGGAGTTCTACTTAGAAACAATACTGACTTGGACCTTCATTTTAACACTCCACTCTTACTTTGCTAATTAGATTTTTTTTTCAATTTCTGCTTTGATATTCTTCCTGTCTGCATTTTTCTCACTTATTTATCAAACTTCAACTCAAAAATGATCTCTCAAAAATTTTCCTGTTGTCCTACATATAATATGGATTCCTTCTCTGCTGTGCTAGTTACATTTACATCATATATTTTACTTGTGTAAATCTAAGGATAGTTTGTCTGGACAGTGTTGGGAATCAAATATTAAATCACTGAGCTACTCCTCATCCCATAAGATTGTATACCGTATTGTGTTGCACTACAGTGTGCTTCTTTAAACATCTTCATACATCATCCTACTGAAAACCTCTTAAGTTGTTAAGCACTGAAGGGGACACCCAGGTGGTACGCCTCTCTCAGATGGTTGGAGCTTTTACCCCTCTATTGTTCTTGGTTCTCAATAAAGGTCTGTTCTACTTATTTTTTTAAAAAAATAAGAAAATCTCTATTTTGTCAATTAGATGAAGTGTAGGTTTGTAGAAAATTAAGAAGCATTTTGTCTTTCAATAAGACATCAATATACCTGTCCAGCCATTTTTATATTTTCCTATTTTCCATTTCTCTTGTACCTGAAATGATGCTTTGAAGCTTACATTTACCAAATGAAATATGTGTCCTAGCAGCATGACATGATCCCTACGATCCCCTACTACATCTAAAACTAACGTCTTCCCTACCGAAATGTACATGATTCGTTCTAGAATTCCAGGTCCCTTGTGATGGGGCTACAGGATTGCAGAACTATAAGTGTATTTTTAAAAGTTATTGGTGCATCTAGGGCCATCATTAATTTATATATAAAGAGCCACTTGTAAACCACTGGTTTTTAAAGGGCACAATGTTCCCCTCACCGTAGCCCCTTGATCAGTTTTGTGCTCCGTGGTCTCAGGCATTTACTCCCTCTATCCCAGCACATGAATCGTCTCCTCATTAGATGCATCCACACTGGACTATATGTACATGTAGGAAAAAGCATATAGAAACAGGCTTTCGAGAGTGGTGCATTTAGGCCACCTCCAGTGGTCTCTGTTTCTGCTGTATGCTTCTCACTTGCCAAACAGAACTTCTTTCTATCTCTATGTCACTTTCATATTTGAAGAAGATGAGTATCAATGCATGGGGTTCTGAAGGGTGAGTTACGTTTTAAGGGTTATGTTCTATTTTTTTGGAATCAACTTTTGGCAACAGGCTTCTTTAGCATGCCTTTTGGAACACAAGTCTTATACACAGCTGTACATTGAAGAGATAAAAATGCTCATCAGCCTCACCTTTGCTGTCATTTAAAGACAGCAGGAGCCTCGGAGGAAGAAAATTTAGCTCCAAAATATTAAAACATGTTGTGCAGAGACACTTATCTCTGATGTTGGGCTGTTTCCTGTCAATCACATGGTAAGACAGATGTGACCAAACCGCGTAGAGTCCTGGACAGCTAGCCATGCAGCCACAGATCATAATTTTTTATCATTATTATTCAATTTTTAGTGATTTTTCATGACTTATTTTGTGGTGCCTGGTGTGGGCTGCTTACAGAATGATGGAACACTGTGCAAGGGGGGAGCACAGACAAGTGCCACCTCCGCCTACCACACCCGCCACACACAGGCATTTGCACTAAAGCCCATAGGTATCAGATGTTGTATGTACATGTGGGTCCTGGGTTAAAATTCCAATGATAGTATTTCAGTTACCTGTGTCTGGAAGGACCGATGTTTATTGTGGCTTGGCAGACACACAAATTTCCTTATTTAACTATTAAACTTACACCATTTGTGTTGTTTTATAAAACAATTTAATAGGTTACAAGTTAACTTAGATTTAACAGCTGTAGAAAAAGCTGTAGCAGTTGTACAAATAGCTCAAAATTAGATCAAGCAGTTATAATTATGTAGATAACAGGAGTAAAACTAAAATAGATAGTTGTTTATTTATTTATTTATTTATTCATTGTAGATGTTTTTGCAGAGACCTTTGGAATAATCTATTAATATGAGGGCCTTCTCAATAATCCAGAAGTCAATACTTGTTTAGGCTTTCTGGCTCACAGATGGAAAAGTGCTTACTGTGAGGGTGTGTGTCTGCTTATTCTCTGTCCACTGCTACCAAAGACACAGAACATTCTCCTGTGAACTGCACCATTGTGAAGCTCTTTGCCTTTAAGACAGCTATAATGTCTCCACACTCGTGAAATTTGCTTAATGATCATCTGCCAGCAATCCTGGAGATCAATAAAATTCCATCCTGCCTTATACTTTTGATTGTGCCTTCCACTTGACTGTTCTGTAAATTTAATTGCCCACCGTGGAAGTTTCAGGCCTGCTTTTAGTAATTTTTTTTTTAAATTCACTACCTTGGAGCAACCCCTCCTCATTCCCCACGATTGTGCCTTTTCTCTTGTTCTAATCAATATTAAAAGAGACCTTTTTCGTTGTGGGGACAGGACAACCAACATTCACAACTGTAGGGAAGAAAGATTTATTTTTAGCTCACAGTTTCAGAAGGTCACAATCCATCATTCCAATGGTGGATGACTGGAAATGACTGAAGGGCCTGGAGCTGGAGAGAGCTGCTCATGGTGTGGCAGAACAGAGCCAAGTCTGTGAGAAAGGGCACACACCCTCCAGGTCGAACCCCAAGCATCTGCTCCTTCCAGCCAGGCCCCGCAGCCGATCTGTATCCATAGGTACTTGAGGCTTTTGGGGGACATGGCAGATCCAAACCACAACACCTCTCCTCGTGGCTGCATGGCCATGTGGATTTATGTAGACACCTGCAAATCTCTTAGCACCTAAGGCTTCGAAACTCATGTCTGTCTTTTTTCTCCAGACACTCACATTTTATTACTTACATACATTAATTATATTATATATTTTGTACCTGATTCAAGACAATTTCTCTTCACTAAATGCAGCTTAGGAAACCAAAAGGTTGAACCTCTTTTAAAATATTCTGAACCAACTACCAAAGGAATTCCTTCAATTTCCCTTTCTGTAGAACTTAGTACCTTGTTTGCTTTTTTTAAAAATGTCAATTGTGGGACCAAGCTTGCTATATTGCTCCTTCAGAAGACTACCTTCCAGGTATGGAATAGTGAGAGGGATGTAGGATAAACAGTGTGTTCTGAAATCTCTCCGTATGAGTCCATAGAATTGGGGTGAAGCTGGTCTAGCACCAGAAACCCTCAGTTTCAGCTCAGTTTCTTCTGACATGATTAGTCAAGACATCAAAAAATTAATGTTTTTGTGAACTTTTAATTGTCTCACATTTAACTGTACAGAAGACTTTTAAATTAAAAATAATTTTAACTAAGTATAAGAAAGAAAAGAGTCTGGGTTCTGCATTAGAGCAGTTGCAGGGTGTGCACCAGGCCAAGGACCGATTCTTCAGCATCACAAAAAAGAAGGAAAATAAAAAGAGAAAAGAGAGAACAGAAGACAAAGAGGAAGATGAAGAGGAAGGTTGAGGAGAAATGTGTACCCCTTCCTGAAATAATCAATGATCGTGAACATAATTTTTTCCCTCATGCCATCATTATTATAACAAGAAAACCAAGATTTGTGAAGTATGAGAAATGGCCTAAGGGATTTTCAGTTGCATAGCATATTATGGAATGTATACTCCAAACGATAAAGATATCACACTAAAACCTGTAAACTTTGCTTATATTTAGGAAAAATAAATAGAAATTGAGAAATGAGATTTTGTCTTTCTTAATAACAAATTATGGTATATTTTAAACTAACTACTAGAAAACAATCTAAAATCTTTAATCAATGTTTGAGGAAATGGAAATCCTAACTACCTTGAGTTGTCTGTTACGCAATCATCCTGTGCTCTATAAATATTCCATATAGAAATATTAAGTGTTAAATTTTTAAAGAAAAAAAATTCTTGTTCCCTCCTCCCTTTAAAAAAGACTCACATAATCATCTTCCATAAAATAATGACAAAAGAAACTCAGTAAGCACAATGTCGCATCTTTATGCTTCAGTGTCTAACTTTTTCCCGGGGGACCCACTCTCCCACCGCCTTAGCTTCCCAGCCCCTTAGCTGTTTTACATGTATGATACTCAAAGGGCATCTCCTCCCTCGCTTGACCTTAGCCACGGTGCAGCGAAGGCTTGGGTCTTTGCTTAGGCTTTTAAGCATTAAAACACCAAGGAACTGTAAAGAATGCAAAAATGTTTTTAGACAGCCAAAATAAATACATTTTTAAAGAATACTTAAGACATTCCTTCGTACCTTTCTAATACAATAGCTTCTGAGTCATACCTAAGTTAGAGGGTAGTAATTGCGAATAACATGACTATGCGTATCTGAGAAACAATGAACTCAAGACTGACACTAAATTTTCTGAAGTTTTCTAACTGCTTGAATCATATCATTTCCATTCGGTAGGTATCATGATAATAAATGCTTTTTAACATATTCATAGACCTGGAGTAATAAAGGAGCTAAAATTGCACACAGATAAATAAAATGCTATATGACATCCATGGCAAAGTATGTATGTTTCACAAAGAAAACATAGTATTTAACCCACTTTCGTGGAGCTTTATTGCTCAAGGTAGTACCAACAAAGAAGGAACTCCCAGCTGTAAATCTGTAATCCCAGCATGCTCACAGACTGAGGCAGGAGGATCACAAGTTTGAGCCCATGTTGAGGATTTAGTGTATGATCTTGTTTCAAAGTGCAAAAAGAAAAATTTAGAAAAATCACTGGAATATATGTAGCTAGTGACTTGTGGAAGATCAGTGAAAGTGTCCCAATTTGTATTAAAAATAATAGAAATATATACAGTTGGCATGTATATGATTCTGTAACATTTTTGTCTAACTTATCTTTTGCTAAGTAAAATGAATCATACATGTGTTTTGTGTGTGTGTGCTACGTGCATCCCCATGTGTACGTGTGTGTAAAATCATGTGGAACACCTGTGGTGAAGTCAGATTTTATAGATATAAAATATTATAACTTTAATTTCCTCCAGAGTATAGCACCAATTTTATTTCACAGCAGAACCTAAGATAATTTATTTCCCGTAATTCTCAATATGAATTTCTTCATTCAAGAAAAGAGGGTATGTCTTTCTATGCATATATATATATATACACACACACACACACACACACACACACACACACACACACATTTACAGGGAGAAAGAGAGATTCTCAAAGGCAAGCCACAATCTAAGATTAACTTAGAGTAGAAGAGTCTAAAATAAATATTGATGAGCTCGCACATGAATCTTCAAAGCTGTCATGTTTCAGAGAACATTTTCATGCACTTGTAAATGGTCTTACATAAAAGTGACTCTGAAAATGAATGTAACAACTTCATTCATAATTGAAAGGAAAAATAGGGAAGCAGGAGACTTCAAACAGACACTTACTAAATGTGTTCACTTTGTATTCATAACACCGAGAAGTTACCACAGTGTAATCACAAAATAGCTAGTTTCTTCAAATCCTATGATTCAATGAAAATAAATAAATTTGATAGAATAATAAAACCAGTGGAACAAATGCTCTAGAGCAAAAGCATAATTTACCATATAAAGATAAAGCTGAAAGCAGTCAATAGGAAATAAATGTGCCCAAACGATCGCTTGGATTGTGTTTCAGAACACTTTCATTATTCTTCCCCTCTTAGTAGGAAGGAAATAAAATTTTCCTGCATTAACATTGAACATGGCAGCATGATTTATTTACATCAGCTGGACAGTATTGGCTTTACTATAAACAGAGGCTTGGCTTGGATGTCATGATCTTTTGATTTACCATGAGAAGAACACGTCCCAGACAGCAGGCATTGGAGGAGCAGGCATGGAGAGTGACCTTGTGCCCTTAGGTACAGGGGCAAGGGTGCTGAAGTCATGTGCAAGGAGCCTGAGTCCACACCTGGAGACTGAAGACTGGGAATAGAGCTAGGGGCCAGACGCAGAAGCCTCAAGGCTAAGCTAGCCCAGCAGATTAAGAGCCAGCCCTCATAGATGTCAGCATGAGAATAAATGGTTATTATTTCAGACAAAGATTTATTTCATCCATGTTGCTCAGCAAAATGAATCAGACACAGAAGCTCAAATAGTGGCTAATTTCTGTAATTTTCTTTCTTCATGTCCAGATTTGACATACAAGAGCACTGAATGGGAAGTTCGCCAGGTGCCACAGGAAACCCATTTTGTCAAGAAGCAATGTGCTTTCTTCGTGAGCTGCTGAAACATTTCCAGGTAAAATTGGAAGGGAAATGGGGCATGGATACCTTCTAATCAAATCCAATGAGATTTGCTTGTGTCTGCACACGCTGTCTTGTATCTGGGTTACATCTTATAATTAAATCCGGAGGGAATGAGTTGTAATTCTCTCTGATAAGCCATCGTTCAATGTTTGCCCATATATCTTAGGAATGTCTTGGCTTAATAAATCTAACTGGTCTCTGTGGGAAACACAAAGGTGCATTTTGATTTTTTTTCATTGTAGTGAGTTTTGTTTAGTATATTATTAATATGTGAAATAAGAGATATACACCAAGCATATGAAAAATCATTTTTAGATCTATAAGCAAGATTGTGCTGAATGGAGCCTCTTTTAAATTAGGTCTATGGAACACAGACTCTTTTTTTAAGAGAGAAAATAGTAGTATTCCCAAAGGCTAGTATTCCAGACAACATTAAGAGATAATTGTCTATATGCCTAAAATAACCTAAATCTTCTTTGAGATAAGGCAAAGCACATTAAATCAATTACATAAGAGAAACTTAATATAGGTGAATTGTAAACTACGCAGTTACAGTATCAACATGGCAAACTAGTTCAGAACTTCATGTTTGTTTCTAGGAAATTAATTACCTGTGTGCTAAGCCAAGTATAAAGAAATTTCTCTAATTTGAAAAAAGGTTAAGTAACTTGAGCAAACTATAACATTGACAAAATTTAAAGTATCTTAAAGGAAATAGAAGATTTCATTGTGTAAAGTTGTTTGTGTTGAAGGAATTAAATTTGTGACTAGAGGGCTCTCTGGTAAAATGTTATACGCAGGGAAGAGTGATGATAGTGGTTAAACACACACACACACACACACACAGTAATCATTTTTAATTTTTGATCATGGAAGACACGCAAAGTAAATAGCAAGAATACAGTATTTATAATGTTCTTTAGTGTCAGAATAAGACACTGAGAGCAAAATTGACCTGTCTGCAGTGTTTTGTAAAAGGGCTCAAGATAAATTTGAACACAGACAAAACAATTGAAATTCATGGAGGAGGCAATCAATTTAGAGGCTCTCAGAGTGTGGAAAAATTAAAAATTCCTAAGACCAATAGAAGGAGAAAGAACATATGTATAGATGCCTGCTGAAAAAGAGAGAACACCTCTTGTTTTTTACATTTGAATGAGTGGTTCACACTCCCTGTAGTTAAATATAACTAATTCTCTTGATAAACTTACCACATAAAATTTTAGCTGTAGGAATACATTTGAAAATCAGTTCAGTTGAATGCATTGCACTGAATTGTTTCCAATGCCAAGTTCACTGTCCGAATCCAAAATATTGAGATTAGAATTGATCAGTAATAAATGTAACAGGAGGACTGGACAAATGGCTCGGCAGTTAAAGCGCTTGCCTAGCAAGCAATAAGCACCCGAGTTTGATTCCACAGCACCACATAAAGCAGGCATGGTGGCACACGCCTGTAATCCCAGCACTCGGGAGGCTGAGACAGGAAGATTGCTGGAAGTCCAAGGTCAGCCTGGACTCCACAGTGAGTTCATGACCAGCATGAGCCAGTTGGTCAGCAGTATTGTCCCCATGAGTGACATTAGAGTGTCATAGTCCTGACACTTTATAGGAATGGGAAAGATACAGGATATGGTAATTTTCATGTTCCTTCTCTCCCAAAGTCACTGTCCCAATTTTATGGACTTAATGCATGTTTGAGTAACCATGAAAAAATTTGATTTAAGAATAAATGTAATTCATAGCAGTGCTGTCTCTTTCAGTATTTATAAAATACTACTTTAGAATCCATTTTATCACATACATACATTTTTATACTTTTGATTGTTTCTTTATGATAACATGCTAGCAATAATGATTATAAACAAAATTAGGGTAATCATTTTTATATATCTTGGAACATTTTTGCCACATTTAAGTTCAATTAACTTGATTATGAAATAAGTCCTTTAGACTATTTTATGGCCATTAGAATTTTTTATACTAGGATAAATTGTCTCTCTAGGATGAATCCAAATAGCTCCAAAGTCATCTGAAGTGCAGATGTTATTTTAGGGGAGATAAAGCAGCGAACATTTGGAAAATTGATACATTATTTTCTATAGCTGCTGGAAAAAAAATACAACACAGTGCCATAAAAGCAACAGAAATGCATCATTCCCCAATCCTGGAGGCCAGATGGCTGAAATCGAGGCATTAGCAGGGCCTCGCTCGGTCTGCAGTAGATGATGATCTTGGCTCCCCTGTTTTTAGCTTACGGCTCCAAGTGCTTCAGCTCCATGACTCTCACCGTCACATGGCATGCCCGTGAAACTCCAGGGTCAGATGGCCGCTTTCCTGTGAGAATATCAGTGGTGTTAGGTTAGACCTGCCGCCGCTCTGGATGGCGAGTCCCAGCAGGAAAGTGGGATGGAGGCTGGTGAGCTGCCCTTGGTCGCAAGGCCTCTCCTCACGGGTAGTCGTATGCAGCTTCCCTGGGTCAACACCCATGCTACAGTGGCCTTTCAGTGGAGCAGTTGCCTTTGAGTCATCTTTGCTCCTATGAGCAGCTGCTGTACTCCTGTGTCACTGAGAAACTTCTGGATTCACCAACTTGGACTTTGGTGCAACCGTTTCTATGGTCTGTCATGTGTGCGCGACCTGGAGTGAAAAGATGCTTATTCATGCCTCTCAAGGAAGAGTTTGCTGTCGCACATACATCCGTCCTGGCTTCCTGCTGGGACTTTCCATCCTGTGCAGCCACTGCTCCTCACACACGTACAACATTAAGATGACACCACTCTGCCTAGATGTGCTCTCGCCTCAGGGGAGAGAAAGCAGCGAATCAAACTCAGTTCTATCACTACAGACCATTTTTTCCCACACAGTTATATTTTAATGTTGTGAGGTTTAGCATTTCAATCTATATTTCAGGGAACAGAACCCGACCCATAACTGGCATGAAAGTCTAACCTCTGTTTGCTGTTGCTGTGATCATGGCAAATAAAGAAAGTACTATGCCAAAAAAATTTCTGATTTAACAAATAATAAAACTATAAATCCCCTAATATTTTCGTAAGACCAAAAGGTAGTAATTTCTGGTTAACCAGCCTCATTTCTTTCGAGACAGGTTCTAACTCTGTAGTCCAAGCTGGTCCTGAACTCACCATGTAGCTCAGGCTGGCCTCGATTTCATGGCAATTCTCCTGCATCAGCCTCCGGAGTTCTGGGATTACAGGCATGCATCACCATTTCCCCCTTATGTGATGCTGAGGAATCAAACTCAGGGCCTTGATGGGATTACTGGACAAGTACTCTAACTGCTGTGCTGTTCCTCAGCCCCTCATCCTTATATTTTTAATGCTCAGGGTAGTAGAAATTTGTACACTAGTATTTCACCTTTAATTTTTTGATAAGTTGATAGATTGATAACTGAATAAAACTGGGAATTTGAGATGTGAGTTTTGTCCATCTTTTCTAATTTTTAATGAAAATGGAGAAAAAATCAAGATATTTGTTATATTTGAATGTTATTATGTATAATAGCAGATGTGAAGATGGTAATTTTGAGGAAAAGTCTTTAATGATTTTAGCATTGCTATAATAAATGATGTATTGACCTGGGATTTTTGAAAGAAACACCTTTAATAAAGTCTTTATATATAGTAGTAAATGAGAGTCTAAAGGTGTTTTAGAGCATGAACAGGAACATTTTATTCCCTTTAGTCTCTAAGCACTATTGCTTTGGAAACCCTACCTGTCCTCCTGATAATATTTAAGCAGACCCATATATCATATCAAATGCAATTGTTTCTATAATTTGAAAGTCATTAATTTCATATTATAAATATTTAATTATGCAATTTTTCAATTAGTGGAACATAATTTTCCAGCATTTAATATGCACTTTGGAAACTCTTGTGGAATGAGAAATTCACAAATTAATTCCTAATGTAATAACTGCTAATGAAGTTCCATGCACTTAAATTGTAAATAACAATAATAATACAGGACTATATGTTATAGGCCTTAGTTAGATATTTTTCAGTTTTAATTCCTTCTTTTTTAAGATCAAAATATTTAGTAAAGTTTCAACATTACTCAGGTCCTTAAATGGGTGTAAAATGTTAGGTTGTTACTGAAATGTGGAAATATAGCTACACATAGTCACAATCTACAATTTCAATCTTTTTCTAAAGAAGATAATCAAAATACATTGATAGAATAGCAAAGTATAATAGTCTCCTTTCTAGTTGAACAAGCCTGATGTAGTCAACTCTGAGAAGTGGTAGCCCTCAGGGGACCTAAAATTGGAACACTCAAACATACTACTTTAATAACAATGCTAAGGTGTCTTTTGCTTCACCTCTTTGGATTTTAATATCATTTCTTTACTATCATTCAGGTTATAACCATAGATGACATTTGATGTATGCACACCAGGCACTTTCTCGGAACTTCCATAGTTTATGTCTCCCTACAAGGTAGGTAATAAGGTTAGGCATGTACACAAAACAGAAAACTGATGGATGGTCCAGTTTGCTCAAAGGGAGTCAAAATGTTTCTAACCTCACAGTCCGATCAACTCTGAGGTGTCTTGTTCACCCTCTGACCACTCAGCAAGGCTCTCCTACCTGTCCTAGCTTCCTTGCCTCTAATGGTGGGGCTTTCCACTATACCCCAACCTTTCAGGGAGTCAGTGGCATTTCTCTCCTCTCTGCAACTGTCCCTTGTACCAGTTTCTTCCTAGCTGCTATTAAAACCCCAAAACCTTTGTGTGCTCTTCTGAGCTGTCTTTTACTCTGAACAGTTCAGTCTCAGGATCTTTTTAAAAACTGGCTCCTCCTTACATCATCATTGCCTGTTATAGCTACCAAGCTCACATTGCATTTGTACCATGCCATACACGAAGGCTTGTTTTTGAAGGCTAGAGTTACCGGCTGCTGTCAATTGCTTTTTCTCCTGATCCTACCTCTGTCTGAGGATTTGGGCACAGAGTTTACTCTGTCCGTAGATGCCAGTCATATAGTTTAATACCTCATTTCATGTGAAAAAGCTAAGGTGGCACTTCTCAAATTGTCACAAGCATAAAAATCTTCTAGAGAATTTAACTCCTAGATTGCCGGGCTGACCCATGTAATTTCTAATTCATTCATAACGACTCTGCCTGAGAATTTGCATCTCTAATAAATTTCAAAGAGTTGCTAGCATTAGGTGACATGTCTGATCTAGGTGTTGGTGAGACGGGCCACATATCAAGTCATATCACTTCCAAGCCAGAAAGACTAATTGTTTTTTAACAGTCACACACAATTCACAGTAGCTAAACACTCTTTCCAATAAAGTTATATTCTACATTACTCTATTCCAAAAATTTGCCTTTTTAGTGTTGGTTTTAAATTATATATATTAACTTGGCAGGATTCACTATCTGAATGTTGATTTAAAAGCATAAAAGCATTTGAGTCCTTGTATGAGAAGTATAAATTTGTCATGAAATACCTCTCTAACTCAAGATGGACAGACCCACGTGGAAATATTCTCTTGCACACCATCACCCTTTAACTATGAAGTAACATTCCATTGTACAAGTTATTTTAAACTATGAAAATTTAGAAATGGAAAATTCATTTTTGCAGTGTAACTCAGAAATAGATTCAAAATTTCAAACATATAGGATAACACTGCCATCTAATGGAAAATCTGTGGAGAAAATTTACAATTCATAATTAATATGTATTGCTGTCCATATTCTACATAAATCCAGAGAAAACCTTAGATCTGAGAACTGCTGCAAATAGAATATTATTTTTCTTATATAGAAAACAGTCACATAATAAGTCACAAACCAATGAATTCTCTTAAACATTATCCTAATTTTGATCACATTTTTCTACTTCAGAAAAACACAAAAAGTTTTCTTTCTTTCTTCCTTTCTTCCTTCCTTCCTTTCTTTCTTTCTTCCTTTCTTTTCTCCTTTCTTTTGTACAATTCTTCAGACTGAACACTCTGGCTCAGTCAAAATATTTAAACACTAATTACACTTTGTAAGAGAATAAATTTCATATAAACTTTTTAATAAATTAGAGAAATCATCAGAAACAGAGAATTCACAAAGATAGGCTTTGTGCAGAAGAAGCATTACATCTCAATAAGAGTGGAGATTTTATCCTGGTACCTCACCCACGACCTAGTCATAGCCATCATTAAATGTAAGCAGAATGAATATAACTTTATCATTCTCAAAATAAAAAAATGCATTCAAATAATCTTTTAGGTGCCTTATGATTTGACACATAGTTAAATGCTGTTTTGTGAGTTGCAATTTCTTTCCTTAATGAAGATAAATATTAGTTTGGGTTGGGAAACTTCTTTTAAGTAAAGCTGAAGCCATAATTCAAGATTTTGTAGTTTCCCTGACTGCTTTTCAAAACACCAAGTGTAAATCATGATTTTTTTTTATTCCTCACAAGTCCAAGTTTCATGTACTGTATTTTCCAGATATTATATTTTTCTACAAAAATTTCCATAATGGTTTGCTGCACCTTTATGAAATATAGTCTTTCAAGTATTCGTCTCCCTTGGTATATACTTTGCAGTCTCATATATAAAAATAAAAGTAGACTAACTATAGTTCTTTTATATTTATGTTTTACAAAGTAAGCAACCAGCCAACTTTTTGGTTAAGTTTTTGTGTTTTGTTTGTCTTTTAAATATATAAAAAAGAAATGAAGAACAATTAGCATAAGAAGAGAGAGAGGAAGAAAAGGGCAGAGAAAGAAGTAAGCAAAATGAAACTCATAAAATAGAATGGAAACAGCCACACGTGCAATCGAACAGTGGCATGATCTTGGAACAACCTGATCTGCATATGCCCTATGTCCAGTGATGTATTTCATAAAGTTTTTGCATAACCAAATATATTCTTGGTATATTTTGTTAGAATTGAACTTTTTTATTCAGAGACCGTGTATATTTAAGATTTGATCAATACTGCTAAAATAATAGTGTAGTGTCAGGAGTTGTTGCTGAAAACGAACAATTCAGAGGCCATATTTGTTAAACGGACCTCCTTAAAGGAAAGGCTATTCATACATTTGATTCTGTAGATGATCCCCATGTCGGCCACAGAGACATTACCCATAAATGCTCGTTATATGCCAAAGAGGAAGGCTGACTCATTTCAACTGATCTAGTCATTTTGTCTACTAAGTTTTCCCATGAGTTGTTCATGCTGGATGCTTTCTTGTAGGTGATAGAACACTTTATACTTCACATTTCTCCCCATGTGTTCACACATAGTCTTCTATTTCTAGAGGTTTTGTTTTAGAACTACTAATTCTATTGCTGTCGGTTCACAGAGAAGATGGAGACATCACCGGATGCAGCTCATCTCGGGTCACCTTCTGATTCTACTGTACACGAGGATGAGGTGCAGCCTTCTCCTATTTCTACTCATTCTGTATTAGCTCTCTGATACATTGTCTGACAAACTTGGGCTTACCTTCTCTCAAGATGATGTATAACCTTCATACGACCAAAGTGGAAAGCCAGGGAAAGGTCATCCAATGCTATGTGAGCAGTAGTTAGATTTGACGTACTGACGATGCAACTTCCTCGTGCTGACTAGTCCTATCTGGACTCAGTCCTGGGAGTTCCACTTGAATTGTAAAATGAGCTGTTTTAGTTTGTCAGAATTTACAACATGGTAGGGCTGATAGAACCCCCGAGTGATGAACAGTTCTGGATTCACACTTTTGGCTTTGTGTCCCACGTTCAAGAGTATGAATTCAAACAAATTAAACCTCATAAAATAAGATATCCTATCAATACCCTGGACAAGTGAAATGAATAGACTTTCTCAAAAGAATATTGCTTTACAAAGCTGAGACATTCCTAAGTCATGGCAGGGTATCATTCTACCAGGAGCAGGTTTTCTGGTCACCTTCTGAATGAAGAGTGATTCAAGATTTTTCACCACAGCAAATTCTTCAAAGATTTTTAAGTGGGTGAAATGTATTTAGGAGGTGATTTCAGAAAGACTCTGAAGTGAGCAAGTGAAGAACTTAGAAAAGCTTAATATTATGTATTATAAATACATACCAATAAGAAGAATTTTGCCAAAAATCAAGTAAGTAAGTAAAAAAAAAAAAAGACCCTAATAAAACCGGTGCTGATAAGATACATCTGAAACCTATCTCCAACACTGGAGCAGTTTAGGAAATAGAAACTTTATATTTAAGATATCTATGTACAGGATAAAAAAATACTAAATAAGGCCAAATTGCTCTTGAGGAAAAATGTCTTTTTGAGTGTTTGTATACTCGTTTGTTTGTTTTTCTCCTGTTCTCTTGGAGATAGTCCTCACGAGGAGGCAGCCTCCATTAAAGAAGCTACATTAATTCTCTCTAAGTAGGCTCAGAATGCCTGTTTTGTCCCTGTTATATAAAAGAGAAACCAAAACTGCCAGTTATTTCACTAGAGAAATAAGAAAAAAAGTAATCGTGAGAAATATCCCATGGAGCCTAGTGAATAATTACAGCATTCAACAAACTAGTGTTTAAGTAAAGAGTACTTATTTTAAATTACCATCAGAGAGGTATTTGTACAAAATAAGATTGTGAGGAAAATTAACTGGTCCCAGCTCCAGCAAGGACTGGGATCCTGGGAAGATCTTTATCTCCAGGGATTTATACTCTCTAGTCTGTGTACCCAATGTTTAAAGCACGTGACCTCATAATGCGCATTTCTGTTTGTGGATATCCATGTGATCTGCAGGCTCCTCTAGCCTAATTCAGCTACTGCGGGGGCGGGGGGTGGGGGGGCTGGTGCAGTGGAGCTCATAGTACTGTCCTGGGAAGCAACAGAATCAGGGGAATACTCTGTGCTGGGGGAAGGAGGAGATTTGCTACCCAAGTAGTAGGAGGCCTGATAAAAAGAAGATCTGACCTCAAAGAAAGAAAAGAGGGTGAAAAGCCTGCAAGAAAAGGCACATGACTAATCTGAGAAGTCAGCTTCGTGCTGATGCTAATGAGACACCAGCTTGGGTGGGTCCCGTCGCCATCACTTCTAAAGATCTGAGTGGGATCCAGGCAGTGTGATTAGTGTATTCCGACCATCAGACAGAAATTGAGATTAGCAACTGAAGAAGAAAGGGTGGGATAATTTAAAATCTTCAGGTTTATATATGGCAAAGTCTTGACAGATTTTTTCCAAATTTTATAATATTCCTCAATTTTAGATCATATTACAGTAATGATCCATAATGCTGAAACAAGCTTTAAGATGGCAATATAGAAGACATTTCACCAACAATGCTGCAGAAAGACCAAGTTAGCTTTCTCTTTTTAGAAAATGACCCTATAGAATTGTAGTGTTGTAAATGAGTCATCAAAAATATAGTCAAAATAAAGTACAATTATTACAGAAATATTTTTGAAAATTAAATTAAAATGATTATGCTATTTAAAATTACTGATAGCGTTAGTAATATTTTAAAATGTTTTAAGTATTTGTCAGCTTTAAAAAATTTGTAACATATGAGTTTTTATTGTAATTCATTATTAGCTTACGTAACCCATCTTTACTTCTAATGTTACATTAAGTGTCTTAAAATAGCTATTGAATTTAGTAAACGTAAGGCCTCACAGAAAAAGAGCAAGTGGTTACTGCAGCACAATGTTGATAGCATCTAAGTGAATAAATAGAGTGATGGTTCCAAGTAAGCTGGGCTGCTCATTCAGTCCTCTTCTCTCACTGGTGGGGAGTTACTTGCGCTTTTAGCTGCCCCTTCCCCAGCTGCCAGACAGATCTGGCACTGGCTGGATATTCTCTGACGAAAATAGAACACCTTCAGGCAAAACGATGCAAGAAACTGCAGGTAAAGGGGTTGTCTGCTAATCATGTCCCGGTGAACTCAGGTGAGGCGATGCACTTTTCCTGAGTGAGAGGCTTTCTCACAGATTTTTTTTAACGAAGTGATTTAGGGAAATGAATGACGGTAACAGGAATGGTAACTGATCTATAAAAACATATGGAAAGGACAGTAAACTAATTATAAATGTATCGTTATCAAAATATATCTTATCTTAGTAATGCAGAACAAAGGGTGAGTAAATGAAACTGTCGTGGTTGAAGGCAAGACAATGGATACGGTGTTTTCTGGATAGAAATAACTTGTAAATACAGGTAGATGTTGGAAGCCTCCACTGAGGGACCAGAAGCAGAGGAGCATTTGAGCACCTTGTGTTTATTGCTCATTGCAGTAGTGGAGAAAGCCACAGACCCTCTTGGCAAGAGGGTTTTAGAGAGGGCTGAGGATTGAGCCTTGTGTTCGGTGACTGTTGAGTGCACTCAGATAGCAGGCTGTCCTGTGGACGAAATGAAGGGCTGGACATAGACACTCACTGATTCCCCAAATCCCACGATTCTAATGAGTTACAGAATTTGAAATCCATGTATCCACAAAGAAAATGTTAAATTTTCTATCATGGGAATTTTTTACCACAATAAAATGTTTGAAAAAGAAAGAAATCGGGTAAATTAGTTTCCTCTCATTATCTTTATTTTTTTCTTATTAATACCTGAAATTAAACTTTAATTGATGATAAAGGTGTTGCTATGCATCAATTCAAAATGTATCTGTATTTGTGTTCTGAATTAACTCATTGATATTTGGTATAATTCTCAAATTTTCTTCCAGAAAACTGATAAAACTAGTGTAAATGCAAAAAATAATATATCACCAAATTGCAAACATGAAAAAATAAACACAAAGATAACAGGCTGTACAGTGGATGAAAGGCCAATAGCAAGCAGTGGTAATAATAGAGCTCTACATTTTCAAATTTGTTTACCTATGCAAAATTTGTGAGATGAAGGCTAACCTAGATTATGTAGAAAGATCGTACCTCAATTTTATATATAAATAGAGGTAGATATTTATATAAAATATATCATATTATTGTATATTGTATATATTAGTCAGAAACTAAGATCCTCAATAACAGAATCTTTTTTTGTCTTACACTGAGTTAGAAGATATCAATCAAAGTATAGGTTATGATTTCCACTTTCAGAATCTCTAATTCATTTCCTGAATAAGGAAATAAAATTCAATTATTGTTTCATTTTATTTTCTGAGTTTGTAAAATATATCAATACATTTTTAAATGCTTTAGATTTGAAGTATATTTAGTTCAACAGTTTTGGAAAACCTAATATTTTACAGGTACTGCGATACCAGGTAACCCATTCTCTAATATTTGGCTTTACCATGAAGAAACCAAACGCAAAGTGCATGGTGGTAATATAGGAAGGCGACTAGAAGCCATCCACCACCGTTTGTGACATGTCAAGGTAGAGAGACACTCAGAAGGAAAGTCAGTAGCCATATGCTACAGCCCAGGTGATACCCGGAAGTATCTCAGAAAGAACTTTCCATTTCCCCTATTCAGTCTCCAAAGATTTCAAAAATAAATTCTTGTTAATTTCTTAACCAGACTAAAAAAAGGTAAGAATTTACAAATTATATCACCTAGTTGAGAGCACCCTCCAGTGGTCTTATTTGGAATTTCATGCAGTGTTTATACAGAATTATCTATTGATTCACAAAAAAATTTAGTTATACAAATAAATTTGGAAGACTCCCAGCAGTACTCTGAGTGATGCTGAACTAAACCATCCAGCTTTGTTTCATAAGACTATACATTTCTGGAGCCAACTTACAATAGCAGGAAGTTCAATTTAACAGGTCACAGTCATGGTCTTTTAACAGCAGCGATATGGAACAGAGTGTTTCTTCCTATTTTAAAGAGAGACCAACTTGTGAGAGAGTCAAATTAGGTCACAAAATGTAATGTAGAAATAGGGCAGTAGATTCTAATTAATTTCGTTGCTTTTATATAAAATATGGAGGACTGAGGTGTACTTTATATTTTATAATATTAATTTATAATAATTTATAGCAACATGCTTCTAAAAAATGTTTTGTTAATAGACATGAAGGCAAATTTCTTATCTGCTAGCTACTTCAAAATACGCAAGATACTAATCCCAACATCCCAACATGATGTATTGGAAAATACTGGGATTATATTTTAAATATATCAATATTATGTTTAAATCAGCTTCGATTTTTAGGCCAGTAAGCAAGAAAGAAGGTGAAGTAGAAAAAAAAAGCCTACATCAAATAAGTAAGATGTGAAACCTTCGTATTTTATAGCCAACATCATGTGCTTATAGAGGATGTGTAGGCAGTCCGCCTTTTTTCCTTAGAGAAAAGGTTCCCCCTTGCTAGGGCAATGACCTACACTGAGCTTCCAAAGGTATTTCAGGGGAGACACAGCATTGTCTCGCATTGTTGCCCACAGCTAATGGTGGCCATCTGCCTATGGGACAGCGACCTGTAAGTTGCCTCTAATGACTCTCACCTTGTGAATTTCCCAGCCTCACATGTTGTTCTTCAGTTGGCCCGTATTTCAAACATGCTGAAGTGGTGCTTGGTTTCTGACCAGGTTACATTCTAATAGATGTGATTACCATTGGGTGCTTTTTTTTCCTGCTATTTCTATGTATTTTTGTCTTATTTCTCCCTGCCGTTGTCTTCCTTTGCTACAGGAAACCTCACTGGCTGGATTATTCCCTTTGCTGAGATACACAGTCTGACAAATAAAGATAGGATTATTGAGTCTCTTCTAGAGGTTTCTGCCGTGGGTTGCTTGACTGTAAGGTAGAAACAGGGGGGTGGAAGAGCGTCACAGCAAAGCTGCGCTCTCCCAAAATGTTGGTGCATGCTCAAATGTCCAGTTAAAATCTCATGTGCTTGGAAAGTGATTGGGGGGTGCTGTACTCCTCATTGGGTCAATCCCTTGATGGTTTCACGTGCTGTAGGTGCTGAGGCCTGATTGTAGGAGTGGGCCTCTTCGTTCCCATACTCTGCTGCCTTGCTGCCATGTCATGGGCTTCCACCATGCCCTCCGCCCATTGTCATTCGTGTAGGAATGGATTCAGACCTCTGCAGTTTCAGCCGAAGCAGCCGTCTTCACCTTTAAGTTGTAGTGTCAAGGATTGTGACTCAGGGGCGAGAAAGCGATCATGATTGAAATTAACACCTGAAAAATGAGATGGTGTTGTGACTATTACGGATCATTTGGTTTAGAAGCGCTTGAACCGGTTTGTGGGAGGACTTTGAAGAACTTTGGAGAAGCCAGCTAGAGAAGTCATAAAATGTTGTAAGTGAAGCTTGATGGGAGATTCTGGTGTAAGCTCAGAAAAGCAGAATTCTGATAAGAATGCAGATAATACAGGACAAGCTCGATCAACGATGGTAGACTATATTGGTAATTAGTCTAGAAACCACGAGTATAGCACTCTGGCAGAAAAGGTGTCTGCACTTTGCCCATGTTTGAGCATTGCCTGAGATTAAGCGTGGTGAAATAATTAATTGGGTACTACTTCCTGCTTTAAGCTACATCTATGCTGAGAGCCAGAAGGAAATGGCAGAGCCAGAATAGTTAAAAAAAGTTTTCAGTTTCATCAGAAAGAAAGTGCCAAAAAAGTTATACTAAAGGAGAACGCACTGCCAAAAAGACTAGCATCAAAAAGAACCACAGGACTAAGGTGGGGAGGGTAGCTCGGTGATTACAGCAATTGCCTAGGAACTGTGACAGGCCCTAGTTCAATTCCCAAGCACTACATAATCACTGGGCATGATGGTGTTCACCCGAGGTAGGAGGATTCCATGTTTTTGAGAATAGCCTGGGCTACATAATGAGTTTAGGACCCGAAGAAGAAGCCACATACATCAAGACAATAGGAAAGATGTTCTGAGGGTATCTCAGTAAGAGTTCACCCTTCAGAGGCTCAATGGTGCAAAATTTTAAGTTCTCACTTGAAATCTTTCTTGCCCTCTATTCAAGCAGGGCCACCTAGAAAATTCATTCACAGCAAATCACTTCACCATGTTTGGCCCCTAGGGACTCAGAGGCCAGCGTGGCTAGGGTCCAAGGGGCCACTAGTACTGCTCAAACCAGGCAGCCCTTGACATCATTCACATAGCACTGATTTAAGGTATATAGACTGAGAGAGTTGTTGGGTCAGGGAGGCTTCCAAACATACTTCAAAAGAACATATGAATACCTAGGCAGAGTGGCCCTGAGAGGGCAGTGCTTGAAGCTGTAAAAGTGGACCCAATGGTACAATGGAAACTCCAGGTAATAGAAGTCAGAAGTATTGGTCTTCTGTTGGGGAAATCCATAGGCAGTCAGTGGACCCAGCCTAATAGAGAAATCACAGGAAGGAGACCACCATGCGTTTCAGAGTTAATATTTTGCAACAACTTGCTAATGCTGGGCACTGAACTGTAGGATTTAATGTTTGGCCTGCCAGATTTCTGTCTTGCTTTGGCCCCATTTTTTCTACCAACCTATTTCTCATTTTTGGATGGAAACATTTACCCAAAGTTATTGGATTTTGGAACTGTTTAAATTTCTATTTATTTTTACAGGTCCTGAGAGCTAAGAGTTTGCTTTGATTCTCAGAGGAGATATTAGGCGTGGACTTTTGAGCAATTCTGTCACTGTTAACACTTTAGTGAGTCCTGAAGATGGTCTAAATGCACTTTGCATAATGAGATGGACTTGGGTATTTTTGGGACCAAATGTGGAATGTTTCGGTATGAACTTGAAATGTCCCCTAAAAACCTCAAGTGTTTTGGAGGTGATTGGCTCATGAGAACATTCTACTCCTCAGGGGCTGGTCCTTTAGTGAGTTCATGTACTATTCGAATGTGGTGCCTGGTTGGAAGGAAGGGTCACTGGGGAAATGGACAGGAAAAATATGATTCTATTCCTGGCTCCTACCCACCTTTCTGCTAATTACTGGATATGAGCATTATGCTTCAATGTTGCAATGCTTACACTCTGATATTACAAATTCAGAGTTGGCTGAACAGTTGTATCTCTCACAATCTTGTCTAACATGACCTTCATCCTTAACAAAAGAATAGGATGTGAGTTTAAATAAACGTATGGATTCCATTGCTAACGTTCGGAAAGTACAAAAAAAGGAAGAAACATGTTAAAATTCACTGTGAAT
The DNA here is from genome assembly GCA_004027205.1 of Ctenodactylus gundi. Taxonomy (NCBI): domain Eukaryota; kingdom Metazoa; phylum Chordata; class Mammalia; order Rodentia; family Ctenodactylidae; genus Ctenodactylus; species Ctenodactylus gundi. Next base: position 174,957 of record PVKB01002054.1, read on the forward strand.
GTGTACTTAGTAAAATTCTGTCTGTGGAAAAATCTCTTGGGTAAACACCATGTTTCCCAAGTAATTTCGCTAATATTTGTGAAAGTTCATCCAGAGGCGATGCCTACCACTAGCAACTCATCCTCAGGATATTTCTGATGCTTGAAAATGTATTTCCTGAAGTTTCCATTTCCTCCTCAGTCTGTATGGAAAAACAAAGGCTGAAACCAAATTGCTGAGATCTGGGCTATGTGTTTTGTTTTGCATTTGCCTTTGCTATTTTAATATTTTTTTTGCTGTAAAAAATGTGGCTTATTTTTCTTATTTTTGGATAATTGATTTTGATGATCTCCAATATGCTGGATATTTTCCTGGATGTTATCTTTTTTGAACAGTTACTGGGTTCTTTTGAGCCTTTGATTTTATCATTTATGTCAAATTTAAAAATTTTGGACATAATTTTGACGAATATTTTATGTTCTTCTTTTATAAGGCTGTATTATTTCAGACTATTTTATGTTTTATTGTCTCTATCAGTTTGCACATGCTTTAAAAAGTTTTTGCCATTTTTTGTATTTTTATACATATTTGTGTAATCTCTATATCTCTAAATTAGATTATTAAATTGTTTTTACAGTTTTCATTTATCTCCTCATGATAGTTGTGTTTTTCTTTAAACATCTAAAAACATTGTTAAAGCACTTTTCTTGTAGTACTTTAACTGCTGTCATTTCAAAATCTCTCTGAATGTTTTCCCCCTGGTCTTGGGTCACATGTTCTACTATTTGCCCTTCCTAGTAATGTTTTGTTAAATGCTGACATCACTGTGAATACTATAAGCTTTAAAGAATCGCAAAAAGTAATTTTAAAACTAAGATCGTGGAAAGGTTGTTTTTACTGAGATTTAATGTACTTTCCAATTGATTTGATTTTTTTTTTTTTTTGAGTCTCATGTTTTATGCTTTTGGAGGTTAGTCTAGAGAAACCTTTATTCAAGGGCTGATTTTGTTGTACAATTAATGCCAAAGCTTCCTCTTGACTTGTTTCTATTCTTGCTGATGAAACTGCACAATCTTCCATTTTTTTACACACATTAGAAATAGTTTAGCTTAGAATGATGGGCAAGTTGTTGCCTGGCCTGTGAGAGTTTCAGCCTATAAACAAGCAATTTATCATTTATGAAAGACTCTGAGTGACTCAATGGCAGATATTTGACCCTTTGTCTTTCAGTAGCTCTCACTTGTCTTGTGGTATAACCTAGAAATTCTTTCAGTCCCTGTATCTTAAACACTAACCTCTGCACTCAGTTCAGCATGATAGATTTCTTTTCTTGTACTGCCAATGAAAATGGCCTCTAAGCAGAAAGCTTATATTAACCTAGGGTTTATCTAGCTTATTTCACTCTATTTCAAAGATCACAGTACTGTACCACTCATATCTAATGTCTGAAAATAATTGTGTTACATACTTGGCCAAGTCTCACAGTTGAATAGTTGAATGTTGGGAGCAATCACGCCCTTAGTTTGTCAAGGTTACAAATTCTAAGAAGTATTAACACAGAGGGGAAAAAAAAAGACAAGTGAAACACAATACACAAGGGATATTGAATATGAGTGAGATTTATAAATAGCATATGAAAAATACACCACTTAAAATAACGTACAAAGAAGAAACTGTTAAAATCATAACAGCAAAACAAAAAGGTCTAGAAAAATATATATATGATTACTTTAAAAATAGACCTTCTAGAAATTAAACTAAAAACAGAAAATTATAAAACATGTGAGTTACATAAAAGATTATTCTATTTATTTCATGTTGGAATAGAATTGGTAAGCTGTTAGATAGAACACATTATGTCATCATTACGAATATCTCAATATGGTGTTGTCAAAGAGTTTGAGAATGCCAAAGATTTTGAAAGCATGTTCAAAATAGATTCTTGGCAATAATTTCAGAAACAAATGAAAGGATAAGTACAAAATGAAAAGGAAATAGCCAGTAAGTCAAATAAAATGCAACAATTTAGATACATAAAATCAATAAATAAGCATATTCTTAGTGAATGAAATAATAGGACAGATATGGCATGGCACTAAAGGCAGCTGACAAGTGAAGACAATAGATAAGTGAAAAACAATAAACAAGTGATATTGCATATGAGTGAGATCTATAAATACCATACGAAAAGTAGTTACACCACTTAAAGTAACATACAAAGAAGAAACTGTTAAAATGATAACAGCAAACCGAAAAGGTCAAGAAAAATTATGTATGATTACTTTAAAAATAGACCTTCTAGAAACTAAACTAAAAATAGAAAATTTCTTTGTCGATGGTCTGCTTTGATTTAAGATTTAATTTTCATGTACATTATCCATTCTTCTTATAGCACTTATAGTTCATGACAGAATAAGAAGAAACAACTCAATCCCATCTTATTAAAAAAATCAACATAAATTGGCATAAATTTATTACTTAGTATTCTTTTAACCCCTTTCCATATTTAGGAGTTCGATAGACTCAAAATTTTTAATAAATAGCCAAATCCAGTGGTGCAGACACAAATCAAATCAAAACAAGAGAAAATCCCAGCATATGACATGTGATTTGTTTACACTTGCCATCTTTTTCCCTGATGACCAACCATGAGCTAAAAACATTCTTTGTTGTAAAGTTTACCTTTTCCTGTAGATTACATGTGACACTTTTATCTTGTGTTATACCTTCACTGCTATGTGGCTTTTTCCAGATTTTTAATAAGGTTGCATTGGTCTGATCAATGCAAATATGACAGAGTGTTCTCCTCCTTCACCTCCCGTGGCCTTTCTGTTATTAGTTATCCATCAGCAAATATGTTTTATAGAGTTTTGTGCTTATATGTTTTTAACTTTATTATTCAAAACTTTAGAAACACTTTAGTTTCAGAAAAATAAAGTTTCCAGCATTATTTTACCAACAGAATAGTCTTAACAATTAAATTTGTACAAGTTATGAAATGTATGCATACCCATATTAACAAAAAATTACAAAAGATTTTCTCAATAGAACATGAATAGTAGGATATTTTGAATTATACTTCTTCATTATTGGTGCTACAAAACAAAACCAAGCTGCACAAAAGTAGCCATGTAGGAAGTTTGCTAAAAACCAGTTGTACCACTCCAAACTACTACAAATAAGTACTCTTTCCAAATTCATTGGTTAATCTAGATAAGCCTCCTATTTCTTAGGCCGTTAAATAATGTCAAATAATTTACAAAGATATGGTTGTCCTTTAGAATGTATAAGCACACCAAATTAAATAACACTAGGGAAGTTACATCACTGGAAAAGACATGTTTTGCACGTGTAAACAGAACAGAGGAGTACTACCAAGCATGTTAACAAGTGTATAGAAAGAGGACCAACAGTCAGTCAAAAGGAAAAACTAAAATACTAAAATCTAAATGCTAAAATTAAGGAGACACATGAACATTTTAGAGAAGAAGTATGGTTTCTACAACAAAAACCACATGTCTACCCAATTATTTATTTATTTACTAATTTATTTATGTCTCTCTGGATCAAGCCTTGTGCCTTCACCCTGAGCTATACTCTCAGACCATTTTTATCTTTTTATCTTTGGTTTCGAAGCAGAGTCTCTCAATTTTATTATTGACTATGGAAATGAAGAGAATTGATTAGGTAAGATTTTAATTGTTGCAAAATTAAAGGGAAAAAAATGCCTAACTAGATCTCGTATGGTGTCCATAAAAAACAAGCTCAGCTGGAAAAAAAATAATATATATATATATATATATATATATATATATATATATATATATATACCTTTAGGAAAACTCCAATGTGGTACAAAGTTTGCTATTAACTGTTGAGTTTTTATAGAGAGACAGGCAGACAGACAGTATCTTCGTTTGCTCGTGTCAGGAGAAATGTTTAAAAATGTCTACATAGAATAAATAAATTAGCACTTGAACATGCACAGAGCAGAACATTTAGCAGAACAAAAGAGAAAAATAAATTTGTGTTGCTAACATTGGTATTAACATTTCTCAAAAATATAAAAACTAACCTAAATTAACCTTCCGAAAATGAATACACCTTAATTATATAAAAATTGGAAACAAGCTAAAACCAAAAATAAGTTAAATTTGTGTGTGTGTGAGTGTGTGTGTGTGTGTGTGTGTGTGTGTGTGTGTGTGTGTGTGTGAACATACTATGTATATTGTAAAACTGTTGAAGAAAACACGGATGAGCAGTGCTCAGGGCAGAGCAGTGCTTGCTCCTAGGAGGAGGGGCAGAGAAGTGGTAAGTTTTTAAGATGAATCATTAGTATCTGGAGTTTTCATTTTGTTTAATACTCTAGTTACACATGAAACTGTATTCTTTTGCCTATGCAGTATTCAAATAAGGAAAATGTTAACATAAAATTTTATAATTCCCTTTTTTATATCAACTAATGATTATATTTTAATTTTATATAAAATTCTAACTATACATAATTCATTTGCATCTTAAAAATATTTAAAGCTCACTTGAAAAATTTTTTGTTAAAAGCAAAATTCCTGTCAGATCAAATAAATCTGAATATTTTTACCTTTGTTGATACTAGATATTTCCTTTCATACCAATATGTAAAGTTTTTCTAAAGCTGCTTTCATGAACACACCATTTGCGCTAATTACTTGGTAGTGAGTGCAGCTCTTAAATAATTGCTAAACCTAGGGAAATGCTTTCAATAATTGACTTAGTTTTCATAAGCAAAATTTGTGTTATTAAATCTACATTAAGTGCACATTTGAGACACTTAACTGTTAGCATAGCGTTTTAATAGTGTTATAAAAATAACTCAGAATTAATACCAAGAATAATTCAAATATTCACTCACATTTTGCCTCTTTTTTTGCATTTGATAAAACTTCCCATATGTATTGTATCATCCATAATAATTATTTTCTTTTTGTCAATATATCCTGAAATATATTCTGTAAGTTATATTTTTTTAAAATGGGAAATTACTAAAAATCAGGTAAGCCTATTTTTATTATCACTATGAATAAAAATTGCTGATAAAACACACAAAGTGTAAATGAATGGAAAACTATTCAAATTATAATTAACTGGTGATTTTTAACATATCTTCTACTTTCCTGATAATTATATGATTTTCAATTCTTTAGGAAAATGGTACAAATTTATTCTCTCTGAACAGAGAATTGTGTACTGTTTTACCTCATTGTATGTGCGTTTTTGCCAATATAAAACTTATTTTTTTCATTTTCGAAATATGATTCTACAAATAATTTATGGGACTGAATAGATTGGCTGATAGATTAATGTGCATGTGTCCATAATCTCTTAAGCATGTTTCCTCTGACTAATCTTGGTTCCTACTGAAAGTCCAAATGTGTGGGACTGTGTCTCATACTTTAAAAACTAAACTCTTTAGAGTGTTTTCAAAAAAAAATACTTGTAAATGAAAAGTGGAAGAGCATTGACATTATGTTGCATTACATTACAATACATTTACATTCAAAAACATATGTTTAAAATACTACTTTGTTCTCAAGTTCTTCCAGGCACAATCACCTCACTTCTTTGACTCTGCCAACCCTATAGGCAACTCTTTCTTCTTTATTATAGATTGCTGACTTGATTGACTACTTTCTTATTTATCCCAATATTATGTCTTCCTGATAATTATTGTCCTAGCAAAATTTTCCGTTCTTGGATTTACTCCATACATGATGTATTCATTTGTGGAAATTTCACATTGAAACTAATTACATATACAAGAACACAGATAAACCAAAAATTTTAAAACAATTAAAAAAAACTACTCATCTAATATTAATAATGATGGCTTCCTCCAGTTTCCATAGGACCATAGCTTTAGCTGTTGAACTAAAGAGAAGAACCACTTGTCAAAATTGTACAAGAGACTGTTTCCATATTTTTGTTAATGATGGATGCCAATTCAGTCTAACAGTTAAGCTTCAGGACAATGAAAATATATGTCAGTACAAAAACATACTGATATTTCTATTAATATGCTATACATTGTGAGGGTCATACATAGGTTCATTTGTTCTTATTAATTGGAGTATAATTTGAAATGTGCTTTGGAAGATTTCAACTTTTTTCTCTTAGTCTAAAATTTATGCATTCAATTCAAATTAAAATATTTCTTGACTTTTGGTCATGATGTATGCCAAGTAATAGTGCTATACAATGTCTCCACTTGAATTCACGTAAAACGTTGAAATTATAATTAAAACTGCCAGTTCAACTCAGATACGAGTGAAAGGAGTGCCCACCGGTTGAAAGGAAGCCGTGGAAATATCAGAATTCCCAAAGACCCATCAAAAGTGGAGAAAGACAGCATCACAGGAAGCAGCCCCAGGGCAATTGAAAATGGCTTTCAGCTACTGATATCCCCCAGACAGTGGAAAGACTGACTAAAGCCTGGGACCTCAGACGGAGAAAGCACAGATTCAAGAGCAACAGGAATTGACAGCAGCTGGTAACCCCCGCCTCCAAAAGTAAACCTGTGGGTAACTAAAACTGCAAATGCAATGAGAGCTTCTCCTGGAAAAGGCCTCTCTGAGACTAGACAAAAAGCAGCACTCAGCAGCCATCGACGCAGTGGTGTAAGCAGGGGCCGTAAAAAGAAGAGAGACCGAGTAAAGAAGTAAAAGAAGAGCGCAAAAGAGTAAAAGAAGGCTCAGCAGAGCACAACAGGGTTTGTTTGTTTGTTTTTTTTTTTTTTTTGGGGGGGGGCTCATTTTTAAACAATGCCTAGAAAGAAACAGGCG